>WBNO01002729.1:1001968-1288667 GCA_013400575.1 Peucedramus taeniatus
CACATCCCCCCTCACATCCCCCCTCACATCCCCTTCACATCCCCCTCACATCCCTGCAGCGTGCAGCCTGCATCCGCGGCCCGACGAGGCGCAGGATGGAAAAAGGCTGTGAAATAGTTGGTTAAAGTAAAAACACTGATGTAAAATCCATGTCGGACCAGAATGTGGTTTTATACTCGGCTTTCAGCGCGAGGAACTCGTTTCAGAGCAGCGTTCTGCCCTTATGGCCGCCCATCGTGGTGTACGGTCTAGAGCGAATTGCCGCTGGAATTTCCAGATCCCCAAGACCCAAATTTCAGAAAGAAACTGCTGGGAAAGCAGAGGGGAGGGTGCGCCATGAGGGCTGCCCCACGGAGGCACTGCACAGGCAGGAGCCTTGTCTGCACTTCTGGGGAAAAACCAAGCTGATCGACAAAACCCAGGGAAAAATCACCCACATAAAAGCTGCCTCAGGAGAATACTGGCTGTTTTAACACACTTACCAGCAGGGAAAACCACCTCCAAATATTGTCCATGCAGACATTGAGCAGGAATCACAATTACAAGGAAAACAGTGAAGTCATCAAAGTGAGTTTACAATCAGGATTGTCAGTTTCATTGCATACATTTATTTTCTTACCAATCGTATTTAATGTGAGTTTTAAATGACCCAGTTTCATTCTTGATGTAAGTTTTTTGTTTGTGTGTTTGTGTCATAAATACATATTTTTTGCCAAAAGATAATATACAATTTTTTTATCCAAAGACAAATGCAAGATATTTTCATTTTACTTATTCTGTCAGAGCTGGCAAAATAAGGCACAAGAAAGACCAGTTGCAATGGCACTTGCTGCTCTAATAAGTCACTTGTTTTAAAAGTTAGTGGTTCTCTGAACTTGTCAGGGAAGCTAAACAGCTGAACTCCTGCCCATTTTCTGATCCCACTGTATCTTTTCACATAGACACTTTCATGGCTTCTGTCTCCTGAGCATGTCCATGAAATCTATTTGAAAATAAGAACTTCCTGAACAGATCATCAAATCCAGCATCCTCTTCCTAACAGCAGTATTAGAGGTTCATTGATGTAAAGGATGTGGATGGATCAGTTCTCAGGTACATCTTTCAAATTTTCATTTTTCTGTGGCTTAGGACTCAGTTCTGAAGTATTCATGCTAAAACTTTCCCTTGAGGAGCACTGGATGGACTTTTGTTTTATGGATTTAACTGATTGTTTTTTGAGCCTTTTTAGATAAACCTACACTACACCTTGTGGCAATGAATTCAGTGTTCTAATTGTCACATGACAAAATGCTTCCTTCTGTGTGTTTTAAATTGTCTGCTTCACAGCATTACCAGTTGCAGTAGTGTGAGAATTAGTACATAGCAATTCTCTAGCATTCCTTTCCTCATCAACTGCAAATTTAGAAATCTGTAGATTTCTTACTGCACTGTTTATTACTGCCTAAGACTTGCAATGTACTTAATTTCTGCAGAAGGCTATGACCAGCCCAGAGATGATTTATGGCTTTTTTCTCAGTTCTCTTCAGAAGAGTTCTTAACAGATGTCTCATTTTTGAATGCTACTGATCCTTGAGATGATATTTTAACCTGCAGCACAATACCTATGGTGACTGTGGCTGGTGTGTAACTGAACTCAGCACCAGTTTTGCTGCTCCCACAAATGTGAGCCATGTGTCCATAGAGGACTGGGAAGAGGGAGATGCTAAATTTCATACTCCAGCTCCTGGCAAAGCAAGCTGGGTGAGGACTCTTGCTGTTTAATATCAGCCTTTTGTTTTTTTCTGTAATTACACTGACATTTGTCTTCAGGAGCAGATGATGTTCATAACCTCTGTTTAATGAAGAAATAGCAGAAAGTATAATAATTGGAACTTGCAGAATCACACCTTTTCTGATTGGCTGGAAATATTGTTATTTTTAAGTGTGGCTTCAGTCCATATTGGATCAAGATCAGATTTCTAAATACAGTTCTGATGAACTGCAAATTCCCCAGATTCTGCTATGGTGCAATGAAATTGATGTTCTTGTTAGAGCTGGTTTCCTTGAGCAGCTGCAGAGTTCTGAGTGCTGGGGCAGAGCTGCCAACTCATGGGGGCTGCCAGAGGCAGATTCCAGGGTCCAGACTCAGCCACATCTCAAAGTGCCCATATCCCCAAAATCAAATGCGCCCATTCCTCACTATTTTCCCATCAGGGATAACATTTGAATTAAAACAGTTAAGGGTCAAAAGCCATCAGGATTTGGCTGATTTGTTTGTTTTATAGAAATTGTTGTTTCTACGTGAAAAAAAATTTACAACCCACTGTAATCACATACTTCAGGAAAAAAGAATGGTAAAGAGTATTTTAGGTGCAGATGTGGCAGAATAACAATATGTGCAGAAGAAAGAAAGGCTGAAGCAGGAATTTAAAAGATGAAGGTGAGTATCTTCTAAGCATTGCTTGCTATGTCTGGATGCAGTAATGGGGCAAGGAGAGATGACTGGCATTTATTGTCAATTTTAAGGTATAGTAAAAAGCAGGTCTTTATGTGACATTGAATGCAACATGACTGACAGTAATTTTGCCATCCCCATTCTGTCAGCTGCTGATAAAGTGCATGAGCATATGTATAATTTCTGAATGATATGAAGACACTTTCTGGTTCATAAGTAATTCCTTTAAAAAAAAAGATCTGATCAGTGAAGGGAGAGGGTAATGCAGTTTCAAAGCAATGCAATATTCAGCATAACAGGTAGTACTTGTAACATATATCATGTAGAGGAACTGTACTTTATTATAATTTGAGCCATCAATTACAGGAGAAGCAGTTAGAGAAATTGAACTAATTTGAGCACTGCAATAGAGTTTGCACCTGGCTATTCCAGAAGTTAATATGGGCCATTTGGTGCACAAAAAGTCTTGCACATTCCAAATGCCTGGAGAGCAATATTGTTGTTAATATCAACCATATTAATGCACAGTAGAGACATGTCCAAGTCAGTGATTAATTTACAATTAAAATTCAAAGGGGGAAAAGAGGAATGTCAAGGGAAATCACATTGTGGCAGCGTAGGGAGGCTATGGCACAGACTGAGAAAAACTTTTAATTTAAAGCGGTATTTGTTTCCATGATTACATAAAGCTCCACTTTTTACCCACTTACACAGCTGAAATCTGAATTCTATAAAGTTTGTTTGTTCTAAGAATTAGTCAGTAGGGCAGAAGCAACACTGGGATAATGTTTCCCGTTTGTAGGCTGGTTACCATCCAGGCTTTTCTGAAAAATTGCAGCTTCTCTGAGTCCAAATGTGTCTTTTTGTAACACATCCCAGCCACACAAACATCATATTCCAACCAGAGGGTCCCTAGGTGGGCTGTTTCAGAACCTGTCTTCCAGCTCTGCCACAGAATGGTTTTGTCTCTGGCAAAGTCCTCCAGTCCCTTCCATGGGTGTAGAACTGCCTGTGAAGCTTCCACTACCTAAGCCCACATCACATTCATTTCAGGAGAGAATCTTGAGGGGCAGGCAGTAATAGGTAATATTGGCAGGGAAGGGTGGAAAGTGTGGGGAGAGTGAAAAAAATACTGTGAGTGATGTTCCAATGTTATCCCTCTTCATGCTGCCCTGCTGAGATGATCCACCCATTTACTAGCAGCCTTTGCATGGCCAGGACCTGTCTGACTCACTGTAAAGGAATGCAGGTAGCAAACTTCAAAGTTTTTTAAGAAGTGAAGATGATTCTATTTTAAGCTTTAGAGCTAAAACTACAACCACCTGTGTTGTGCTTGTGGAAGACTGGGAGTGCCAGGCAGAGGTGATGATTTATCTCAGGAACTGGGAGGACAACCCTGCCCTTCAGACAGCTTCTTCTGCCAGCAGAACATGGGCAGAAGTCCCTGCAGGGAAGCTGTGCTGAATGTTAAAATCATGCTGCATCCTATCCAGTGCTGCTTTTTTTTCTAGCCTGAAGAAATGAAGGTTGATTCCACAGTGTGGATTTTTACTCTGTCTCCTCACAGTCTTTTGAAATGCTTGAACCAGTTCATTGAGATGAGGCAGAGGTGGTTTGCTCTCAAAGTGAATTACAAATTTATGCAGAATTCTTACAAGTTGTCTCAAAATAAATGACTGAGCAGGAGAGACCTTATTCTTACTGCTCCTGAAAAGATGTGCTCAGCCTTTAATGAAAAGCATTTAAGGTCAGAGTTCTCAGGGTTCTCCATTGTCCAGTAAGCAGTAAATTCTGGCTTTTCCTGTGCCTGGGGCATTCACAATGTTGCTTTTTTGTTGTGGATTCCCTGATGTCTAGAAAGGGGTGAATTCCCACTGCCAAAATATTACCATTTAATTATCAAACCAATCAACTGTGAGACAAATGTCCCCAGGGAAGCAATCTTCATTAGTTCCAATTTTTACAGAGTTACTTGGGGTTTTTTTGGTTTCTCATTTTCTCCCACATTAGTAACTGGCTGTGTATGCATGTCTCCAAATTAGGATGGAAATGTGGGGTTTGGGGATTGCCAGTTAATGGATAATATTAGATGTTCTGAGCTTTGCTTCAGGGTGATGATGTGATCTGATCTGACACTGTTCTTGGGGAGGCTTTGGAGATACGGATTTTAAAATGTTACCACAGTTAGAAGTTTAAAATACAGGGAAACCCTGTGTGAATTATGTCATGATGTCACCACAGCTGTCTCTGTCATACCCTTAGACACCTCCTTTAAGTGGAAATGGTACTTTCCATGGAAAATTTAGGAGTTTTTGAGAACTGATCCTCAGTAGAATTCTCTCATATGAACCACACATGATCTTTATTCTTCTCCCAGAAACTCATGTCCAGATTCCTCAGTCTTTTATTACAGCTCCAGTACATTCTAAGACTCTAGAGCCTGGATTGTTGCTGATTGCTGTTGTGCAGCTGTTCCAGTAAGTTCTTTTGTCCACTGACAACAATTCACCTCTTTGGCATTTAAACTCTACAGGAGGAGGAGAAAAGGACAGGTCGATGTCTGCTTTTTGTAACAGTCAGCTTCTGATAGATTTGTCTTGGTTAGCAGGCTGGGTTTCAAGTTCCAAAATGCCTGTGACAGTGGCCAGAGTTAGAAAACTGGTAGCAGAACAGGGCTGAACCAGAAGCACATGCCAGACTGGTGAGGTCAGAATTCTTGGGGATGGTTGCAGCCTGTAAGTGTTCCCATTTATTACATTGTCAGTTTGATTGTAGTCCAGGTCACTCAGCTTTGTGCCAGATCCCCGAGCCAGAAAGGTCTTGTTTGCCTGATTTCCTAAGGATACAAATCTTCTGAGATCTCCCTGTCTCTGTATTTGTGTTGTTCAGTCCCCTTGCAATTACTGTTGGGCCAATTTCAATCAGATGAGATACAGGGGTGGCCGGCTTAAGGATTTGAAGTTGTGTTTTGTGAAATTGCACAGCTGTGTGGAGAGAGATACCATAGGAAAGCTCTGTAAGGATGTAGTAGGAGTGGAAAGGCTGTAGTAGGAGTTCAGTTGGATACTGAGGATCCCCTTGGAGAGCATTCTTACCAGTGTTCCTCAGGGAATTTGTCTTACACACAGGAGAATATAACGACAAGACACAAAAAGGAAGACAGGTCTCCTTTACTGGTCTCTGAAGACCTCACTTCACTTTGCCTGACTAACTGATGCCATAAATGTCTTACATAACCCATCAGATAAAGCCCTACTATGGCTTTCCACCAGCTGTGAACATGAGAGGACAGAGTTATAGTCTTCCTTCTTGGTGCATCTAAATATCCCCCAAACAGCTGAAAGAAATGGCAATTCAGAGTCATCTTCAAGCTGTGGTTCAGGGCAGCTGCTCTTTGGTAAGGCAGAGAAACGTGATTAAAGAAATCACTGCAGCTTTTTTCTCTTAAAGGTCATAGTATGTATTTTCATGGATGCAAGCTAACAAAAAGCCCAGGGAGAACTGAAAGCAGTGCTTGAACAGACAAAAATTAGTCTCATTTTCATTTTGGCTGGAAATTAAAACTGGCATGGTAACACTACACAGGATGGTCTTCAAAATCCCCTTTTCAGAATATTTAGCTGGACTTGGATTAAAACACAGTAGATGGAGACATTTTCACAGACTGGCAGACTGGGACTCTCCAGGCTGGAATTATCCAGCCAGTTTTAGTCAGAGGAACTGGCTTTCTATCTCAAAGTGGGAGACAATGCCTTAAAATGCTGCTGTTTTTTTTTTTTTTTTTCACCCACCACAGTTTTTAATTAGGTCATGTTTCAAAGAAAGGAATGGGGAAAAGTGCTGCTGATTTTTCTACATTCAAATAATAACCAAGAAAGTGCTGTTTAATGAGTTTCTTTTCTCTGTATTAATTCACATAATAATTTATATGTATCAAGAGGAAAACAGTGCAAATGCAAGTCCTGTCATGAGGAGCTCCCACCTGAGTAACTTCTGTTAGGGGGAAGAAATGGTGTTTTAGCAACTTTGACTTCCATGCTTCCCTCATTCCTTCTTCCCTATTTCCATTGCTTGCATGGAATGTGGTTATTTTGGTTCATATCTTTTTACAAAAACAAGGCTTTAAAAGCTGCTGTTGGCTATTAGTATTTTACAAAAGTGAACTGCAAACACCATCACCAGCATCAAAGCTACTGAGGTTTTAATGAAATAAAAGGAAAGTTGAAAGAGCAAACTCAGTTTCAAAGGTGAAACTGATAAGGTTTATTGTTAAGTTGGGAGAAATGTCAGATGGGAAAAAATATAATAAATTAACAGTATGTATTTCTTGTCTAAAAGAACCAGATCTGTTCTACTGGGATTCAGGTGGACATTTTTTGCAGCATTGAGTAACCTTATCCAGAGTTATTTACTACAGCTTCTTTTTTAGGATTATTTGGCTACCATCAGGTGAAAGACAGTGAATTGAACATATCAATCATCTCCAGTTCCAAAGTTCTTCTGTGAAGTTCTCGGCAATTCATTGAGCTTCATTCAGTATTGAATTTACTGTGTCTCGACCTTCAATTCTTAGATCCCATCAAAGCAAGAGAGAGTCACCATCTACTCTTTCTCTGATGCTGAGGATCACTTTGGGAACCAAGTGATGCTCATTTCCAGCTGCCTGTCCCCTCCTCCTGGAATAATTGCCAGACAGATCTAAAATTTTGCCTTGCATGGAATAACACCCAGTTAAACAGACATGTTGCACAAGACCAGAATGCAGTGGCTGGGTTAATTTTGCGCTTCTTTCTTGTTTCCCATATTTTCTGTTCTTCTGGTTCCTATTGGTGTGACGTTTATTTACTCTCTCCCACTGTGTCATGAACTAAATGGTTACCTTTGGGTGCAAGCTGAGGGCTGAGTTGAGAGAAAAGATACTGGCAGCCCTTAAGCTTTGAGGTGCTTGTTCATTAGAGTTCATCAATTTGGGGACTCCTTGCTGTTTTGGAAGACAGGAACAGAAAAAAGAGACCATAAATACTGCTGGACTGAATATAGGTTCTGTTATTGGGAAAAGGAAAAAAAAAACCAACCTACCTACCATAGAAACAAAGAGCTAAGAGCTCTAGAGAGGCAGGAGTTGTCAAAAAGCCTTCCCCATCAAACAGACTTCAGAGAACTATAGCAGACGGATTTTCAGTACCAGTCAAATGTAAGAGTGTAGGAAGTTGACATGCTGTCCCTTGGAGAGCCGAGGTATTGACAAAAGACATGCAAACTTGAAAAATGTACATTTGTGGAAAAATCCATCCTGACAAGTGACTGCACTTAAGTCGCCAAATGGACTTCACCCCTGGGATGAAACTCAATTATTGTTGCACATCCAATGAATCCATCCATGGAGAAAGCACATGGCCAATAAAAGGGAACCGTTCAGTAATCAGATCTTTCAAAAACTATTTAGCTCTTTGCCACTGAGTCCCTGCTCTAAGTGACGTGTGCTTCCCTGCAAACCTGCTTGGCTCCTCCACTGGCTGGTGAGGAGTGCTGAGCCACTGGGAGCTCTTCTGCAGCATAAACACATCCTGCATGAGCCACTCAAAATCATTTCTCCAACCCTTCTGAGCTGTCTGATATCAAAGCTTTTTAAATTGCAGCTTGTATTTAGTGCACATGAAGGATGCTTTTGGTTTGGAGATATTTTTACAATCCTATGAGTAGAAGCTATTTATTGCCTAAAGGATTGTGTTAAATGGTTTAACCCAGTCAAGGCTCCATTAAGTAAGGAGCTTGCAAGCTGCAGTCATTAAGGCAGTCTTTCTTTTTGAGTGAGGAAGAGTCTTGTGTGCATCTGCTGCTCAGAGTTTATCTTTCCATACCAATATTTACTAGGTACCATCTCTCTTCTTTTGAGATTACATTATATTTTGCACAATCTGTGTACTTTTTATTTGCCATCTTCTTGATTTCAGCAATCCACAGTTGTTATTATGAGTAAATCCCTCATAGCAAGAAGTCTATTTTGGGTAATTTTTATTTTCTGATTCACAAATGAAAGCCAGCCCCACTATTGACCTCGAAGCCATTTGTGTTAGGATGCACCTGCACACATGTTTGTTTCATAACAAAAACATCTTTGTGAAACTGAAACACTGCAACTGTTGTTTGGGGAAAAGAGGCAACAGTGGCTGACAACAGACGCTTTTAAGAACATGTATATTATGTGCAAGTGTTTCATAAGTTTTCATAGTTGCCATGGCCAGATTTGAAACCTTTGCCTTTTTTACCAGCCATCTAGTTCACTGCTGTGTCTATCTTTTCTCATAGATCTGTCATGGTGATTTTTAGAAGATATTGTTCCCTAGAATAAACTGAATATCCAGTTTTTCATGACAATTCAGAATGCAGTTTCCCTCAGATATGTGAAATTCCAGTACCAACACTGTGTACCCACATATATGAGACATGAACACAGACATCTGCCCTTCTACCCATCAATAAGAGAAAAAATGTCCTGGTGACAAAGCTGCACAGTTTTTTTGTCTTTATTTATTTTTTACTCCCATTGTTTCAACCATTTCATAATCTGTCTGCCTTTCTCTTTCTCTTTACAAGCTGGCAGCTTGGTCTTGGAACATTCTCTGGGCTGCCAAGCAACAAGCTTCTCCTTATTCAGATTTTCAGGGAAAAATATAGCACATCTGTTTACACTGTCACCCTGACATAAGTTTGAGCCCACTCTCCAGAGTTATCAGGCATTATTATGTCAAGCACCAGCACTGAAGGAGCATCAGCCATCAAGTCTTGCATCATCCCAGCCTCAGAGAAAACTGTTTAGCACAATTTTATCCATATGCTATGAATGGATATGAAAAGGGTACTGGATTTAACTCTTGTTTCAGCCAGACTGTTTAACATTTCTAGCAATGACATTAGCAGTTTTATCTCAACAAGCAAGAAATACACATTCTTTGAAGAATCTCCTTGGGGAACTGAAAAAAAAATGCCGTCAAACCCAGTAGCACGTTTTCATAAAATCACCCCATATTTGCTTCATATTTATGACAAATCTTCATCACACTCAAAGTCTATCCAGCAGTGTTTTCTCTATCTAACATTCTTTTCAGCATTTGTCTTCTCTGATACAATGACTCAGCACAACATGAGCATGGTATGCAAGTCCACCATTAGGCAAATATTTCTCATTGTTTGCAGAATCCCTAGAATTCAGCAGAGGAATAGACTGGTATTTGAGCCAAGAAACATCTGAATGTCATGTAAAGTTCAGTTAATTATTTTCTAAATAGTCACCAGCACTGCTCTAGCTTAGAGTTCAACTGGTATTGTTGTGATCACACTGGAGCCTTTCGGGGGGGGGGAATGTTTGCTTTCATTTTGGTCTGCCTAGTTCCACATTGTGACAGAGCCATTTCAGTAAAGGATGCATTCACAAAAACTTAGAAAACCATGGCTGTGGTCCCTTAAAAATTGCACCATTGTGCTTCCAGGGAATCAGCCTAGTCTGATTAGCACTCTGCACATATTCCACGTGCCCCAGCCAGGAGCACACAAACCAGCTGTGGCCACAGCAAAATTCAAGTGAACTGTGCTGTCATTGTAATCTGTATCTGTGTTTATGGCACCATAAAATGAAGAGGAAGCATTTTTGAGTGTTTAGGTTCAACTCTACAGGGCTTGAGCTTTCTGGCTCTGCTCTGCGCTCCCTGACCTGTTCTGGCAGTGCTGAAGGGATTGGGAGCTGATGATGAAAGAGTTGCTCCAGCAGCAATGACTCAACACTAGTGAGCAACCTCTGAACACATCTCAGCAGGAGTCTTCTAACATCAGAGGTTCCAAAGGTAGTAAAAAAATCACCTGATTTTCAGTTCATACTCCAAATCTTGACTTCTACAAAATAAGTTAGAAGATCTGACTTTGTTCTGTTCCAAAACCCTGGAAAACAACATGAGTAGCATGGCAACACAACCTTGCTCAGGTTTACAAAGGTATTTAAACATACAAAGATGCAGACAGACACCTAATAGGATTTATAAAAGTGCCTAAGGGAGTTTGGGACCTAATTCCCATTGGCTGTCAATGGGAATTAGATGTGTAATCTACTTAGGCAATTTGAAAATCCCACTGGCTGCATCTTTTCATGGCTAAGTACCATTACAAGCCTTAGCCTTAATGAATAGAATTATTATTATACTTGGTTTCATTTCCTTAAACTCTGATCTTGGTATGAAGGCTCAGTGAAAACTGCTTGAATCCAAGTGTAGATGTGTGCTGTGGATATGAAGTGTCAGGAAGGAATAACTGAGCTGCTGAAACCATCTTCATATCACCACTGCATCTGCAATCAGCCCAGAGAGCTCCCAAGGGGTCGTGTATTGGGCAGCTTGGCTTTAATGTGTGCCATGTAAAAAATACAAGTGACTTGGTGAAGGAAAATTCTGCTCACTCACAGCAAAGTAATAAAAAAACCAAAATCATAAGTGCCCAGAGGCTGTGACTAGCCAGTTGAAAGGGTTTCATTTTTCCTGCAAGGAACAGCATTGGAATCTTCTCACCACTCCATGGACTGAATTAAGTCCCATCTGGTGCTGGAGAGAATTTACAGCTTTGGGCAGTACAAGGACTCTTTGGTTACCCTCTTTTGCTCAGGCAACCCAGACACAGGCTGCAGTGCAGAGTTTAACCAAACAACACTATTCCTTTCCCTTTTTCTTGTCAGGCTTGAACTCAAACAATAACCAGAATTTCCCTATCCATACAGCTTTACAAAATCTGTGGAAAACTTGATTTCCCTGGATTTCTACATGGTATACTTTTCATTAAACCCAACTTGAACTTCTTGTAATTGTTTATCCACTTAACTTTACATGCTTAGAGTTGTGTTGTGCAAATCAGCCAGCATACAAAAGAGTCAGACTGACATGTTGGGACAGGAAAATATTGGGATGGGTTTCTACACTGTCTGAAGCTGCAAAACGTTACTAATTATTTACAGGGCTTCAATAAATGTGTATGAACAAAACGAGGTGGTTGAAATGCTCTTTGAGCTTGCTGGAATTTGAAAATACTCTTTGTGTTCAATAAGAATAATATGACACTGAAAACTTTAACAACCAAAACTCTTTGAAAAATGTTACATGTATTGCTGGGTGAGACCTTGCTGGGAGTCAGCAGAGCTGGGGAGGAGTGTTGATGTGCTGGAGGGCAGGAAGGCTCTGCAGAGAGATCTGGATAAGCTGCATTGATGGGTCAAGGCCAAGGGTGTGAGGTTCAACAAGGCCAAATGCTGGGTCCTGCAATTTGGTCCCCTGAAGTGCCCCAGGCTTGTGGCAGAGCAGCTGAAAAGTGGGAAAGGACCTGGGAGAGCTAGTGAACAGCAGCTGAACAAGAGGCAGGTCTGCCCAGGGGGACAAGAAGACCAAGGGCACCTGGCCTGTAACAAAAATAGTGTGGCCAGCAGAACTAGGGAGGGGATTGTCCCTCTATACTAGGCTCACCTCGAGTCTTGTGCTCAGTTCTGGGCCCCTCAATTCAGGAAGGGCATTGAGGTGCTGGAGAGTGTCCAGAGAGTGGAGTTGGGGAAGGATTTGGAGAATAAGACAGATGAGGAGAGGCTGAGGGAGATGCTGGGGGTCAGCCTGGACAAAAGGAAGGGTAGGGAGGGACCTTATTTCTCTCTAAAACTCCCTGACAGAAGAGTATACTTGAGTAAGGGTTGGCCTCTTCTTCTAGAAAACTAGTGACAGGAAAAGGGGAAATCACTTCAAGCTGTGCCAGGGGATGTTCAGGTTGGACACCAAGAAAAATTTCTTCATGGGAAAGGTTGTCAAGCATTGGAACAGACTGTCCAGAAGTAGTGGAGCCACCATCCCTTGAAGTGTTGAAGAATTGCCTAGACTCAGGGCTCTGGTCTGGTTGACAAGGTGAGGATTGGTCATAGGTTGGAATCAATGGTTTTGGAGGTCTTTTCCAACCTTAAGGGTTCTGTGATTCTTAGTAGAATTTCTTGATTCTTGATTTCTTGATTTTCTCCTAGCAAAAGCTCTTACTGTTCTGGCACATCTGCACATGCACAGAGCTGAGCAGTCAATTTGCTGCAGGATGGTCTCTTGAGGTTCTTGAGGTTCAATTTGGTTTTTTGAATCAGACAGAAAAGGTCACACACTGAATGTGTCGGTAATGCCCACTGACAGAGTTCAAGACTAGGGAAGAATGTCCTGTGAAAATGGGTCAGTGCCCAGGTGCAGTCAGCACTGGGATCTGGGAGTGAACTGGCACCAGGAACCCACACAAGCCTTGGCTGTAGCCAGCTGAATTCAGTTTTACTGCAGACAGCAACAGCCTGCTGAAATCTTGCCACAGATAGAATTTCTTCCCAGCACACCCATTGCTGAGCAACAATGTGTGTCCTTTTCCAGAGAATGGGATCAGCCCAGACTGGCTCTTGAGAAACACACCAGCTGCACTTGAGAGAGTGCTGGGATGAATGTTCAGGGAGCTGTGCAGCCCAGCAGAACGCTGGGATTCCATAGCTCAGGGCGCTTAGGCAGTGTAATCCCCCATGTGAAAGAGACACCCTCTGCCCGAGGCACTGGCATTGAGGTGCAAGGGGGATACACCATTACAGGGAGGAGAGGGGATTTCTGTGTTGAGAAGCCAACTGATCAGGAATAAGGACAGTCAGCTTAATTTTTTCTTCCTTTTTCTTTTTTTTTTTTTCTTTTCTGGTAAGTCGATTTGATGCTAATGAACTGGAGGCACATTAGGACTAACTGCTTCCTGGCACAGACTACACAGACATTGTGCAAGATTCCTTTCAGCTCAGCTTTGCTGACATGTTTGGTTCTGACCTCAAATATCTCAAGTTTTTCCAGTTCTGACCCTCTGCAAGTGAAAAGGCCTCTGTCAGTGAACTTGTGCCAAAATACCTGGGGAGCTGGGGCAGACTGGAAAGACTGGGTTGTTCTGCCTGTGATCTCAAGCAGGGGGTTGAGCTGCTCTGCAGCTCTGGGAGGCCAATCTGCACAAGAGGGAAGAGGCATCAGGTGGGATGTGGAGAGTTTGTTCCAGTGGGATGAGTGAGCACACTGACAGCCAGCAGGCAAATGGCTCAGTTCCTTATTTCCAGTGGAAAATATTTCAATTATAGTTTTTTGTTTCATTAACATTTTTCTTAGATCCTTTTTCATTTTCTTTATAAAAGGAAATCATCCTTGGCATAATAATGGGTGAATATTGTCATGAAAAAGCCAGTTCCCACTAAATGCCCCCTGCTCCTCTAGTAGACATTTTCCAACAAAAGGCTCTGAAATTTCAGCTGTCCCTGTATGTGCTCCAGATGAGTTTTACTTGGAGTGGTTCATGTTCATTCCAGTCTCTGCATGTTCTGTTTTCAGTGTTAGTCTGATTCAGCATCCCTTGACAAGAACAGAATCATCCTGTGGCTCCATCAAGACTGAGCTGTACTCACATCACAGAGGAGGTACAGGTTCTAGTTTCATCTCACCTCTTCCCCTCCTGATAATGATCACAGCAATGATTTTCACTCTACCTGACTTTTGCCTGTCTTGACTGGCAAGCTAGAAAACCAATTCTCCTGCCTCACAAGAGATTTATAAACATCCCTCTGAATATACCTCCTAAATGCTGCACTTGGGATATTTCCTAAATTATTTTATTATTTTTAAATCTACTTCCTCCTTTAATTGGTGAGAGAAAATTAGCTAACAGCTGGGGAAAACTGTATATACAGTTTTATTTCCCTGTGTTTTCTCAGTTCTGAATTTTTCTTCATCTTTTTATTTGGAAAATATCCTTGAAAAAGTGCTTACTTGCTGACCCAGTCCAAGGGAAAGATCTGTGTCCTTGTGAGAATGTGGGCATGCATGTGAAGAGAGTAGGACATTCATGAAACATCTCTCTTCCTTGGCTTTGCAGTTTGAACCAACATCTGAAACATTTGTTACTATATTCGGGGAAAATCTGGAGTTCCATTGACACAATAATTGTTTTATAAACTTGCTTACCTGTAGCTGTCCACAGGTCTTAAATCCACTGCTGGAGAGGTTGAGGGGGAGTTTGATAACATTGAGAGTTCTGCTTTGTCTTTGATCTCTGTGTGGCCTTCTGTAACTATCAATTTTACCCACTATTTCTTAATCATGTTTGCTCTCTTAAAGCACTGCAATGATTTTTTACTCAGATTGATCTGAGAGAAAATTTAGTTCTGTTTGGAGAAGGGAGCACCGAGAAGCTTTACAAGGCCTAATGTTCAGTAGTTTTTAACTGCTGGAGCTCTTCCCAGCAGCTGAAGGTCTGTGTAACATAGAGGGGACTTCACTCAAGTCGAGCTCAAGGGGCCTGGGATTCATCTGGAAGTCTATTTTTGACTAGCTGGATTTAACTGGTCAAAATTTACACAGCTGTGAACAAATGCAGCTGTGCTGGTAGAAGATGTTGCTGTTCCCAGGAGATCATCATCATCATCTACCTCGGTAGGGGTTACTGCCCCAGCCCTTCTGCCAGTGGAATACCCCATGGGTGATCCTGAACTCAGGCAGTACCAGATGGATGGATGGATGGATGGATGGATGGATGGATGGATGGATGGACTGATCCAAATGATTCTGCAGGAAGCAAACTACAGCACACTCACATGAGCCTGGTCTATCAGCATATTTAAAGAGGGAAATGTGCTATAGTCTGGTAGGCAGGTCATTGTCACATAGCTGGTCTCACATTGGCACAACTACAGATGAAAGCGGAAATCTCTCCCTGGCTTAAGTCGTAACAAAACTTCCTCACTCCTCTGGCTGTGTCACAGAACAAAACTCGTGGAAGTGTCTCTCAGTCTATGCACACAAAATGTTTAGTGCTTATTCTACCCAGCAGAGTACAATCAAAGTACAAACCTAGAGATAGAAGAAATTTGTATCTTTTGAGAATAAGTGGCAGTGTCTGACCAAAGGTCAGAGAGTGACATGGAAATCAGCCAGAATGGGAACTGATTATTTTTAGTAGGCAGCTCTATTTTCAACTGTTGTTCTATCTGGGTTGTGGTAGCCTTGGAGTCATTCCTCCTAAACACACAGTGAAAGTTGCTCTTGAAGAATGAGAGTGGAAAGGGATTAATCAGTTCTCCCAGCAAACATGACATGGTACAGAAGAGAGGAAGGATTTGTTAGGCTTTAAAGTACGCCAAAATTGGCAGTAGTAACAAAAAAAAGCTTTAAACTGATGGACAAATACAGAAAGCAAACAAATTTGCTCTGCTGAGCAGGGACAAATAGTATCTAGACAATCTAAGAGAAAGATTTCACTTTTGCCTAATCCTCATGGCATTTCCAGCCCAAAGATTTCTGGGAATCTGGTGGAGCCCAAACCTCATGACATTTCTAGCCAGCTTTGCTGACCAAGGACTTTGGGATCAGCCCTGAACTTTGGGCGATTAGTCAAAATGAAATGCTTTGGGCTTAGCTATTAACAGTGTCTGTCTGGAGCTTGTCCTGTGAGTAGAGCACCAATCATCTCCATGAAATCCCAGGAAGTCTGAGTAATGCCCTTGTCTGTAGAAGACTCAATCTAGACCATCAGACCTGGGGCTGAGATGTTTATTTTGTGCTTTACCCATTTTTAGTGTCAGTGGGGTTTGTGAAAGAAACCACCAATGTAAATGGTACCCTGAAACAGTGCTGCTACAGAAGTACCTGCTGTCATCTGCTCTTTACCCTGGGATTTACCAACTCCTGCCTCCACACCTTCAACATTGCTCCTTCCTCCCTTCTTTCCTGGAAGAAAAGCCCTGCAGAATGAAGGCTGTGGTTTCATCTTGTCCTCTTCCAGATTTGAAATTGCAACTCCTGCCTCCAGTTCCAGGGCCACCACTGAGGCTGGGCATGGTCTGGGCTGTTGCTCTCCAGAGCTGCTCCACTGTTTCTGTGTTAGGCTTTCCAGCACCACGGGCTCTCTCACACACACAGAGCTCCTGCTTCGACCTGCAGGAGCTGGCTCAAGCCTGGCAGGACTTGGGCTTCAAGGAGTTTGAAAAGAGCTGCAGAACTGGAGCCTGACTGTCCTTGGAAGTGCTGTAGCCAGCAGCTGCATTTTAGGAAATGCCTTTGGTTCAGGTAATGTGCAGTAACCTTCCTCTGGACATCCCGGAGTGCGCTGTGCTTGTCTGGGCACCTGCCACAGATCCACAGAAGGGATCTTGGTGGGAGTTGCCAGAGTGAGTTGGATTCAGGCTCTCAGCCTTCAGCAGGCTCCAGAGTACTTGGCACAGGGGCAAGGCTCTCACAACAGCTGTGCCCCTTTGCTAATGGCTTGACAAATATGAGCATTTTTGCATTTGTCACAAAATCCCCAGGCCTGTCGCTTTCAAGTTTCTCAAGGCTTTAATTCCATGCCAGTATACTGGGCTGGGGGGAGGGAGGGAGAAGCAATGCTCCACAGATGTCCAAGGCTGGAATATCCTGGGAAGCATTAATCCTCTGAAGACAAATATTCCATGAAGAGAGAGATTTTAAATACGTGCTGTGTTTCTACAAACACTTTAGGCTGGCATAAGCCAGCTCTGCAACAGCTTTTTTCAGAGGGCAGTCCACCATTCCCATTCCTCTGCCTTCTCCTTCCTGGCCCAGTACTGCTCCTTTCCCCATGCTGGCACTAGCACACACATGATTGTGAAGTGAACCAGGCCAGGGAACTCTGCCAGCTAAAAACTGAACAATTTCCTTTTCCCCAGGTTAGTTTTGACCTGGATGAGTTCCCTGATCTGGTTCATTGCGGGGCCACAAGAACACTTGTGCTGGCACAAGGTAGGGAGCAGCAGAGGGAGTGAGGAGGAATGTGGGCTGCGGGTGTGGGGAAGGAAGGGCCATTTCCTTCAGCAGCAGCGCTGGTTTATGCTGGCTTAGAGACTTGGTGTATCTGTGGTGTTAATTGCTGAAAATTATGTGCTCCAAACTGTGTGTCACAGTTGAGAGATTTTCAGGGAAAAAAATGCCTCTCTCTCTTTTAAAATGGGACCTGATTTTTTAGGTTCTTCTTAGGTTAAAGTTTGGTGGGTCAGAGAAAAAAGCAAGTTCATAATGTTATAATGCCAAATAATTGTCAGTCTACCTAAGCATGATAAAAAGGGAGATGGGGGCTTGGGGCAGGGAAAAACTGCTTCTAAAATTATACAGCAGATTAGTTGCAGAGGCACAGTGACCTGGCATGTCTCCTTGCAGCCTGGTTCCCACCAGTAGCTTCCCTGTCTCTCTGTATGGCAAGGAGAAAACCAAGTCAGTTGTCTGCCACACAGCACTCAGTTCCCATGTGCATTGATGGTGCACATTTATTATGTGTTTATTTAAATATCAAGGAGAATAAATAATCTGAGTGGCAGCTTGGTGAATGATTTGTCAGAAGTTGTCTCATTTATCCTGATAAAATGTGAACTAATTAATTTATCCCAGTGAAGCTTTCTCTGGATTTACAGTAGTATAGCTGAAAGCAGGATTGGCCCCATGACTCTATAGCAGCATTAGTGAGTATTCTGCTTCCAAATATTACTTGTGTTCTACTGAGTTCATCTGAGGCATCCATTAAATTTTGAGGCACAACTCTGCCTTTCATTTATAGCTGTAACCAACAAGAAAATACCAAAATCTGAGCCATTAATGGAATAATGGACATCAGCAAAAGTTCTCTGTGTTTGCTCCCCTGCAGTTCCACTGGGTGAGTGACTCATTTCAGCCATGCTGTGCAGTGCTGAGGTCACTGTAGCTTCTCTGGCTTTACAAGAGGTTTTCTAACAGGGAGATGTGAGATGTTCATTATGCTCCTCATGTATATAATTCACACTGAATCAGCCCATCACTTGAATTTTGAAGATAAGATTCTTGTGCATAAGAAATTCTCCTTTTAAAGAAAAAGCCCCTTAATTTTAGTTATTTTCTTCCCCTTTTCTTTGGTTCCTTAGTATGTTATTGTTTTCAACTGAGAGGATAATTTAAAGTGAATCTTGACCATATTCCAATACCTTTTCCCACCTGAGGAGAGATGTACTTGAATTGATTTGCATATTTATTGAATATATGCTGCTAGGATGGCCACACTGCTATGTCGTGTCTCATTTACAGCTTGTTCCTGCTGGCTCTCCAGCTTGTTAAAAGAAAGACACTGTAAAAAGAAAACAAGTGTTATATGGGGACTACAAACATAAAAGTGACTGAAGTATGGAGGGAAAGGGATAAATTGGCAGCTGAAAATATAATAAGCCATTAAAGCTTTAAAGGGAGGCCTGCTGAACTTGTTGTTTAATTACTTCTAGTGATGAAGAATGTCAATAATTATGATTTTCAAGCCTCTATGACAAAAAAGCTTTCTTTAGTAAAAGCTTTAGTAAAGAAAGCTTTAGTAAAACCTGCTGAGGCTACTCTTAAGGAGTTAAGATGAGGCTTGCAATGCTACTTTTTGCAAAAAGAATGGATTTTATGCATCTATGTTCAGCCTATTGGATGCCCACAACCTATAGCCAACACATCCAGCCCAAGCCAGTCAAAGCAATGGGATGGTCTGGTCACACATTTATGACAGAGCCTGGGATGAGTGGTAGAAACAGCACATCAAAGAGTGGGTTTGTTGGAGTGCCTTTGGCATCTCTCATGTCTCAGGTATATCATTAATGAGAATTGAAGTGGCCCCAGATGTTGGCAGTGGTAGAATTTCTGTGATAAGACAAGGTTAAAGGATTAGTAAACTCAGTTTCTAGAGGTTTTCTGTGATAAGTTCGAGTAATTTCACAACCCAACATTTTGATAGCCCTTTTAACTCAATGGAGATGATAAAAAAATTAAGATTATAAAAATAAGAGAGAAATTAGGGTCATTTTAAAATGCCATGTGGTAACTTATCTGAAGGATCTCATAATTCCAGATTAATTTCCTATGCACTGTAATAATATTGTCCTCATACTAGTCTTTGGTATTCAGATGGATTAAATTTTAGCATAAGTTATTAGAAACTATAAATAAGATCTCAGTCTGATTAAAATCCTTCAGAGAAATGTAAAATAATAATCTGGAGGAAAAAATCACATCTTAATTACAATATCAAATAAGATTAATTTGCAACAACAGTGATACTTACATTGTTTTGTTTTAGTGTCAGACAAAATGTGTATATTTAATGAAAAGATGATAGCTTGTGGTTTTTATACATAGCTATTATTCCTTATTTAGGCTGGTACAGGTGAGAGTAGAACCTGATCCCAAATTCTGAAAGGCTTTCTGCATATTATATCATCTCACAAAAGTATTATTGTGGAAAAAAATCTAGCATTTGAAAACCTTCACTTCAAGGAGTTTGAAAAGATTCTATTTGTTTCTTTTACACCTCCACAAATATCCTTCAATTTTTAA
The DNA here is from genome assembly GCA_013400575.1 of Peucedramus taeniatus. Classification (NCBI taxonomy): domain Eukaryota; kingdom Metazoa; phylum Chordata; class Aves; order Passeriformes; family Fringillidae; genus Peucedramus; species Peucedramus taeniatus. The sequence goes on from WBNO01002729.1 coordinate 1,021,808, forward strand.
AACCAGAATGCTTATGAAGACATTATTCTTATTTTGATTCCCCAACACCCAAAGAATAAGTATTGTTGCAGAGACAGGAAGAGATACCTTTTGTTTTACCAAAAAATGCTTAAAAATATTTTTAAAGGGCATGAGATGTTTTGTGTTAAATTTTGCCAATGCTGAAAGATGCTGAAGGTTTCATTTGAACAGCTTGGTGCAAGGTTCCCTCTTTCAACAAGTCTGTGTCTCAAACTCTGTTGTGTAATAAAACCAGATGCCAGCTATTTTGAAAAATAAACTGCCTAAGTTGGATTCCTGTTAAGCAATCAGCTTTAATCCTCTGGAGAAAGGGTGAGCAGCTTTGTTCCTCTTTGTTGAAGGCTGGGTTAACCTCTCTCATTTCTTGGGCTGTAATAACTTGGTTTTATAGAGAAAGCCTTCCATGTGCTTAAAGCTCTGCTTGGACACAGAGCACTTCCCAGCTCCCAGGGCAGTTGGTCTTTGTGTTTGGATACCTCTTTAACCACCAGATCTGGCCTTTATGAGATCCTGAATACCACAGAAGAGCAGCCGCACTCGAGAGCACTTCCACAGTTACCCTGAGCTGACCTAAATCAGCACAATGCCAAGACGACTGGTCTTGCCCTCCTATCTTTGTTTGGAGACAGGTCTTTTGGAAAAGTAAGGATCATTTGGAGCATGGTTTCACAACAGCCTAAGCTAGTTTATGCTGGGACTGGCACAGCTTCTGGCTGTGCATTCCCTCCACGCTCATGTTGGATCAGAGTTCACAAGCTAATGACTTCTTTCTTTTTGTAGTGTTAATTTTTCTGCCACGTTCACGACCTGAACTGGGTCAGTCCAAAGAGTGCCTTTTCCTGTGCCAAGAACAAAATGGAATGTGCACAGGAGTTCAGTATCTGTTAGGATAGACCTTGACAAAGATGCTATGAGACTGTCAGCAAGAGAAGCACATGTGATGCAGTCACTTTGAGCTAAGACTTTATGTTTTGGTTTTCCAGTATATTTGCAAACACGCTCTTATTTGCTTTTTTGTTGTTTAAACACCTCTCTTTCTTGTCTGGGACAGGTCTGCTCCCTGCTCTGGCAGCTGACAATGCTTTTCCTTCTACTGAGAGTCCTCACAGACTCCCCAGGGTTGCCAGTACACAGAGAAGAGGGTTGCTAGAGGCACTTTCACACCTACTAATGGAAGAGTCATCAAAACTGGTCTCTGGGGGAAATGATTTCTTCTTGAAAGTGAAAAGAGTTAAATCGTGGTGGGTGCTTCCTGACATGAAATTCAGCCCATGAGAAGAGACTGCTGGAGAGGAGGGAGTTGTCCCTTTTTAGGACTATAGTCACCTTCTGAAACACTCTATCTCTGCTTGCTTCTTGTCTTACAAGAATATGAAAAAGATGACAAGTATATTTTGCAAGACCTGTAGCTATTTACTACAGGATTTGTAGAGAAAAACAGTACAGCTTCCCTGTTTCCCCTCCAAACCCAGGACTGCAGGCGATTATTGCTGCAGCAAAAGAATTAAGGCTCTTGCTGGAAGAGAAAAACTCACTCGTTTGCATGGGAGTTACAGGCAGGACTTGGGTGATGGGCTAATACCCATCAACACATTTTTGATGTCACTGTGCTGTTCCCCTCTACTTGAGCTGACAGCTGATGGCAGGACTTGGCTGCATCTCCCCTGCATTGAGAGGAGTTTGGATGTCAGATGCAGGGAGATGGAGCAAGCTTGAGCAGCCAGCCGTGAGCAGAGTGAAGCAGTGAGGAATGACTCTCTGCTCCGGGGCGTGAGGTGCCATTGCAAGCCTGACCTTTTGAATACAAAGCATTTGTCAGAAATCCAGAGAAAAACGAGCTGAACCAGTCAGGGTGGCTCTGCCTTTCTTTTAGGGGAAGCTCATGTATTTAAGCAGACACACCTACCCCCAGGCATGACCCAGACATTGTATGCAGCGATCTCTGATGATACTGAGGCCCCCCCCCCAGTTCACTGCAGTTAGCAGGAGAAATAAACTTCACACCCTTGTGTGGGCTCTTTGCTCATTCCAGATGGGAGTCCAGTAACTCCCATTCTAGCCAGGGCAAGTTGTAAAAGGGTAACCAGATGTTAAAGCACCGTGACCTGGGTGCAGGCAGCTCTACTAAAGGGTGTGTGAGTCCTAAATATCCTGTCCTGCACCTTGGAGTTTCAGTGCTCAGTGTCTGCCATGCAGCCGGCCTCTCTCAGAGCCTGTCTCCCAACATCTCTGACTCCCTGAGCCACCACTCTCCAATGCAGATCTCCCAAAATCTCATGCCTGGAGCTCTGGACGCCCATGACTGAATCCCCCATGATGTTCTCCCACAGACAGCCCTGGGCAGCAGGGCCTCGCAGCCATGCGGGTTCTCAGCCTCACATCTTGGTGGTCAAGGCAGGAGGATGAGCATGTGAACGGTAGCTCAGGGTCAGGAGAGAGCAGAGCAGTGAAGTTTATGCACCCTGGAATCCCTGTCAGAGGCACTTTTTTGCACCACAGCTGAGAGTTCTGTCCATCGAGATCTGGAAAGCTGATACACACCATGCATCTTCCCATGTGCGAGAGTCACAGGCTGCTCTGTGTGGCAGAATGAGTAGGATGAACCCTCCTTACGCTCCACCATTCCAAGTATGCTTTTCCCAGGAGCATTTCTTCTCTCCTTTATTAGATCTGCTTTAAGCTGCTGCAGAGCTGCACCCCCAGTAACCTCCCAGGGACTCTTGGAAACGTCCACAGGTTGCGCACCATGGAATAACACATCAGCACATTCCAGAGTCACTTTTAACTCTGCTCTCCTCCCTAAGCCATTCACGCACGCAAATCTCCTCTGTGGATTAAGGAAGGCAGAACTCCAGCTGGGAAGGACTCCCTGCTGTTCCCTGCTCCTTTCTGCAGCAGCAGACAGGACAATTGGCCGCAGGAGCGAACCTCGAGTCCCGCAGCGCTGCCTGAGCGATGCGGCGTAAAGATCCAGCGGGGTGAGGAACCGGCGGAACGGGGAGCCGGGTCCTGGTGTCGCTCCATGCTCGGCTCTGACATCTAGTGGAACAATTCCTCTAAAGCACCTCAAGCCGAGCAGAAAAGATCAGGGTTTGCTTCCCTGCGAGGCTCGATGGAGCAACCATTCCCCTGTACGGTCGTTTCTTTTATTGCGCTCAGCACCGCCAAAGGATTTGTTGCGGGAGAAAGGAGGAGGTCGCTGGATGAACAAGGAGAACGCACTTTGAGTTTTTGCCTTTTCCTTCAAATCCGAACTTCTTTTTGCTGTCAGGTGGAAGGTCTTTTCACTGCAGCAGTGACAAACATCAGTTTCACAGTTACTTCTTGATTAACACCATTAAATGAAAACCAACTGTGATACAATCCCAAGAGACCATAGGGTAAAACTGTCAGAGAGCTCATAATAAACCCTGTGAAAGATGCAAAATTGCTATGGGCTAAATTTTCCACCTGGCTTCTCAGAACACAGCTGTGCCACTTGTAAGTACCACTGTTAGCACACACGACCCTTGCTCTGTTTTCACAGGTGAGAAAGGAGCTCTCAGTGCACGGAAACATTTTGTCTATATAAACCAGATTTTTCAACTGCTCAGCTGGAAGTGATGCACATAATTGTCTTTCATAAGGAAATGCATAAAAACCTCACTGCAGCCAAGAGGCCAAATGTGGTTTTTTGCTCTTGGAAAGTTGTGGAATGTTTGTGATGCACTTTGTGTAGGAGCTGGAAGCATTACGGTGACAGTGACGGCAAAGATGACCAGCTGCTGGTGAGGTACAACTGGAATCTTTATTTATAAGATTTAGACTTTCCTTTATGGTGCTTGATCACCAGCACAGACAAACTGAGTTTCCCATGGCCCGACAGCCCTGCAAGGAGCTGGATCTAAGAGGTTCATGCCTTTCCACATGCAAGTCAGATCTTTAAAAAGGGCAAACCTCATTCTTTTACATTCTTCAAGCAGGGGCATAGAGAAAGCAGAAGGAATGCCTTAATGGCCCCAGGAATTTCCATCCCAAGGTTGGAGTACTCCTCAGAGATGTGCTTCAGGGTGCCTGGCCAAGTGACTGACTAACCCTGGGGAAAGCTACTGCCCATCAGCTGACTGCCTGTTAGGCACACCTTACTTCATCTGTAATGCCAAGAGAGTTGGTTACTGGGCTGTGCTGATTGTTGGCAACTTATTAAACTGCTTTTGGTTGCATGTCTGGACCTTAAAAGTCTGATCTGAGACAGGTGAAGTAGAATAAGAGCCAAAGCTTTTGTACTCTTTCCATCTGCTACTTGATTCTTCAGCAAATTCAGGGCAGAAGCAGTGTCAGAGAGCTCCTGCAGAGCAGAGGCATCTCTGCTGTTAATGTGCTGGGCACTGCCTCTGTCTCAGGGCCAGGGCTTCTCCTGGTGGGTTTATTTAGAATTTGCACAGTTTGATCACTGCACAAGTCTTAAACAAGGAATTAATTGAGATTTTAATAAATGGTCACTGCATGCTAATTGAGTACCCACTTGATTATTTAAAGATATTATGTGAAGTTTGTGTAATTGGTTACATTGGTATTAAATTAGCATATAAAATCTCCTGCAACTCTCATATGATTTAATGAGGCTGTTATCGTGCGTGAATAAAACGGTGATTGATGAGTGAAAACCTCTTTTCCGAGCACCGAGATTGTTTAATAAAGTCAGAAATATTTCTGACATGTACTGAGTTACTCATGTTAGGCAGGTCACTTTTTGACAACAGAGTGACCCATGTGTATAATGAGGATTTTGGGATTGAAATGGATTCCTAACTAACCCAGCATGTGACTGGATTTGGACCTGCAGTCTCACAGCAGCTCATGAAAAAAAGAGAGGTCACTACTCTGTCCTGGCTGAACTCCTCTCTTTTTAATTGTCAAGCACTGAAATGAACAGAGATTTATTTCAGTGTGCAAAAGAATAGAAAATATAAAAGGCAAGCAGTAATTTGGAAAAGGAGGGTTTGAAGCTTCTTCTCACATTACTGTAATCTTGATGCCACTTCCATCTGAGAGCTCAGAGCTGCCTCATGTGTGGTCTGTCTTGGGTGTGCTGAAAACTCAGCATCAGCCCAGGGACAGCCCAGCCAAACCTCCTTTCCTCTGGCTATAACTCCCATCTCCTACTGTTCTGGCATCAGAAAGGTGAAGCATCTTAAGAGAATCTTTGATGGCCATTACAGGAATTGTGGTGTGTGGCACTGATTTGGGGCCAGAGTAAGGTGGATAAAATGGCATCAGTAGATACATTGAGCAAAGCCACTCCAGCAGTGTGGGGAGAGGGGACATTACCCTGCAATTAACTGCTTTGCTGGAATGCTTTGGGGTTCACAGGCAGTTGGTGTAAGGAAGAACAGCCACATTGGCAGGAACTGAGGGGTGTTTGCAGGGGGTGTGGAGTCACTCCTGCTCCCGCGTTCCTGAGCTGATGGCAGGGTACTCAGCCGCATAAGGTGAAAATATGGATGCTAAGATTTGATGTAACTGAGCCCTGCTCTGCCTGTGTGGAAAGCAGATGTTCTCAAGTTTCCAGGTGTTGAGAAATGCTGTGTCAAGCTCATGGAGAAGCTTGCCAGGTAGTTTAAATATTGTTAGTTTTCTCATCTGGGCACACTCCCAAGCCAGTGTTCGATGCCTGATACAAGGCAGACAAACATCTGTCAAGACTGATGTAGGCAGAGCTTCTCCTGCCTCGGGGCATCCAGACAATCTAGGTGATCTTTTGGGACCCTTTCTAGCCCTTTCCAGAAGAAGCAGGACCTGTACCGACTTACTGCTTGCCTATTCTCCCCCTCTCCAACAATTTTGGAGCCAATAGGCCAATTTTGAACATGTGAAGAATGAAGGAGAATGGATATCTAAGGCTGGGTGACTGTGCATGTCCATGATTCATGGGAATCATACTACCTGTGCTCACAGCGGGAAGGAAGCTGAAGATGTGCCCGGGTTGGTATTTTGTGTTACCACGTTTCCATTCTGTGCTCTGGGCTCTGCAGCAGGATGAGTGGGCAGGATTCTGGTGTCTGTGTGTGAACAGTGTGCCCAGGCCTAAAGATACAGGGACAAATTTTGAAAACAAGGTTCATTGCGTTCCCTCTAGAGGTCTGATTCCTTATCTCTTTCCCTCCTGCTCACTGGCTTGATTTTGCATGCTTATCTGTTACATCCTCTTCCTGCCCAATAAAAAGCCATTTTTGGAGGCGGATGTGCACATGTGCCTGAGTGCTGACCTCTACAAAGCTTTTTAAATATCCCAAGCTGCAAGCACACATTTAACTGACTGTTGTTTGACTCAGAATTCTTATTTATTTGCACTTATGGCAGAACCTACAACCTGCAGACCTAATGATATCAGGAGTACTGGGGTGGCTGGTTTGCTTCTGATTGTGGGGGGTGTGTGGGGTGCAGCCAGATCATACCTCTTTCTGCCACAGAGCCTCCAGGAGGATTCTTGTCTGAGACTTGTGCTCAAATGTGTAAGGTCAAATCACAAGCTGTGCTTTTGATTATGGTAGAGTTCATTCCAAGGAGGAGCAAACTCAATTGTGTGTTGATTCTTCATCAAGAACTCTCCCTCAGTTTGCCACCACAGCTCTCTAGTCGGCATCAGAGAAGTGATCCCAAAGTGTCTCAGCCCAGAGAACACGGGGAATATCAGGGACCAGTGTCTACAGAAAGGGTGATGTTCCTGTGAGAGAGGACCACATTTCCCTGGGTGCACATGCATAGCCTGCAGACAGGGCAGTAACGTGTCCCTGAGGGCAAACAACACCCATTTCCCTCTCTGCTGGGGCACTGTGTACAGTGTCAGCTGACAGGCAACCTGGAAACCACTGCCTGACAGGCAAAGCTGAGGGGGAAGCTAAAACAAGCACTAAGACCAAGGTGTGACTCACTGAAAACACACTCCAGGCTGGGACGGGTTCTTGCAGCAAAGAGAGAAAACAAAGATGGTGAGAAATGAGATAGAAACCACAAAATGAAGAAGTAGCTTGCTTAGGTCACACAACAGGATGGTGGCAGAAGTTGAACTGAGCTTTCTTGGTGCCTGGTTTAGTGCTAGTTCAGCTCAGCTGCCTGGCTTCCAGCACCTGTTGACTGCAGAGCCCACAGTCACTTAGGCCTGTTATTATTTGTATGTCTGCTGAAGCAGGTTTCTGGATTTCACCCATGCTGGTCTATCCTCCTGGGAAGTCAAATGGAAATGCTGCAGCCTCTAACGATCTCATTCCCCTGCCAATGCACTGGAATCACAAGCGTTTGCCTTCTCTAAATATAGCAGAGAGGGACCTGTGGTTGATCAGTATTTCTCCCATTAGTGCTGTAGGTGGAACTGCACTTAATAGGAATTACACTAAATGGATATAGGAGACATGGGGATAATTGACCAAACTTGTCTTAAATGTGTTTGTGGAGAGAAAGAAGCCGCAAAATGACAGGCATTTTCCCCATTAGCCTCTCTAGAGAAGTTGCAGGCACTGTAGGCCAGATTCTCAGCTAGAGGGATTTGCCACTGCCTTTTTGTCTTCCCTGGAATCAGGCTGATTTACCCCAGATGCAAACAGTTTATTGGAGTCGCCTGGAATATTAAATGTCTTATGCTCGTGGAAAAGTGAGGAAAAGACATAACTACTACAACCACAGGTTTATTGTCATGAGTTTGAGCTTTTAAAATAGGAATAACTGAGCCTGCTGAATAGTAGAATTAAGGCCAATATGCCCACTGGTGTAAATGAGCATGCAGCTGTATGGCCAGAAATAGGATTCCACACATTATGCCAGGAAGTAATTTAACACTGAATGTATTATTTCCTTAATATACAATGCATGCAAGCTGACAGACTCATTTACCAGAAGGCATATTTTAGTACCAGTACACCTGAAACTGCAAAATAGATATGTCTTTTGTCTTTCCTCTTCACAAACACAAAACTGTTTATTTAAATGAAAGGGGACTTAATGCACCATTTATAGATGTGCATTTTGTTCTGGTATTTGCATTCAACATTGATTCCCTTTTCTTTTAAAGGAGGCAGTGGAAGGATTTGTAAATTGTCCCCAGCCACTCTGCAGTCTAAAAACCAGAGGTTGTGTTTTTTTTTCACAATCACCACTGGGGATTGTGCTACATGGTAACCTCCATGTAATGGTTCTGGTCTCTGACCCCACCTCCAGTGATGTCTTCAGCCAACATCTCTTTATACCACTGCATTCATCTTCTGGTGACACGTGGATCTCTCAGGTCTCGGAAAGATCTCCCTTTGAGGGGACATTGTACTGCAATGCACTGACATGCTTCATGGCTCTAATTCAGGAAAAAAATCTTGAAGTTAAGTGTGCCACTAAGATTGAATGAAAAAGCTTTCTTTTTAAAAAATTTTCTAGCCAGCATATTGACAGGCAAAAAAATAATATCCAGGGATGCTTTTTTCCCCAGTGTCATGCCAGCCTAATGATTCTGGGACCTGAGTCATGATTTTGGAATGCTCCATTGACTCCACTGGAAATTAAGCACTTCAGGTTGAAGTGCTTGTATAAGTCTTGTCTTGAGTAAGATTAGATTTATACTTGTGTTTAAGTGCTTTGCTGAACAAGGGCACAATTAAGTTAAATATGATTATTTTGTTTCCAGAGACAATCCCCTTTCACGAGTCTGCAGGAAACAGCTCCTGCAAATGCATTCATCCTTAGGAACGAACACAAATGCCTTTACCATGACTCAAATGAAAATAGAGCAGTTTATTTTAAAGAGAGGCTGGATTTTCATCTTTTCTAATGAAAAAAAGGAAACCTGATTAAACTCTTTACACTTATAAGTGCCCTACTTTCAAATCAGACCTGACACTAAGTAGGTTAGTGGGAGGGGAGCTTTAACAAATTTCCTTTAAAAGAACTTGATGTGATCCTCTGACCTGAATTTTCAGGCTTAATCTGCTTTAAAGAACATGCTTGAACCTAAATCAACAGCAAAACTCACAAAAGAGCTAAGCTGTTAATTTAAAACAACAACAACACTACCACAGCAATAACAACCCCCCTAACAAACACAGAGCCCCAGCCTAGGACTGTGCACAGTCAGGCTGTGATGATTTAACTTGTGCATGTGTGAGTATGAGTGTGCCTGTGAGCTCTCATGTGCTTCTTTTCCTTGCTTTTTTTTTTTAAAGGAAGAAAAGTGGCTATTGAAAGTGTTAAAGAAGCAAACCTGGGACTAAGCCCAATGCTACTGAAAGGGGCTTTTGATGATACATCCCCTGAAAAACTACAGTCCTCCCATAAGTCATCAGATATAGTATTGCAAAGGCATTTAAATGTGAGGTCCTGTCAAGTTATGCGAAAGCCCCATGATATATGGCCCAGAGGAGTTTATCTTGCTCTGGGAAAAAAAGACCTTGGAACTGACACTTTATATTCCGAAGCCAATAAAAACATCTTAAAATAACGCCCCCTCCCTTCCTCAAAGAGCAAATGACAGTGAGAGAGAGAGCAGGGGTGGGAGAGCAGTGATCAGCAGTGATTCGGTTTCTGGGTCTGAGAACTTTGTTGTGGGCAGTGCAACTCTGATGATTTATAATTAACTCCAACATGAAGAAGAAAATGCCAGGCTTTCATAACAGCACTACAAAAATAACCACATTCTCAGTGTTTGCAAAATTGGAAACAAATGTCCCAAGGAAAACAAGAGCTCTTTACAGCCCTCTCCATGCTTTGGAGCAAGGAAAATGCTGGAATTCAATCAGGACCACAGATGATGAGCCAATATCATTTGTCATGGGAAATTCATCTGGGTAAAACAGGATTGCTCCATTACCCTTCCATCACTCTAACAAATAACTGGATTGAAATCTCTTAAATTAAAAGCAGTTGAGACCTTTTCTTCTGTTTGGCAGAGAAATATTGTCATCCTCTATACCCCAAGGACCTGAAAGTGAAAAGTGATAGACTAAAACATATACATTTTTTGCATTCAGCTGGTGATACAAGATTCCTGAGTTCTGGCTGATCACATGAGTGATCTTAGATAGTTGCAGTTGCTTAAAGACACCTGATGGTTTCAGGGTTTGGACCCAGCACTTTCTGGTTTATCGGATTTTAAGTAGGGCATGTTATTTCAATTTAGCAAGATATTACTTTTAAAGACAGGAGTAATCCCAGTACAGCCAGTGGGGCTACCAGGCAGAGATGTAAAGTATCTTGCTGACTCAGGACCCGAATTAGACAAGTAGCAGTGGCATAAAGGCCCCCAGAGGATCACAGTGAAAATCCTGAACTGGGTCATGAGGAAATAGTAAAGATGAAAAGTTTCTCTAAGGAGGATTCATAAGGGAAGCCCCGAACAGATCATTGCTGGCTTCCATTATGTTAGGAGTGCTCTTGTGCTAATGGATCTTTTTTCTTAAAAATTAATCTCCAGGGTCCTGGGATTTTAGAAACCTCTCTATTTCTGCATCTTTATCTATCTCTATCTCCATCTTTAAAAAACTTACAGTTCTTAGAGTCGAAGGTTAAAGAAAAACTGATATAATCATGACTCCTTTTTTCCCAAATGCCAGTGCCCGTCCATATGCACAGAGGAGCAGATACATTCAGAAAGGAACACAGAGCAAAATGTTCTTTTTGAATTCCTTTGTGAGTCCTTATTTTGTGGATCCTGAGGTGAGATGTGTCAGGGACATGCTCAGCACTCTACAGCTGAATCCTCGGGGGGCTCCCCCATTTTTATTGATATATTTCATGCTAAGTACGAAACAGAAAATAGTCATGCCAAGCAATGATGACAGCCCCTGACCAGGAGCATTTACAGTATAAAAAAACACAAATCAATAAAAGTCACTGCTACAACACAGCAGAGCAAACGCAACACTAACCTGACAAAGGAAGACAAAAGCAAATGTGTAATAAAAACATCCTCTCAATGTGTTTTTTATACTCCAGTGATTCTATAGCCAGCATTTATAACTACAGCCACCTATATAGCTGCCACTCCATTCCTGATAAGATATATCCCTGTTTAAGATGACAGTTTCTTTGGAGCTACTTGAAAGGAAAGTGCTGTCATTCTCAGCCATTATTATTTTGGTCCAGACTTAACATTTTTCTTTTTTTTTTTTTTTCTTTTCCTCCTCTGCTCCAGCTGAACTCCTGTCAAATGCACCCATTGGAAACAATAAGATAAACCACCTCTGTCATTTACTTCCAATGCAGGAAGTGTTAACTGTGCTCTCTGTTCATTAGCACTCCCGGCTTCCCGAGCAGCCATCCGCAGAGCTGCTGCAGGATTCACCGGCTTCGAGCCTCTGAAACCTAATTCTGATTCATGAGCTGGAATCTCTCTGGCACAGCCCTCGTGGAGCTCACAATCTAGCTGGTTTTTACCTGGCCTTGTGTGTGCCAAGCCAGTATTTGGCCATATGCAGAAGATTTTGCAGAAGCCATCTAAGATCTTTTGCTGAAGAGGTTTTGCAGTGTGGGGGCTTGACAAGGTGGTTTTTGTGTGCTGTAATTTGGAGGTTACTGTCAGACTTCTGCAAAACCTGACTAGTTTTCTGTTTTGCTGGCTAGTGCAGATCTTGTTGTTTTGCTAAATATAATCAAACATCTCTCAAATTAACAGTTATCAGAGGCACTGGGTACTTTTTGATTTTATAAAAGAAGAACTTCACTTTTAGGTCTGTCTTACTCTGAAAGATATTTCTGTGTGACAAATGTACTAGAATTAGTCCACTGGAAAATATCCATTTAACAAAACTCAAATATTTTCACAAGTGTAACAGCTTCATCAATATTTATATGGGAAGATATTTCAAAATTCACTTACATAAGACTGAAATGCTTCATTTGATAAGAAAGGACCTTTAATTCCAAAAGGGTCAAAATGTTTCATTTCAATTTCAATATGATTTCTTATAATGTATGAATTAAATTAAAAGGAAATACAGTGTGAACACATTTTGACCTTTCTGATGGAAAACATGGTTATGCAGCATAAATGAGGACTGTTTCAATAGAAAGTTTGAAGTTTTTAGTTTTCTTCAAAATTCAGAATGAAACACACTTCAAAAATGTTGATTTTCCTTTCACATTTTTATGTTTAGAACAATTTAAATTTTTTCCAAGAGCTGCAAGTGTTTATTATACTGGCATCTGCATGGCTAAGATGTTACTATTTCAGTTTTTCCTAGAGATTAGGACCACGATTGTCTTTAAGCACTTATTGGCATTTAGCCATATCTGTGAATTCTTGAGAAAGCTCTATTTTAATAACTGGATTATAACTTTGATTGGTGATAGTGAAAATCTGCATTCACACTGCCTAAGAGTCAGGTAAGGAAAATATTATATTAATTTAATGGATAGACAACCCACTGTACAAAATGGTCACTTCAATGTCTGTGCCAGTATCATGAGTCCTGAGCAGGTGAAATTGGAGTGGATACTTGGCCATGCAGGAGCTGACTGTGGACTCTGTCTGGCCAGCCAGCCTTTCCTTCTGCACGTCCCAGAACTCAGACATCAGCACTTGGAGAATTCTTGTATCTTCCCCAAATTTTTCTCGAGTACATTGTTGTGCAACACACTGGCAGCTTCCAGTGCTTCTGTAACTATACATGGATTAGGAAAGTTTTTGTCAGGGAGGAATTTGCTAGGTTGAAGGAAAAATAAAAGAGGCTGTATTCCCTCTTCCTTCAGGATCCCACAGTGCATGGCATTTCTCTGGCTGTGGGATGGAGGATTGCCCATACAGCTGCAAAGTCCTTTCATGCACATGACTTCCAGTCCTGCTCCCCCAGGTGTCACTGATTTACTTCTGTGTTCTCTGAACTGGTTAAAGTAGCACCTTCCAGCTGCTCCTCTCTCTGCTGAGCTGTCAGTCCTAAAATCCCTCTTCCTGATGAAGAAATGCTCCTCCTGGCACTTGTGGGATTTAACCAGTCCTAAGCTCTGGACAATTCTGTGTATTAGCCAATGCTAATGTGAAGTGTGCTACAAACTAGTGTAACCTCCTGTATGTATCTTCTGATTTTTTACCTGTTTTTCCTAGATAAGAATTGTCCCATTTTTTATTCCCCTATGCAAAATTAATTCTTCTATTTTAGACCTTAGAGATGCTTGTATTGAAGCAGCAAGGGAGGAGCTTGGCTGTAAAAGACTATCCCAAAAATGCCAAATTAAACTGGTCTTTGTTTTGTGCCATTTCCGGACTCTGCAACATTTTAATAACAAATCCTGAAACCATATGACAGTAATATGGAGCATCTTTTTATGATAAACATAAGTAATGAGCCTTGTCAAAGAGACACGGGAATGAGTAACACATAGCGATCTCCATTCAAAGAAAAAGAAAGAACAACTGTTGGGGAAAAAAAAAATGACATTTTCCCAAATCTCTGCATATCGGTGGCCATAAAGCAATAAAATTCCAGGACACTGTGAGCTTAGGCACACAGAGAAGTAAATGGGAAAAAATGTTTGGGAAGACAATGCAACATTGTCTCATAATTTACAAACCCCTAATGATTTCCAAAGCTGGTATGCGAGATTTACCCTCCTTTTTTGGCATTCAAATTGACGCAGGGGCTTTTTCCTGCCAACTGGAACATTCTTTAGGTGTTTTTTTTTCTTTGCATGAAGTTCGTTGTGATCCCATGCTTACTATTATTCATAAATTAATTTCTGGCATTGCAATAAATTCTAGGAAAACCAATAAACCACAAACGTACAGCTAATTCTTTGTCATTTTTCTTTCTTTCTCTCTTTTTTTTCTGTGGGAAAGAAAAAGAAAAAGAAGCAGTAAGTGTTTGCCGAGGTGCTGGATCCACAGCAGGAATTTATGTTTCCAATTGTTCTTCCTAACTTGTCAAAGAAGTTTTATTGCAGTCGACAATCTTTATTGGGTCTGTTGGGCAGGGCCAGCTTCAGAACGTATCTTAGAATGAGACTGTAATACATGGAAACACATTCCCAGTGCCTGCTGAAACTGGGGCAGATCCCAAAACTCTGACTTGGTTTCTGCTCAGTCTTTACTTTAAGATCAAGATGGTTGGTTTTTTGTGTGGAAAAATTCACCTTTGAAAAGTCATGGGGTCCTTAACTACTGCATGAGGTAAATGTTCACAGCTGCATTTAAGTGAAATTTCAGGTCACGAGGAATTTTCATTGCAGAAGTAGAAGGGGTTGCTCACCAAGGTGTGCATCTGTGCTTGCACATTGCCCACATGTGCACCGAGTGTTTTGGGGCAGGAAGTGATGCTTCTCACAGCAGCTGTAGCAAGCAGGCTGACATGGGCCAGGCAACAGAAAAAAACATCATTAACAACCAGGGGAGAGCCTGTCACTTGCAGCTCATTCCCCAAGACAAAGGAAAATGTGTGTCTAGTCCATTAGGCAACTGAGATGTGAAAATAGCTCCATTTTTCTTGGTGTGATAATACAGATTTAGAGCCTCATTTCCATTAAAATTACTGGGTTGAAATGTCCACACCAGATCCTTATTATGATTAATCTATATACAGGCAGGTATGTACATATAGTAGATCTAACTCATCTCTCTGTCTCTTTTGGCCGAGCTGGGTTCAGATTCAATTTCCTTTGGGAAACAACAGGCAAAGATTGTAAAGTCCTTCCCTGCTTGAAGACTTTGCTCCAGAACTTAATGGAATTTAGGTACCAATTTCCCACTGAAGTATTAGGAGTATCTAAGTGCACTGAGGAGCTGGGCATCCCAGCAGCTCTAGGAAAGCTTCGAGAACTTCAGCTGCTTAAAGAGTGCTACATCACTGGGGATCATAGGAGTTTTCTTGGCCATCTGGAAGCTGAGCTCCAGCACCTGCAAGTTTTTCTCTTTGAGGCTTTCATGCTACAGCTGGGGAAAGCTTGCATGAGCTGCCATGTCCTGCCCTTGAAAGCACGGAGGTTCCTTCAGGCTTGAGGGACACTGTTGGCAAAAAGAACAGATTTACAAACAGAAGGGATGAATGAACTCTCAGTATCCTTCTAAATGAGGAATAGCCCTGCCTGAAGATTTCTTATGTGAGCTGACTAGCTTCAGTTCAAGTACTACAGCAATTAGGAAAATCTTGCTTTTTGCCAACAGGGGATGATTAACAGAAGGTTGTTTATTTTTTCTTTTAACCGCTCTTCTTTCTGAGTGAGTCCTGTCAAGACTCAACCAGGCCTGCAACAGCACTTGGAATTCCCAGCATGCCAGGTGGTAATGCTAAGAGGCAAAACTCCTACAAAGTGTTTTTCTTGGAGTTCCTCACCTTTCTCACTAGAGTCAAGTGCATACAGACAGGATGTTTGCACAGGTCTGTAGATCCCTTTCAGTTGCTGGTAAAGAATAGTAAATAATAAGCACTACATGCACATGTATGACACCCACAGCCCTGTGGGGTGACATGGACAAGATGCTGCTGGAGGAGCTGCTACACAGGTTTTTCCTTCCAGCCCTGTGTGGTGTGTGGGCATGCTTGGGCTCTGCTCTGATCTGATTAGCTCAGTGATAGCTGCCATCTTCAGTTACAGATCTTTGGATTCAGTGGTAAGCCAGAGCTGTGGTCACTTAATTTCAGACATAACCCATCAACTGAGCTCCAGTACTATCCCTGTGTGCACTCCTGGCTTGCTCCAGAAGCAAAGGAGCCCAGTTTAGTGTCAATGCCTTTCCTTAAGGTCAAGTGGGGTCAAATTACAGCACATATGATGCTGCCTGGAGCTCATGTGTGCTGGGCTCGTAGTTCAGCAGAACACAGTCATTTGTGGTGTGAATGAATATCTGAGCCTCTTGTCTGTTTTGGTTTTTGGGGGTTGATTATGAAAGCTTTTGGAAGGAGATGCCACCTATGAATGGCTTTTGGGTAGTGTGGAAGAAATGGATATGGGTGTGATACCAGGATGACCAAGGGAAAAAACCTCAGTTGTGGGTGAGGAGAATGGGCAGTCACATATCTCCTCACCAGGACCACATGGATATACATGCCCAGCTCTGGAAGAGAATCCTTCCTTTCCCCATCTTCCTCTAGTCCATTTCTTGTGCTCCTCAGCCTAAAGAGAACAAAACGTGATGGTATCCAGTTCACTGCAGGACTGTGAGCAGTGGACAGTCAGCTGTGGGTTGGCAAGAAATGATTAATTTTTACAGAACACTGCACTGCTCTTTTATAAAACATATTAGTGTTGTTATAAATCAATGAACATGGTTTATAATAGCAATGATGCCCTTGAAATCTGTTAATACTGCAGTCAGTAGTGGTTTGCCAGAGCATTTAGTGCCCTTGGTTTCACCTTGGGCTATTAACTAACAAATCGGTTATTAGCCAGTGGTAATGACCAATTTTCTAGGGATGATTGCTTAAATATTGCCCACCTTGAAAAGAGAATTATTGCTCAACTGAAAACGGAACCCTTATTTTCAACTCGACAGAGCTAATGATCTTATCTGATTTCTTTATCTTCCTCCACCTACTCGAAGGTGGTCCGAGATCGTATTACCAGAGAATGGCTTCGCCTTCTGCCTTCTGTGACTTGAGTCCAGGAAAAGTTCCATATTTAATATTTATTCCCTAAGCATCGGTGGATGAAGACAGATGGTAATGAAACCAGCGTTGCTGAAAGTGACCACAATGATAATAGATTCTTTATGATGTCCAGAAATTCTGGACTCTCAGTCTCGGCTTAAATGTAGCGTGGCGCCAAGCCCGTCACCTTAAGCTTAGTATTCCTGTCATCTCCCTGACCTGTCTTTAGACCTGATGAGTGCAGGCTGCACTAAAGGCATCAATCTGTCTTTGTCCCCCTATAAATGTTTTAAATACCCAAAGCTGGTCACAAGTGACACATTCTGCAAGAAAACCTGTGTGAGGTGGGGGCTGGGAGGCAAAATATATAGGGTAGAAAAAAAAAAAAAAGAGAATCTTTACTCATTGGATGTATGTGTTTGTTGACATGCTATACATTGGAAGAATATGCCTGTGGCTTGTGCTTTCTGCTTCTTACAGTCATCTTCCCAAAGCAGCATGTTTTAGATGTTTTTGGAATCATGAACCCAACCATTTTTTCAGGAGTGCAAACAACTACGTATGAATTTAGTATATGGAGAGTGGAATTTTGGTTATTAACTTTTGAGGATCCCTTAGGACTTACCTGGGTGAGTGAATGAAAGGGTTTTGACTAGAAGCTGAGTTTCCCTCTCTTCTCAGGCTAATTCTGCTGCTAAATAAAACCTCTGCATTTCAGAAATGAAAACACCTAAGTGTGGTTTTAACCAGCAATAGTTTGGACCTTGTATGGATGGGGTGGGCTTGGAACAAGGAGTCAGAGGAAGAATTTGGGCATCATGTTTGGGTCCTTGGATTCCTGGTGCCAGCAATGCTCTCTTGCAGCTCACACAAATTGTCCTGCAGGATGCAGTTCCTGCACTACGATTCCTGCCCAGCTGCAGGGCCAGGCCCACCCATGGTAAACTTAAAACAGAAGTCCATGATTTCCACAGACATGGAGGGTATTGTATGCTCACCTCTCTCTTCCTCCATCAGGAATGGGTAAATGAGAGTTCAAACTTGTGCTACGGCACCAGATGGACGCAGCTTCTCCCTGCCCAGAAGCCTCTCTCTCTTAAAAAAAAGAAAACCAACCCAGAAAACAAACAACAGTGTTCTGTGCACAAGCAACTTCTTTTTTACACCCTCCTCTACTTCTATTTTGCTTCATTTATCTTATACCTGAAGGCTGTGCAGTTTGTGCTGTTATAATGGAAGTTGTATATGGAAATGAGCTCAGGAAAATTAATGGCAAAAATCCCTGAGTCCTAAAAGTTGAGATGCACGTGGCAAATATTTAAGGAGGGGTGGAGATGAATTTTTAGCTAAAACTGGAAAAGCTTGTGTAACTATGGAGGAATTTGATGTCTTAGTGAGTATTATGTTGCTTCATTTTTTTTACAGTTGGACTTGATGATCTCAAAGGTCTTTTTCAATCTAAATGATTCTATGATACTATTATATAAAATAACAACATTTTAATCACTAGGAAAAATAGTGCAGCATGGGTGTAAGAAACTGTGTCTTACAGGGCAGCAATGGAAAATCAGGCCCACTGAGCAGGGATTGAATCTTCTAAGATGTTGCTGGATAAATAAATAAATAGACTTTCTTTTTTCTTACTTTCCAAACCAGAGCAACATGCAGTGCTCTTCATCTGTCTGAAACAGCAGGAACAGTCTGCTGGGGACATTGGGGAGCATCTTTCTTGCCTCCATTCTATGCTGCCAGTGTCAGGTCGCTGGTGCTGGGTCTTGTTGAGATTCCCAGTCCAACAGGAGTAAATAATGGATGTTGCACCAGCTGGCTGGTTGGCCTGTAAAATTCTGTTTCTAAACACAGGATAAAAGGAGAGAAAAAAAAAAACTTGCTCTCCTGTCCATATCCCCAGTATTGCTTCAATCTAAAGTATATAATATAACTTTTACTTAGCATTGTTTTTAGAAGACTTTTCTGTGTGCATTAGGCCAAAGCATAGTCATTGTGTATGATAGGGCTTAGCATTTATATTTGTATTAGTTAAATTAGCTATGCTACTTCTTTGCACCAGCTAAAACACTTGCATCCTGGTAACCATCAAGAGTGCTCTAAAAATCCAGAATTAACAAACCAGAAGGGTTCTTTGGGGTGGGTCCAGGCAGGATATGAAGGGGAAAAAGGGACTGGGTGGTCCCTCTTCAAAAGCTGACTGCTGTCACTCTGCCCTCACTGAGAGCTCAGAACCATTCCCACAGAGGGCAGCTTTATGCCAATGCCAGCAGCACTGGAACCACCCCTCCCTGACTATCTTAAGGACAGACACTCAGGAAGAGACCCCTGAAGTGACTTCCTTGACCAGCTGGAAATATTTGAAGAATGCCTACATTTCAGAAAGTGTGTGCTGGGCTCTGTTTGAATACTCACCGAATGGTTTGAGCCCTCAGAATTAAAGTCCTCATGATCACCAGGCATATTGAAAAGCCTGGTGATTGTTGTGCTGTCAAACTTTTGAGGAACTGAAGGAAGCAGGTAAAGCTCAACAATAATTAGGTCTTTGCTTTCGAGACAGAACATGAAGTCTCAGGAGAGGCACTAAAATTTGGCATGACAAAGTGCAGAACAAATTAAATCATTATGCAGTTGAAATTCCCTTCTTTCAGTAACCCATAATACAGACAAATGCACCTTAATTTGCAAAATTTATTGCCATCAGCAATTGCAGCCAGCAATATTGCCATAGTCTCAAGAGCAGTGATTTTATTTCTGCTTTCAACTGACTTCTTGCAAGTCTTTATGACACTTTCTATGTGCCCCAGACCCCAAAGAATAAATTAGCCCAGTAGGTCAGTAGAGAAAAGGTTAACACTGTTCCTCTGGGGAGAAAGTCTGCTCACAGCTGAGAAGAGGGATAGGGCAGCTGTAAGGCCTTATCTGCCCTATGCAGGTGAGACTCTTTGTGAAAGAAACAGCTTAAAAAAGAAATTAAGAAAAGAGGTCAGGGGCTATATCAGAACTCTTTTACCATGGCAAGGGTTTTGTTTCTCCTTCTGATTTTACTTGCCTTTCCTCAAGGTATCTCTATGATGCTTTTAACAGGATAATTTCCTTTTAGAAGCACTAGGGGCTGTGATTTGGGTGCTCTGTACCTGTGTTCTTCTGAGAGTCCTCTACAGAGCACAGAGAAGAAATTTCCTCTAATTCTTTTTCATCTGGGGGTTGGCTGCATTGATCTAGGGATTCTAGGTAGGTAGAAGCTCTTATGCAAAGGCAGGTTGACTTCTGAGGGGCCACGGGCTGCAGTAACTTCTGCGTGAGATCAGCAGTCTTGGAGCTTTCTGGAAGTGTCTGGATTGCTGTACAGGGTGCACACACCACACATGCAGTGAGGCTGTCCAAGAAATCCTGGGCAGATTGTATTCTGTTATGTGGTATGTTCTCCATTACTGGAAACTTTTCTATTGCAATTGGATGGCTTTCTGAAAGATAGTTGAATTCATCTGCAGCTATTGGACTCAGTGCGGAATTTAATTTAGAGAAGCCCTATGGCCCGTGTTGCTCAGGAGATTAGATTGGGTGATCAGTAGTACCTTCTGGCCTAAAATCACAACTGCCTAAATCTCTAATATATCTAGTTAAAAGCTGGGTTTGGCTTTTACAATGGCCAGGTTGCCCTCAGCAGCATGAGGCCACACTAGGAAGGACTGCCAAAACCTTCTGCTACAAGGAGCACAGGCATGTACGCAGTGTGTTATACGTCTGCTCTGTATATTTGTGGTGAGCAAAATATAAATCTTCCCAGTAAAACAACTCACAAGAAGTCTGTTTGCCAAGTTACTTTCCTCCTTGCCTGGGAATTTAAGGGAACTTTTTTTTTTAATCATTTAAGTGAGAAAACAATGGAATAGATTCTCTAGTTCTGACCCCTGTTCTCCAAGGCACATGCTCCCACCACCCTGGGTTTTGCACAGCTTCACAGGGGAAATCAGGAGCAAAAAGTTCAACTCGTGGGGCTTTATCTGAGCAGGAAGTTAGTATAGAATAAGTTTGGGGGTATGTTTCAGGCACTGTAACTGTTCTGTGTTAAATCCCAGAGTGGATGTTCCTCTCTACTAAAGTGCCTTTGTGCAGTTTGGCTCGATCCACTTTCCAAGGGGATTAATTTAAACTGCAGAAATGGCACCTGTGGCTCAGGAGTTTGTGAAATGGCTACTGTGTTTTAGGTTTTAATCCTCATTTATTTATTGCTCCTTTGCTATATGGTCAGGTCTTTACTAGAGCAACATTGAGACTTTTCAGAGCAGCTGCAGAGAACCATATTGGAATTTTTCCTCTTTCAGAAGGCCAGAATAATATTGATACATTATTCTCTTTTAGTAGATAGTGAGATATTGCACTGTTCCCAGGCTTCTAAAAACCCTGCCTTGTGGGCACCATCTACTGCAAACCTGTTGTCAAAGCAATACCTTGAAAGCAGGAACAATGATGAGAAAACCAAGCCTGAAACTGTCTGAATATCCACCTGAACAACACTTGAAGGAAATATTCATAGGTCTGAAGAAACAAATCTGTAATCATTCTGGTTTTAAACCCAGTAAATGTTAATTATAGCCATGTCAGGGGTATGGTCTGTCTTGAAGAAGCTCTGGCTTAAGCAGTGCAGGTGCAAAGTTGGGAAGGATCCCTGCAATATCATGTTGTGGAATAACTTTGCTATTACAGCGTGGAAGCTGTAGGTGCAAAGGACCTATTGGATGGCATTTTCTCCAACAAAGTGGTAAAGTTATTCCTCTTGGTATTTTGCATATTGATCTATCTCTACTTGTTGGGAAACTCTTCCTGGCAATGCACATCCCAGTAGTGATAACTGAGGTGTGTGCACTGAAAGTTGACCAGCATTAAATAAATGCTGTATGGAAATGTTAGACCCCTTAGATGCTTCAGCACATCTGTGACTCTGCAAGATAGTTCTACTGGTGTGAACACTAGTAATGAACTATCTTGCAGTAATGAAGCCTCAGCCATCCCTGCCTGCATCAGGCTTTCCTCTAGCTGAGAATCTGGTGCTTTCTGCTGTAGAGTGTGAAGTTTTGATGCATGTCCAATGCCAGGGCTGAGACACAGGACATCAGAACTGAAGGAGCAGATCCAGAATGACACAAACACCAGAATGACATGAACATCTGGAAACTCCATTAGGAGTGTGGATTCCCANACCTTGCCTTGGCTGCTTGGAGGGAAAGGAGATGGAGGGGTCAGTAGCAGCAGAAAAACAATGAGGGAGGAAGATCTACTGAAGCTTGTCTCCATTCTCTCGTCTCTTTCCACTGCCTTCAGCTGCCTCGGCCAAGTTGCCTGATGAATTTTCCTACTCTCAGCTCTTGGCTTTTTTCTTTGAAGTCACACTGTGATCTGGTCCCAGGTGGCTTCTCCTGTGCCCCTGTGCTTCCCCTCTGTCAAGCACATCATTAAAACCCATTCCTTCCAAAAGGTAATTTATACACTCATAAGACTCCACATTAAATATCTGGGGATTTTCAAAGGGAAACAGTAGAAATCATTTCCAAACATGCTAACTTTGCTATCATCTCTAGCTCTATGCTTCTCCCTCCCCTTCCCCCATGTTTCTGTTGGTTTTACTCAGATTCAAGGATACCAGCCCCAAGGTGACACTTATTTCTTAAGAGCCTGGAAGACTGAAAAAGATTATATCCAAGTAAATATGATACATTGCTCATTTACAACAGCTAATGAAGTGATAAAACTGCCAGGTAGGGTTTTGTCTCAACAACCTGACTTGAGAACACTTTTTGATCTCCCCCTTCAGCACTGAAGGCTATTTTTTTCTCTTAGTACCCATGCTGGTAGATTCTGCAGAAGGCAGCACGTGCTATCATTTGTGTTAATGGGGAAACCACTGTTTCTGTAAAGACCTTCCTAAAAAGTCAGGAAGAGGTAAACAGTGAACTTGGCTTCCTCTGGTATTACTTTCTTCTCCACCTGCCTGTAGAGATTCTAGCATACTACTTGTATTATGTAGGTCATGAATAATAAAGTATTTTGGCTGGAGCTGAACAAAGGCAACAGGTAGGAGGGTCAGGTTTGCTATTTCCTTTGCAGACACTTGCAGGTCTTCTTTTATACAGATGACCAACAAAATCACCAATATTCTTGTAGGGCCTGTGGGGATGCCAAAGACTTCTTTGTTTCTTTGCTATGTGGCTGTGCTGTCAGGGTAAAAATTTCAGCAATGCCAGATGAAAAAACTTTCCCAGTGACACATGATGGGGTGGTTTTTATCTTTTATGATAAAGCTTGGTGCTGATCTGCACCTTTCCCCATTGCTTGAGCTGACCGTAAGCCTTCTCCCCACAGCCTAGGAAGCCTCTGCTGGTTTACTTAATACTTTTCCCTCCAGTGTCCTTTTGTGGTGGTCTCAGCAAAACCTTGAAAGGTGAAGGTGAAACACATCAAATAAAATACTCTTGCAGCAGTGCTGGTTCAGCCAGGGGGAGAGCAGTAATGAAAATAGCATGAAAGCACCTGATTACGTTTTCAGCTCTGTTTGGCAGGTCAGAAGACCTTAGAGGGAACACAAAGAGACACCAAATACTGTAGTAATCTCAAGCTACATAATAATAGAGTATTCATTAGTCATTAAAAATAAATAATAATTTTAATAAAAGCATGAAATGGTAAATTGTTCCAAAGTGGAAAGATATGCAGCAGTCGCTTTACTTCCCTTATAAACAGAAAACAAAACAACAAATGCAGTGTGTAACCAAGCAATAATATTCTCTTTTATAGTCTCTGGCAAGAAGTTAATAATGGTTCTGTGCTGTTAAGGGCTCAGGACAATTTTAAAGGAATTTGATATTTTGGTCATCCAGGGAACCATTTTTAAAGTGAGGCTGGTCTTACGTGATGAAGCTCTGAAATCATAGAAATTGACCTGCAACAAAAGCAAACAAGCAAAAAAAAAAGGCTTTTTGATTCTATCATAAACATTTGGCTTTAAATCATCACCAGCCTCAGAACCCACTTAAAAAAAATATGATGTTATTTGACATTTTCTTAGCAGTCAAGCAGAAAACTCCAGCTCCTGGATCATAGAGATTTAATGTAGGAGTACAGTAAGGTACCCAGTACCTTTCATGATTATATCAACAGCACTTTCTGTTGGCTGACACATCAGGCTTGTTTAAAATCATTAGACCAAAGCAGACATGCTTCCCTTTACCTTTTTTTTTTTTCTTTTCTCGTAATTTCTGAATTGATCAATTATGGGAGATTTTGAGAAAGTAGTAATAAAAACCAAACAGAAGGCAGACAGTTTAAGAGCCAACTGTTAAATCATCATTATTAGCAACAAAAGGGTGTTTTATGACTTTGGAATAAACAGATTTACTAATCTGAAAACTGTCTCTCTTGCTTCTTAGTCTTTTCTTCCCAACTGCAATTTATAAGAAGCTGTCCAGCTGCATTTCAGGGATACAGGAGAAAGCAGCTTCTGTGTGTAAATTAGAAATAAATTTCAATTTTCTTGCTGTTGTTGTAACTAAACAGCCTGTTAACCTATTTAAATAGGAGAACATACTCTGTACTCCTGTTCTAGAATACATCAGAAATAATGTGATTATGTCTGTTTTGATACAACCCTATCTTACTGCTACCTATATGCTTTTACATGAATGATACATGGAATTAGTTCCACGTTTCTTCTCTTACAATTAGCATATTAATGTGCCAGATAGATAATGCTAAAAGCCTGGATGCTTGAGCACACACAGTGCCTTCTTCATGGAGCTGCAACACTCAGCCCCTGTGAATCCTCAGGAATGCATCTGTACAAGCTCTGCCTCCTGCTTGTCCTGCGAGCAGCCCTGACCTATGGACCACAGCTGAGATACTTCAGGCGCTTATTTACTTTGTTGGCCTCAGAAATTCCACTAAAAGAGAAAGGCTCAGTGTCAGGCTGCCCACAATGGGGCCTTTGCCTTTCCTAGGGATGTGTGTGGATGTGTTTGCCCGTCACGGCCGCGCGCACTCCTCGATACCTCGGACAGTCCAGGGGATTTCTAAATGCCCAGAGCTCACATTCATGTCTTTGCTGTGTGCCTGTCTGTATGTTCACCTCTGCATACAGGCCATGCATTTCTGTCTTTATGTATGCAACGTGGAGGTTCAGACAGTCTCCCATGACTTTATATGTCAGGGATCCAGCATGGCTGGTGAAAGTCCCTAATCTTGAGCCTATCTTGGTGAAACACTAATGAACTTGTAAAAACAGGAAGCAGTGGAAAACAAATGAATTTCAGCTGGTGTTTGAAGAGCTGTCAGATCCCCTCGCTGAAATGTTTCAGAGGAACATCTTTCTGATAAAACCTCTGAGAAAAGTGGAGGAGTTTCAGAAGAGTGATTGGAAAAACAGGATGCCGACTGGCAGGCTTTGCTAATGCATTGCATCTGTAAAGACTCCAGCAACTGAACACAGCATTAGCTATGTGAGAGCCACGGAACTAGGGAAAGTTATTACATCTGAGCGTGATGGGAAGAAGGGGGAAGGGGGAAAGCAGCTGCTCCCTTTATGCATTCTTGCAGTTTGCAGTTTTTTTGAGCCTTTGACATTTTTCGTTCTATCTACTTTGCTGTCAGCATGCAGCCTTAATTCTAACACTGATGAACAATGCTGCTTTGCTGTCCAATATCATCTTTTCTCTGAGGCTCTCCTAGCATTTAATGAATGTTAGGGAAGCTTTGCCATGCCATGAGACATAGTAAGGGCTTGCTGGCTTCACATAAGATGCTGCACCTCTTTGCATAGGTGTCTGCATGTCTTTGGCAGATGTTATCCTCATTTTACAGTGGCTTATATAATGGGATTACAGGATCCTTGAGTTTCCACTGATTTTGCCTTTTCTCCATTCCAGAGTTTCTGATCACTGTTAAACTGACCTTCTGGTGCTGCCAGCTGGTTTTGGGGGGCTTCTTCTTCCACTCCTGTCTAGGACAGGACTATTTCTTTTTGTTTTAACTCCTGCTTGACTCACGCTCTTGAAAATCAGGGTATGGGAGTATGACTGGAGCAGAGCCCATACAGATAAAGCAGCTCAAGGATATTCTTGCTTCCTCCAGTTTGTACATAGTTGTGCTTCAGAAAGCTAGGAATTGGGTCCTTATAGCCAGGAGAGTGTAAAAATGTAGAGTGAATTGACTTGACAGAGAGTGTGAAGCAAATTGTGGCAGAACTATTGATGACACAGAACCAGTCCTGGTTCTGTGGCTTTACCCACATCCTTCCAGTTCTGCTTTTGCTGGAGTTGTCCCTCAGAGCTGAACTGCTATCCAAGGAACACGTCTGACAGCAGGAGCCTGTCTGTAGGGTCTCACTGATGAGCCTCTAATACAACAGCCCAGCCTTACAACATACAGCTGTGTACTTTCCCTTCTGCAGGGAGTTATTTCTTGTTTCTTTGCATTTAATCAATATGCAATTCAATGAAAAATGCATGAGCCTTCCTTATTCAGCAAAGCACTGAAACTTCTGTCTTCAAAAAAAACTCTTCCAAGAATGCCTCTGAGAATGTGCATGAGCCCTGTTGGATCTGGTGCACCCAGAGCATCGTGGTGGAGCTGAGACCTGCCTTTGGGTGTCTTTCTGGGGCTGTCACAACCTTTTTTTGAGGGAGTGACTCCGAAGGTTTTAGGCTTTGTTTATGCCTAAGTGGTTTCTAACATCCGAGTCATGGCAGCACAACTGCAATTCCAAACATCCTGATTTCTGCAAGAGGATCTAACAGTGGTCCCAGGAAAGCCAAGGACAGAGCAGCAACTGAAACAATGTAAACAGGAATACATTTAAAACAACAAGATGCAGAAAAATATCCACCAAAGCTGGTCTTCATTAAACCCTTTCTCAGCTGTCTCTCTCAGCCATTCCCACTGTTGCTTTGGTACATCCCAGTTCCGACTGCTCCCACAGCCCTTCCCTGGAAGGCAGATGCTTTTGTGGGTGAAGCATCAAGCTGGGCGTTGGGAGACTTAATTTTGCTACTGAGTTGGGCAGAAGCAGTGTCACATTTGCCTTTTTGGTGCCTGTCCTGTGATTCTTATCACCCTGACCTCCCAAAAGCCCGAGTTCATGTTTAGTTTCATGTACATGAATCACAGCAGCTGTTGTTGATGGGTTTCCATGTGTGTGGAAGGGTTTGGGAGGATCCTGGGGGTAGGCTGAGAGTTGATCTTGCAGGCAGATGCTCTCTTTGAGGAGACTATTCAGGGCATAGCTCAAAAAGTCTCTGCTCTCCTTTCTGGATATTAGGCAGTGTTTACAGAGATATAAAAATATTTTTCAATCACGTAAAAATATCTGCTCCTTAATTCCTGTATGCTCTGCTCCTTCCATAACTAATTAATCATCATGATGTCCTATGAAAAATATAATTATCTCAATTGTTGCTGTCCCATTTCAAAGGCAAGGAAAACCCTGGGGACACCTTGCTGTTCTGTAGTGATTTTTGTTGATCCCAGGGAGCCCGGGTGCCTCTTAAGCATAAGCCAGGGTTTACAAATCCTACCTTGGTTCTCAAAAGAAAAATATGATTAAATTTATTTTTATTAAATTTAAATTTGCCATAACTTACAGAGAAGAAGAATGATTTTCACATTTTTGACTTAATGCTTACTTGTCTTTTTGTTGCTTTGCTTTGATCTACTTCATCTTTTTGAGGCAACTGGCTTCCTAGAATAAGGGCTGCTGTTTGTTAGCTGATTACATCCTCTGTTTGAACACCCACTCTAACCCTGGCAGGCCCTTCACCTTCTGCATTATCTATTATTTTTAATGGATAAATACTTTGATGTTGTGGGGTGTTTTGTTTGCTTGTTTGTTTTTTATTTGTGTAATCACTGGGTTGTTTAAAAGAGATATCATGAGTTGCAATTTTTTTTCATTCAGATTGCTGATATTTTGATGGTAAAGAGTTCACTTCTCTGACACACATTTTGTTAATTTGCCAAAATTAAGTTAGAATTTTAGGCCATGTTGTAGAAAGGTTATAGAAATGTTCAGTTACAGCTGTAGCTAATATATGTTTCTAGCAGGAGTCAGTGCAAAGATGGAAATTTGGAACAATGGAAAATCTTATGTTTCTTGGTCTGAGATTCTAGACAACTGAGTTTAGAAAGAATTTTAATTTTGGAACCCGGCTATTCAGTATCTGTCACACACATCCAGTTTCACATTATCATATTAATCAGTGTTGTCCAATGCCAGCTTTGACTGCAAATCAGATATTGGATGAGAAAGACTCTGACCTTGGTTGGCTGTGGGGTTGTGTCCCTTGGTGTTGGCTTCAGCCCCATCGTAACTGCTGGACCCCAGTGAACTCAGACTCCCACAAATGTGCAACATTTACTCTGCAAATCTGTTTCTCTGTGAAATCCTCTATTGTTCTGTGCTTGAGGCCTTGAGAATTCTCTCCATCAGAAAAAAATAATTTGCCAGATGTCTTAATAAGCCCTGTGCATTTATGGTTCTATATAAGGAGGATTTTTTAAAGCAGCGGATGTTTATTTTTGGCAGCTTCTGTCATTTAATGATTTTCCTGCTCCAGCTACCCTCCAAAAAACTGATAAGTGTATCCTCTTCCCATCTTTCAAATTTAGAGATGAGCATCAGGACTGGGTCCAGTCTGTATGTTTGGCCTAGGTCCAAACATGTCTGAGCATGGCAGATCTGGGCAAAATTCCAGTCCAGGTTACAGAATCTTTGGATCTGCTATTTTGTTTTTCATCACTCAAATGAAATTGATTTAAAGGTTTAGCCTATACTTCTATTATTTAAGAAAGCATCTATGTGTGTACGTAACGGGAAAGAGAAATAGAACATCTACTTGAAAATCCTCCAGTTCTAATAAGGGAAACAGCTTTCTCATAGGTTCCCACATCATCAGTCAGCTCATCACATGCATGCTGCTGCAAGACATTTTTTTTGTGATGAATTGAATAATCACATCTGTTTCTCAAGCTTGAGAAAAGTTTAAAAAGTCATTAACATTCTCCGTTTCCACCATTGGCAGAATCTACTTATTTTTTTATTTTTTTAAATCAGAATCTTGGCAGTGTAGACACATGTGCATGTGAAAAACTTGTCTGTGTGTGTTTGTGTGTGTGCCTGCAGCTGAAGTGAGCACTTCCACTCAGACAGACAGCACCCACTCGTGCACAGGCACACAGCCACCACCTGCAGGCACGGACACGGGGATGAAACACAGCATCACAGAATATTCCTGACTTGGAAGGGACACACAACAATCATCCAGTCCAACTCCTGGTCCTGCACAGACACCCCAACAATCTCACCCTGTGTGTGACAGCATTGTCCAAATGCTCCTGCAGCTCTGGCAGCCTCGGGGCCGTGCCCATTCCCTGGGGAGCCTGGGCAGTGCCCAGCACCCTCTGGGGGTAGAACCTTTCCTGATACCCAACCTGAACCTCCCTGGCACAGCTCCAGCCATTCCCTGGGTGCTGCCACTGTCACACAGAGCAGAGCTCGGAGCTGTCCCTCCGCTGCCCGTCCTGAGGAACCTGCAGCCCCTGGTGAGGCCCTCCCTCAGTCTCCTCCAGACTGAACAGACCAAGTGCCCTCAGCCACTCCAACACAGCTTCTTCTCCAGGCCCTTCGCCATCTCCACAGCCTCCTTTGGGCGCTCTTTGACAGCTCGGTATCACTCCTACATTGCAGTGCCCAGAACTGCCCCAGCACTCGGGGTGAGGCCGCCCCAGCCCAGAGCAGAGCGGGATAATCCCCCCTGGCCCGGCTGGCGGTGCTGCCCCCCAGGACAGGGATGTCCCTCCTGGCTGCCAGGGCACTGCTGACTCAAAGTCCACTTCCCATGGACCAGGAGCTCCAGGTCCCTCCCGCGGCGCTGCTCTCCATCCTCACCCCCCGCTCCGTCCGTACATCCAGGGCTGCCCCATTCCAGCTGCAGAACCCAGCCCTTGTTCTGCTTCATACAATTGTGATCGCCCAGCCCTCCCAATTGTCTGGGTCGCTCTGCAGGGCCTCGAAGGATGGGGCTGTGTGTGCAGCAGCGCCCGCACACACCCGCTCTTCTCCCAAAATCCCGACTTTTCCCATCAGGAGCGCGCAGCGGGCTCCAGGCACATGCAGGCAGGAGACACGAGAGGGCAGCGTCCCCTCTGCTGCCGCCGCTGCCGGGGCTCGCTCCCATTGTTATGTTTATGCAAACAGCCTTTGACATAATAGCTTTGAAACAGTTGAAAATTGGATTGTGCCTTTAGGCCAAACATTCAGACCACCACCTTGGCTATATTCATCTGCCACAGTAAATTGGGTTCAGCCTTGGCTCCACACACTGTATTTCAGGGAAGGATTACAGCCTAGCAATAACTTTTGTACAGGAAAGACAAATGCAAACTCCTGGCAGAAATATTGAAGCTGTTTAGTTGTGCAACCCCCTATCTGGAGGAATACAGATTGCGCTGAGAATTTCTTTGGACATCTGAAGAGCAAATAAAACAAATTCTCAGGCTGGAATCTCCATTCCTTTCTTTTTCAGCTTCCTAATGCAATCTAATTATGGTTTAACCTCCTGAAATAAATACCTAATAAAAGATGAACCTATTAGAAGAGTAAATTTACTGCCCACTAGTTAGCAGAAATTCTTGCCGTGCTCCCTTTAAGTGATAATGTTATTGGTATAGAACATTGTTTGACTGGTTAATGGTCCCTCCACTGCAAGACAGATTATATGGAAAATAAAAGTCACAGCGCAGCCAATCACAGTGTCAAAGCCCATGGTTAAAAATACTTTTAACATAAAAAGATGTGTTGAAAAGAAGGGAGAGGGTAACAGCCCCTCCAACAGGGGTTCATCAAGAATTTAAGCTGTGCTCTAAAATGGACACAGTGTTCCCTGGATTTACCAGTCAGTGCCACAATTAAATTTCTACAGGCTGTCTTACAATTGCATATTTAAGACAGTTAAGGTTTATTTGGTCCTTATCCCAGAGGCAATGTGCAAGTTTCAACCTTTTCCAGTTCATCCTAGCAAATGTGACGTGTCCATGAAAGTTGGGGGTATATTTTTCCTTCTGTCTCCAAGAAGGGTGGACATCCAGGGGGAAAGGAGGAGTTGGTGTCAAAAGCCTTGCACGCTGGCAGGAGGAATCTGAAGGTGAAATTGGGGTGGGGACAAGGTGAAGGCTTGGGAGAGAAGAAAGGCAACAATTCCTCTGGCACTCTTCCCCTCTGCATCTCTAGTTTCCATCGTGGTGCTGGTCCATCAGCGGATTAATGAGGCTATTGACTTTGCCAGGGTTGGAGAATATAAATAAAAGCCATTTCCTGGCCTAGCTCCCACTGAAACCTAATCCAGTGGGAAGAGAAAGGCTCTCCTCTTAAGATGAAGGCTTTTTTAGATTGGGTGGTAGCTGAGCTGCTGATAACTTTATTGTGAAAGCAAGATGATTTTTCAAACTATATACTGAGTTTTCTAAATTCATGCAGGCTTGCACACCAGCTACTTCTGGTGTGCAAATGGGATGACACATGTTGTTAGCAGGAATGAAGAACAAAACCACATTTCTTGTGTGAGTATCTAAATGTTTTCCAGGATGGCATTTACCCAGATCTCTTTATCCTGTACCTGGTCTTCCACTTGGATGATCTTAACTCTCTTTATTTATTGCATATACCAAGATCTCATCCCCTGCTTTTAAGGCTACAGAATACAGCAAGAATTTTACCTGCCTGTCACTGCTTCTGAATGAAGTAGTCCCTTTATGTTAGTTAGCATTGGAAGCAGTAGTTACACTTAAACAAGAAGTGGAGCAAGCATGAAAAACTCTGCTGTGTGCATCCCCCATCAGCTGTGGTGGACCAAATTCTGAAGCAAAAACTCCAGTGTTCACATATTCAACAGGAACTCTGCCCTGAGATAAGGAGCCTCTGGTACCTTCCACAGTCAAGAGACACCAACTTAGTTGAAGTGGGACAGCAGGAGCATGGCACATGCTCTGTTCTAAGAACAAAATTGTCAGAACTAGCCCACTTTATTTATTTATTTATTTATTTATTTATTTATTTATTTATTTATTTATTTATTTATTTTTCTAGTCACACTTTGCTCTCTTATGCAACAGTTTTGCCAGTGGGTAAAATATTTGGTGCTGGCCTTTGCCAGAAAACAGCAGTCACTAGCTGAAAACGGATAGGAAGTCGCACATAATAAGAGAATCATATATTTCCATAGTACTATGAGGAAGTTTTGCTGCTTGAAAAAATGCTTGTTTCACAAAAACACAATTAATCTTTTTTTTTTTTCTGTCTCCAGCTGTTTCTCCCAGAAAGAAAAAAAAAATCTCCCTAGATGTCTTCAGTATGGTCCCCCCCCATTTATCAGGCCTCTCACACTGAATAGAGCAGTATTTTTATGGACAAAACTGAGTGAGCTTGTTGGATTTTGCTGTAGCAGACTCTGATGTGGTAAAGGCTCTTTGTCATATATCACAGTCAGAAGTCATTTATTATCCTGCTTTCCTTTGGGAAGAGACTGGGGCAAAAGATCCAAATTCTACCTTTCCTTTTCCTTGAGTGTGTGTTTTATAATCATCACTTATTAGCAGGATTGTGGTAGCATCTAGGTAATCTTGCCAGGATCGGGGCATTATTATGATGAACAATGACAGAAGTCTATTCATTAGAGTCCAGAGAAATTGTTTTGCTTGGCTGTAAAAGCACTTGGGCCAAGGAGGTCAGACAGCTTTATTCAAAGTCCTCTGCCCATGTTACCAACTCTCGTGATATTATCAAAGTCTCCCACCATCCTGGGCTTTTCAGTGAGCAGCACCTCCTGCTGTCATGTGAGTCCACAAGAAGCTCAGCCTTCATTAAACCAGAGACATGATTCAAGCCCTGTTGATTTCAAGTGAAAAGTCTTAGAAATATGGGAAGCAGAAAGCAAATAATTATCCACTTGAGATATATAGAGGTAATACATATATATATAAATTTTACAATATTTTTGGAAGGTCAGCTTTGTAGATTCTTGGAGCTCACTGGAGACAGGGCAGGAGGGGACCTTGGAAATCCTTAGCCCTGTGTTTTTCCATTCCTGAGCCTGTGCCCTCTAATGCTGGTGCAGAGCAGGAAGGCAGGTGTGAAACATCTTTTTGTGTGACTCAGGCAAGAAGGATTCCTCACAATCTGAAGGAGGCAGAAAGAGTGTGGGCTAAATACTCCTAAAATAATTACTTCACGAAGTGAGTCTCTGTTTCAGTCTAGCCTACCCATCTCAAAAGGATGGCTATTCCCTTTGCATTTAGAGGGTGAAAAGTTGGGAGCCAAGAATAAGTAGAGGGAAAGGGGTTATGATAAAAATACATCTTTCCTCTTTCTCAAGATTGTCTTCCCCACAGCCAAACACACACTGACTGTATCTCATTTATCCTTGGTTTCTCCTTTCCCTGTCTAGCCCCTTTGTCTCCTGTCTCTATGCCTTGTCAGATTATTTACCCATCCAGGCTCCCAGGCTCTTGCCCAACTCTAGCAGCACTTAAAATGCTGGTTTTCAGGAAAGCACTACTCAGAGCAGATTGAAGAAGAATCTGAATTAGGATTAACCCAAAGAAAGCAATTCCCTTTACTGGAGTTTTTCTGATAGCCCCAATCTCTGTTTTGTTCTCCTTTGAGTACAAAGAGGTGAGTTCAAATAGGATCTTTTCTGCCAGTGGAATCCCAAAAATCCTGGAAATAGAGGAAACCCTGAATTCTCTCTCTCTCTCTTTTTTTTTTTTTTCCTTTGAGCCACAAATGCTGGGGGCTCTGTGGCCCTAACTGATGGGCAGAACTTGCTGAAATGCAGATTGCCCCACTCACAGGAAACCAAAATTGTTGAAACAAATGCTGGAACAAAACTCAGGAATGAGAAGGCTTTCCATGGATTGGAAATGCCAGTTCTCAGTTTGTATAGTTCTCAGAAGACTTTGAAGCATTTGGGTTGATTTTTTTTGTTTTAGAAACAAAACAGCTGCCTGGTCTCCTGAGCCTGTGCCAGGAGTCCACACTCCTAGGAACCCTTTTGTGCTGTCTCCACATTATTTTCCAATAGAAAAGTCATTCACAGGAGAGTTTCCATCCAGTTTCACTGGGAACCTCTACTCAGTCCTAACAAGCCTGGTACTACCAGGGGAATCCTGGACCCCATTTTAAGGTCTACTTAATTCTTGCTCCTTCTTGCTTCAACCTTTGCCTTGCCATCCCAAACTCTGTGTGAAGAGGGGCCTTACTGCCTGAGTAAAGGCTTCCAGAATTCAAGGTCTTCCTTCCTATTTTGGGAGCCTACGCAAAGAACTTTTAGTCCTTTCAGTCAAAGATTTTTCCTTTCCTCTTCCTTTTCCTTCCCTCTACAATTAATTAGCTAATAATTTTGCTACTGATCCATTCTTCATTAAATAGTCGAATCCCTTTTGTTAGATCCGGTCGGAACAAAGGTAGGAGAATTTATGTCTTAATTTTAGTTCATTATGGCAGAGAGCATCCCACCCCATCATTCTCCCTCTCCCCCCCCTCTCCAAGCCCTCCCTCTTCCTTTAGAGGATCAGTTATCACTTTGCCCCTAAACTCCTCACATTCTGCAGAGGCATTGGAGGAGCCTTCACTGCCCTTTATCTTCTGCTGCCTCATTAAGAGAAATGAACCTGAGTCTGAGAGAAATGACACAAGGGAAATAAAAATATAATCCCTTGGTGCCACCTATAATGAATTGTTATGAAAACCATGAAAATATCTGTCTGCAGATATTGTTCTTTGATTTGAAGTCAGTGTTGTAAGCGGTAATTTTTGTCATTAAAGCTGTTAATCTGCACAGTGTTCCTCATAAGTTTTTATGAAGAAAAACAGCCTTGCTGCCTACATGCTCATGCAGGGAGCTTCTGAGCACTGCTACATGAACAGGGTGCCTTTGAATAATTATCTTTAATTATAGCTGAGGTGGTTGTCTGTCTCAGAGATGGGGCTATTTCATGGCAGCCTGCTGGCCACTGCCATGAGGGTTTGGAATGAACTGGTTCATCTCAACCTTGCTGACACCAAAGTCCCCAACTGGCTGCTGGTGGGGGACATGTGGGAATGTCCTGAAGCACTGAGCTCTCTGTGTGTTTGCAATTAGCTGCACTGATTGCCCCAGCCCTGTGCTTTTGTGTTGGGATGGGGTTGTGAGGGATCAAAGATGAGCCGTGGGGAGCAGAGGTGTGCTAGGAGCACTTCCCCAGCAGTTGTAGAGATGATCTCCTACCTGCAATCCACCTCCAGCTTTTCTGGAGTGGGGTCCTCTTCTACCACATCTGAGAGCTTCCCTGAGATGCCAGGCAGCTGTTTTTCATGCTGTGCATGCCAGGTCAGGGCAGAGGGGTCCCTACAGCCCCTTTCACCAGTGTGAATGGCTGCACTCCATTACCCCCAGGTGACACTCCAAACAGAAATCACTGGTGTTGGGGAGGGCAGAAAGCATGGTGGCCTTTATAGTGTTTGGATTCCTCAGACTGAAAGAAGCTATGGGCATACTGGCCAGGAGGAAATGGCCTCAAGTTGCACCAGGGAAGGTTTAGATTGGACGTTAGGAAAAATTTCTTCACTAAAAGGGTTGTAATGCACTGGACAAAGCTGTCCAGTAATGTGGTGAAGTCACCATCCCTGGGGATATTTAAAAGACACATAGATGTGGTACTGTGGGACGTGGTTTAGTGGTGGGTTTGGCAGTACTGGATTAGTGGCTGGACTCAATGATCCTAAAGACCTTTTGCAACCTAAGTTATTCTGTGATTCTAAGGAAAAGCAGACTTTGAAAGGCTTTTTGCACCTCCCTCACAGAATTAGCTTCCTGCTGAAAATGGTAATATTAACCTGCAGTCTGATCTTGTAAGGATTTCCTTATTCCCATCAGAAATTAGGTAAAGTCTCAGTGCTGATTTACACTAGGCAAACATTTGGATTAATTGCTTGACTTCCTGGATCTTAGCACAACCACAGACACCCCCAGCTCTGCAAATATTTAGGTTCCCATTTGTGGAAAAGATGAAGGCTGAGACTGATCTCCACTGACTTTGCAGAAAGGGCATTGTGAAGTGCATGAGAATAGAGGCAACATCAGAGACTTAAAAATAGAAATAAAAGACCAAGAAAGAGAATGAGTTAATAAATCTTTCAAGACACCAAGTTGATGGAATAATGAAAACAACTACCAGGACTTGCCATGGCCCCTGCCCCTTAAAGGAAGCCTTTTCCCCATTTGGTCTCTGCTTTAAAAACAGAAGGGTTGTAAATAGCTTAGAGTTGAAGGCATAAGACATTCATTGTCTTTTCTATTCTTATGCAACTGTCCACTCTGAAGTCCTGGAATTTTACTCTTAAACATCTGGAACTAGGATTCCTATATATAATGCCCATAATCTCTGTAGAGAAAGTCATTTATGTTTCCTGAAATTCTCAAAAGTATCCCTAGCATCAGGTCTTTTATTTAGGCAGCTTGAAGCTGTGAGAATTCCTGAGAGAAAGCTCTTTATTGGCTCTGCTTCAAGGTAGAGAACTCCAAAATGTGGCAAATGACCCTTTATGCTCCAGGCAGAGTAGCAGTACAGGACAGGCAATTCTTTCCTTGCTTCTGACATCCTACAGCTCAGATGGTTTTTCCAGCATTTTTGGGGCTGTAAGAACAAGCTGATCAGGGAAGAGGGCTCTGCAGACACCATTAACATGGTAGGCTGAATCTGCTGACAATAAGTCAATGATTCTTTCTGACATGACTCTAAGAGTAGCAGAAGGACGTCTGTAGGATGACTCATGTTAATGGAAGAGTGGGATGTATGACTTGAGATTTAGGACAGATGTCAGATTCAGAGAAGTGTGGTGTAAGGAAGGTAATTTTTATTGGCATAGTAGCAGGAGACAACTTGTCAGAGTGATGACTCCTTTTTTTGTATTGTTTGGGCAAGTCCTCTGGGAAGATGGCAAATGGAAAGGGCAGAGGAAGATCTGGCAACATCCCTCGCCAAATGGAAAAGGTTGTCTTCCAGCAGACAAATAGACCATGGGGTGGTGGTGATTCCATCACTCCAGTTCGAAAAGTCTTGGAAGAGCTGGGAAGAAACTTTTTTAATATCTCCAGTGCAGTCAGGATGGTTGCTTCCTTTCAGACCTGTCTGTGTGTTGAGTTTGCACCGTTCCCATGTGTTGATTTAAGTAAGGGACCCATTTCAAACATGGCAAACCCCTATGCAGACACCCCTTCAAGAGTTATACAGTTCTTTTTCTGTCTTGCACACTCATTCTCACCAACAGAAGCTAAATATTTGTAAGTCCAGGTTTAAAATATCAGAGAGCAATCCACCAAGGTAATTTAGAGTTCTCATAGCATCAGGAGATACACATCTTCTGCTGGCACCGATTTCAAGCTCCTGGTCTTACTTTTCCTGCTTTTGAAGAAGACTAAGTATTCCAGGACAGATTCATAGGCCAAGAGAGGCCCAGCAAAGACATTAAGCAGCACTGTGATACTTCCTTTTCTTTGTTCAGGAAGGGTACGTGGGTTGCACTCAACTTCATTCCGGTAACTGTAACAGTAAGATCAAGGTAATGATTTAAAAAGTCTTTGAATGATTTCCAGTCTCTCCTCCCACCTCCTAAAAGCTGAGGTGAAGTTCTATCCAGCTGTCATTGGGAACAAGAAATTCAACCAGACACCTCTAGCAATATTAGTCTTATTTATCTAAAGTCAATTCTTAATTAATATGGATGTACAATCTATAAGGCAAGGATCAAGGCTGTCTAATTCCACTGCCATGTGTGACCTGCTCCCTATCCCAGACCTTATTCTTTACTGGTTGCCTCTTTGAGTCCATGACATTTATCTGCCACAATCTCTGGTGCATTTTGTCCCTCCTGTTCACAGAAATGATTGCAGCTGGAATTTGAGTGGAATTTCCTGCTCTCCCTGGTTTCCGTGTTCCTTCTTGCCACAGGGTCAGGACAGGAAGTGGGATTTTGCAGAATATTTTGAATGTGGTGTGGGAGACTTAAGAAAAAAGTGAGGTTCAAATGGTATCCACTGCTGCATCTGCAGATGTGCCAGTGTTTGTTCCATTGTGCTGCTGTTTATAGGGTCTTATTTTTTCTGAACACAATGGGATCCCGATTCACGATAAGAGCTCAGACAGTTCTGCCTTATACAGATAACAGTAGGAATGCCCAGAATAATTTGCAAGATATTAGCTAGGTGATAAATTTCACAAGGCTCCACTGAATAGGCAGAATTGTATCTTGCAGATAGAGGAGTGAAGATCTGAAATTAAAGATGAGTTGCTGGTTTAAAAAGAGAGGGAGAAAGAAGAGCAGGGATCACATCCCCTGCTCTCCTGGCTGGTAGGCACCCAAGCATCTCCCTGTGCCCAAAAAGACATTTTTTCCACCAGGTTATAACAGATTCCAGAGCCAGTGTGAGATGAATAAGCAGATAACCCAGCACATTGTGTGCTACCTCTGCTTGCCATAGCAGAAAGACTCCTACGGACAAAGCCTTTGAGTTGCCTTGTCATTTTTTGTGGATGGAGGAGGAGGAGCAAATTGATGTACAAAAGAATGAGCTGGATACAGCCCGAGATTGAAAGTCATAGGGCTTCCTTTTCTGCCTTCTCCACTGGAGCCTTGTGTTCATTCCCCACACGGACTGTGAGGCTTCTCCTCTCCCCACACAGGGATGTATTACAGGTTGTCAAGTGGCCATGGTGCCAGGAGATTGGAGACCTTACAGTGCCTGTCAGGGAGGGCTGTTCTGAGCCAGGCTCTGTCTTCTGATTTCCAATGCAGCCCTTGCAGCTCGGACACCCAGGGTCAGTCAGCTGCAAGGATGAAACAGCTTCCCGTACTTTCACAGCAAGAGTCAGACTCTGAGCCCTGGCCAGCAGAGTCTGGCTGGGAAGCGTGGGAAACTTAACAGTCAGAGAGAAAATCTGCTCTATCAAGGGCTGCTTTCCTGGGGCTGCAATTTCTACTGCATCCAGCACATTTTTTTTTGGATAATCTCTACTCCTGGAGCAACATTTGGAAGAGTGGAAAGAGAAGTATTTTATCTTCAGAAAAACAATTCGTACAACAAATTGAGAGGGATACTGCCAGTCACTAACAAAGTAAACAGAGCTCCACAGGTCTCAGGCTGCCACCTTTTGCTGAACCCATTAACTGTTTCCTTAATGGCAGAAGAGTGAAGTGGATTTTCCCCTTCATTACTTTTAGTGTAGGATATAGGTTTTTAAAGTGGATCCTTTCAGAAGGAAGGAATAAATTAATACACTGGAGTTTTCTTTTTCCAGGTCTAATCTTTATGTCAATGCAGCAGATTCTCTTCACCTTATTTTCTCTTCAACTCTATTTATTTAAGTTCAAGTAGATAGTTTTCCTTCAATATCTCATTATAACTGGCTCCTTTGCTAGGACAGTTAAGGGGTATTGATGTGATTATTGCAGACATGCTTTGCTCAGCTGTTTGTCCACTGTGAGTTGTTGCAACTGTCCAGCAATCAAATTATTAAAGTGTTGTTGACTATAAGTCAGTCAGGACTGAACTTATGTGAGAAGCATTCCTTTGGGGTTGGTGTTTGGGCAAGAGCTGGGAGCAAATGTCTCTCACCCAGTGGAAGCACTTGAGACCTGCCTCTTGCAATCACTTATTTCAAAATGGTGATATTTGCTTATGTAGTCAATCAACAGCTTCAGTCCTACATTAACACTTGGGACCCACTGCAAAATTATCCTGAACTTACTGGTTACTCTTTTTGGGCAGATTCATGGGAATTCTATTAAACTTCTGCCTCATGCTGCTTCCATTTCATCTCTTGGTCTGGGACATGTCCAAGTGTGCTGAGTGATAGCAGAAATCCCATCAAGACGTGCCTAGAAGTAGCTGATAGGCCTGTATCCAAACCAGCCCCAATTTGTAGACAAGAAACACCATGGGAATGATTTTGGCAAAGGCTATGAGCTATTCCATAGATGAGGATAATGATGAAAGTGCACAAGGCTGGTGCAAGATGACCTCAAAGTTCCCTACAAATATTGGTGTAGACAAACCCTGAAAGGCTGGAAAGCAGCGTATCTATCATGAATGAACACAAATGTTCAATTTTCTTGTTTTGGGTGCATAAAGCTTTTTTAATACACTTTTCAGGAAGAAATGTTGAAATATTTAATTTCTAACCAGATCTTACTTGGGGTAAATAGCATCCTTTGTTCCTTTTCTTGCTACAGCCATGGCTGATACAATGTCAAGGGAAAACTGAATGTTGCCAACCGTACAGCACTCTTTATCTGCTGGGTTCAACTGGCACCTGTGAATTATCCTGCCCTATCCTGCCCAAATGTGTTATTTCTGCTTTCTTCCCCTATGGTCCCGAACTGAGGCTTCTTCCTACACTGCTGCAACAGAAATTATTATCTATTTTCCACACTACTTTATGTGCTTCATAATTACTTTAAAATTCTTGTTTTGACTCCACTCCAGTCAGATAAATTCCAGTATTCTTACTTAAGACATAAGGAATTAAGTCTACAAAAATAGTGAGGGCTACACACACAAAGGCATCTGGAACTCTAATTTCTATTTTGTTCCTGAGGAAAATTTACATGTTGATGTCTTTTTACGGACTGGAGTTTGAAAAAACTACTTCCAGAGCCTAATTTTCAGGTGGTGATAAATATTGCCTTACAAAACCCCTATGAAATTTATGTCCTGTATGAGTTTTCCCAAGTTCTTCAGGAAGTCAGCAAGTAAGAGAGGCACCAGATCCACATCTCCTGACACCGAGCTGCACCACCTAATTGATACATTTCATACTTGTAGGAACATAGCCAATTTTTAATCTTTGATCTTGGTGTGAACTTACTTGGTGTTATAAATGTTGAATTTTTAGTGTATTTTTATACCATTACAATTATGAAATTGACTTCTCATATTTATCTTCCTTCAGGAAACCGAGTAACACGATTATTGGAATCGGTTCTTTGAAGCCTGCGATTCTGCAGGAGTTTTTTTTCCCTCTGGGCTGTTTTCAAGCAGTGACACTATGTCTAGGTCTCATTGTAACCACCCTAATGAAAAAGCAAAGCGAACAACCCATCATGAGGTTCATATGTCCTGTAGGATTCAGGAATACGGCAGTGAGTCAGGCTCGGCGCTGTCGCTCTGGCTGCGGTGTTTTATGGGCTCCCTGACCCAGTGAAGTCACTCGGCCATCGGTGCCAGGCTCCGGGGTGAGCAGCGTGTGGTCTCCTTGGAAACTGCAAAGTTGTGCGGGAAGGCAGGAGCTGTGTGTCCCAGAAACAGAGAGAGGAGAGCCTGATAGGAGATCTCCAGCCGGAATTTCACCGGAGGAAACCATGTCTGATAGCTTGGCCTGCCAAGCCTTTCATCTGACCTGCTGCGGTCCCGGCCTGTCACCCCTGTAACCTCCTGTTAAAAATACCAGTGTGTTTCCTTGCTGGCCGAACATCCTGCCAGTGAGCTTTAGAGTCCCAGAGAGCTGAAACTCTCGGAGAGCCCTGCTGCCACAGGGGCTGGACAGTCAGCAATTCAGCCTTCCACCCCACGGCTTCTTTAGAGGCATCTGCTTCCCCACGTTATCACAGAATCATGTAGGTTGGAAAGGCCTCCAAGATCATCAAGTCCAGCCTTATCTATGATTAAAGACACTGTGTGCTGGAGGATTTTTTTCTCATGCTAATCTTTATGTCAATGCAGTAGATCCTCTTTACCTCTCTATTTATTCAAGTTCAAGTAGGTAATTTTCCTTCAATATCTCACTGTAACTGCCTTCTTTACTAGGACATGCACAGCAGCATGTTAAAATCAACACCAACTAATCAACAATTAACTCCAGTGCCAAGTATTCCCACTTCCTTTGTGATAACAGCTTGATATTCTGTAGAAAGGAACTTTAAAATCAGAATATGAGTTGTCTCCAATTCCTCTGCTCAAGCTCTGCATTGTCACAGATTTACCCTCTTTGTTGGTTGTTTTTCAATTGATATTAGAAGAGCACCTGGGAATCCCAGGTAAGAGCTGCAGCCCTGTGGGGACAGGAGCTCCCTGGCCAGGTGCTGTAGAAGGCAGGTCCAGCCCCAGAGAGCTCATGGGCCATGGATGAACCCCACAGCAATGGATGAATTGGACAAATTGGGCACACGTGGTTTGGAGAAACATTTCTGCAGTGTTTGACAGAAAGGTCAGCTGGCTGCTGGATTGACAGACAGCAATGGGAACAGGCTGTAAGCACTAAGCTCGAGGAAATGATAAGACATGGTTTGCCTGAGGATAGGTAATTGGACAGGTTTTTGGCAGAAGTGGGTGGAGCAGTGTGGGAGAACACATGGCAATGCTTAAGGGAGAAGCTGGCTTGCAGCTTCTCAGGCTTGTCCAGGACACAGTAAGCC
Source organism: Peucedramus taeniatus (assembly GCA_013400575.1). Lineage (NCBI taxonomy): Eukaryota > Metazoa > Chordata > Aves > Passeriformes > Fringillidae > Peucedramus > Peucedramus taeniatus. Next base: position 1,063,865 of record WBNO01002729.1, read on the forward strand.
CAGGAAGTTCCCAGTTTTTTTTTCCTGCAGGGATAAAAAGTAGCTTTACTTTTAAAACACAGGCATTTCACTCTACCAAATTCCATTTCATTTCTGCTCTGGAAAGTTTCTTAACTTTGTTTTTATTTGTTTTGTATTTCCTATGAAAATTACAGTGTTTGAAATCTTAAAATGTATCTTTTGGTACAGGTTTTCAGACTTATTACAAAGCCACATTTTGAAAAGTAAACATTCAATATTGTAAGGGAAAACATTTCACCAAGAAAGTCCTTGTTCATTTCCTTTGTTGGGTTTTCATAAAATCTGTAAAAAGCACTAACCAGGTTAAATGCTTTGGCTAGCAAAAATTTCCATGTTTGTTAAAAAGGTATTTTTACTGAGAATCATTCTGATGAAAACACTTAAACCACCTTCTGGAATTAGAAAAAAATATTATTAAAAGATATTTGCCCAAGTTTCCTAAAGGGAAACAAGTGTCGGCATTAGATAATTAGAAACCAGGGACTCAGCCTTTTCTCAAACAACTGAACAGAGCTTCTTTGAACTCATCTTGACTTCTCAGTGCTCTGTCAGAGGAGGAGATTAGTGTTGGAAAACATGCTAGAGACAGGAGTGAATGCTGCACTGTTTAAGAATGAAAAAATTGCAGACCAAGCCCTTTTTCTCCCCCACCCCCCAGCTACAGCTCTTGCTTTGGGAGACAGGCTATGTCTCAATTCCAGAACTGCAGCCACTGAAGTGCTGGATGGAGGTTCCCTGTGGAACAGGAGGCAGTGACTGCTCTGAAGAGCTTGCAGGCAGCAACAACAACAACAACAAAAGGATGGAAAGAATGAAGAGTTTTAAACACAGCTTGTGCTGCTAGTGATAGGAAATCGAGATGTAAACTCACACCAAAATATATAGCTGAGATCTTACAGCAAATGTCTGCCTAGGAGACAGGGTAATCTCACTACAGGAGGTGGTAAGGAACACTGAGCATCCAGGTCCAGGAAAGGAGCAGCATGCTGCAAAGAGGAGCTGCGCTGGCAGAAAGTATAAAAAGAAATTATGTTCTTTGTTCAGAGGAAAATTTTGGATTGGAATGCAGTTCACTGCCTTAAATATTGAGGAAAGTAACACAGAAAGAGAGTGCTTCTGGGAGATTTCCATTAGAAATTGCAAAATCTTTTTCCCCCTTTCTCTGCCCAATGCAATTAAACAGTAATAGGAGTGCATTGCACAGTTTATGAAGCAATAATCCAGTTCCCAAATGGCTGAAGCAGGAGACTGATGGCCAAATCATTTATCCCAATGAGGAAAATAGATTATTGCTCAGGAAAGCAGCAGGATGGCATTGTTACAGTTATTCTGCTGTCTCAGTTTATCAGTTCAAAAAATCTAGATAGGAATTCTTTCCCTGGGATCAGTTTCTGCTTTCCCTGTTTGCATTGCCAGTCCTGAGTGAGGAGTCCTGCTGACTGTGCCACGATTACCTGTGGAGCAAAGTACAGCTCTCAGTGAATGAGAGTGACAGGGCCAGGCTTTCAAGGCTGCAACAAAACATGGTAGCTGGTGAAGTCAGTGCAATTCTGGCTGGGAGATGTGGAGACATAACATTATGGAGTAGGAATGTAACAGCTCTCATGTGGCTTCACTGGGGATATTGTGCTTAGTTCTAAGCACCTCGTTAACAGAACCATATTAACAAACTGGAGGGGATCCAGAGAAGAGAAAGTCAGTTGGGTATGTTGATTTATGAATTAAGATGGGCCTGAGTGGCTGATGTCCAATCTGAATCCATATTGGAATGCCTCCAGATCTTGCAGATGTTCGTGGGTTCAGGACTTTATGATCCTGAGTCGGCTGGAGTCTGCAGAAAGATTCCCACTGGCTCCACTGATCACTTGAAGAAACCTTGGCTGAAGAGTGATTAAGGCTAAAGATATATATATATATATATATATATATATTACTTGGAGAAAGAGTAAATAGAGGGGAATGTGATGTCAGCTTGGAACTATTAAAGAGTGCAAACGTGAGGGCCACCGTCTTGGCTGACATACTGGGAAAATGAACTGGGGACCTTCAGAGCTGGAAGCAGGAGCTTTTTAACATCACCAGCCAAGGTGACCAGACTGCTGCACGTCCCCCTTGTGTGGATGTGGGAAGAGAGGAGAGTATAGGGTGCACTCATGGATAGTATTACCATGGTCTGACAGGCATAAGGAACTTAGCATTAATTGACAGAGCCAACATTTTAGGAGCAGAATGATAAATTTAGGACAAAGAATGAGTTTTGCATCCCTTAACTAGTGAATCAGGTCACAATATGCCTGTACATAATTTTTTTTTTGCATAAGCTTTTTGAATGAACAGGTGGACAGATACTCAGAAAACAGATTGTTCTTGCTGATTTTTTAGGGTTTGATGTCATAGAACTGTAAAGTACAATGAGACTCTCTTCTCCCTCACTGTTCCAAATTAGACCTTACTTTGATCCTGAGACTGTGCATTAGGATATGGCCATAATTACCATTTTGGGTAGAGCTGGGGCTGCTATACAGGTGCTACTCACTGCCCTGAAGCCATATCTCCTAAATCTGCTGGAATACCTGTGCATTTCCTCCCTAACCCAGTTCTGGTGAAGTGCTCCTGGCTACTCCTTCTCCAAACTATTAGGAAAGGTGTAGCTCATCTGGATCATTTTGACAGAGACAGTCTGGAGAGTGCCAGCAGGTGCAGCCAACTCTGAAGATGTGCAATGGTGGCCATGGAGATTATGTCCAACATGACACCGAAGAACATTCCAGAGCCTGGGAACAGTGAAGATAAGCAACCAAGCACATGTAGGAAAACAATTAAAAAAAACTAGAAACCCAACTTGGTCCCACTTCACCCAACTGGTGAATATCAACAAGAAAAGATGTTACTTTAAGGATTTTGTGTCATGAAAGGGTTCTCTGTCCTAGAAAGGCTTTCCCTGTGGTTGGGATGTTCTTGCTATTTTTTTCCAATGTGAAGCTTTCTTCCTTCTTGTGTCCAGAGAAGGGCACATATATAAATGTGGATAACAGCAATGAAGCTCGTGAAAGGAATAATTCCTAGGAGGAGCAGCTGAGGGAGCTGGGGATACTTAGCCTGGAGAAAAGGAGAAATGGCCTCAAACTGCACCAGAGGTTCAGATTGGACATCAGGAAGAATTTTTTTCACTCAAAGGATTATTAAGCATTGAAAGGGGCTTCCATCCCTGGAAGGGTTCAATAAACGACTGGATGTGGCACTCAGTGCTCTGGGCTGGTTGTCAAGGTGGGGAAGGGTCACAGGTTGAACTCGATGATCTTTGAGTTTTTTCCCAACCTTAATGATTCTATGATTCCTCCTTAAATAGGGACAGATTGCTCATACCACACACACATCCTAGAAGCATTAATATTGTCTCCTTTCTCTACCAAGTTCTTTCCAGGAATTTGAAATCATGGAGAATTCCACCCTATTTTCATTTTGGCAGAAGTTGTTCAGCAAGTACACAAGTTATTAGATAGGAAGAATGACAAACAGGATGATCTCGCAAGCTTTCTTTCCTTAATTAATTAATTCAAAAAATATACTTATTTACATATTCCCAATGGCATACAAATCTGACCCAGGTGGAGAGCCTGCTTGTTCCCAGAACACCAAGGAACTTCAGATAAATTTAGGTTAAAAGCTCATTTGTTTCAAAATTGCATATTTGCTGCCTGCTTTGTTCCTTTGCTTGGCTGTAAAGCATAACACAGGGATGCTGTGAGTTTTTCTTTCAGATCCTTGCAAACATCTGCTTGTTTTATATTCCAAATGTTGCTTACAATATAAAATCATATCCCAAACAAAAGATATTTCTCTACAAATAAGGAACCAATTAATGTCAGAAAGTCTAAACCAATATATTAAAAGAAAACCAACTAAAAATAAAAGCAAATGTGTCTGAACTGTGAGTATCTGATAGTGCTGTGATGCCCAGGGCTGTTGGCTCCAGCCAGTGTGGGTTAGGATTGAATTTACTTAGTTCTGTATAAACAGTGGATCAGACAGGGGTTTTCTGATTGTTTTTTTTCAAAAGTACAAATATGATGCTGGAAAGCCCCAGTGGATGTTGTTTCAAGGCAGTGACATAAGATGGGGCTAAAATCTTTGCAAACTTAGGAGCGCCTTAGCAGACCTAGTAATATCACAGCAGGGAACAGCAACGTCACATCTGGAACATTATAAAATTGGCAATGCTGAAAAGGCATTAGTAAACATTATTAAGAATTCCTTGCAGGCAATTAGACTGCAACAATATCTTTGGAGAAAGGTTTTTTTTTCCTTTTACGTCTTTATTTCTATCTTGCTAATGAGGGACTAATGAGCCACAGACTTGTTACCTAGGAGGGATATCTCAACAAAGCTCTAGTGAACTTAAACCCAGTATTTACAGACTGATGACTGTTCACATTCATTATATGTTTTAAATGAGGAGGGACTACAGTAAAAAAAAAAAAAAAAAAAAAGGAAACAAGTTGTTCCTAGCTGAGAGACTTCTGAAATCCTAAATGTCAAAAGTTTCCTAATGTCAAGGTTAGAGCCTTCCACCTTTCCCACCATTTAAGGCTAAGTTAACTGGTAACAGTTACATGTTACCAAAATATTAGTCTTCTCTGACCATTGCAAAACCTACTTTATGGTTTCAATGATTTAAAGAGATTTTTGTTTTGTTTTGTTTTTTTTGCTTCCCTACTAAACACAACATGCAAGCATTCACTGTCTATGTAGGGGTACATTGGCACATGCCTGTTTCAATCAGCCCTGCTCACAATTTTTTTTGCAAACACAATGTCTTTTTCTCTGTCTTTTTCTGGCTACCTAATCTTAACTATCCAAGAGGCTGCAGATAAGACATTGGAGAATCTCAAGCAGAGCACACTTGCAGTTCCAGGCCCAAGGAAATCACTCAGAGCTTATCAGCAGCTCTGATACCAGCCGTGATTAGGGCATATGGGTGGGACTTGGGAGCCATGGCTAAAATGAGTTGCACTGCTACCCTTTTCCTACATGCCCTTGAGCAACCCAAGTATGGACAGCTTATTAAAAACCTCTCTCTCTTACAGGCTGGAGGTCTAAATCTGTCCTGAGACATCAGGGTGGGTAGTCCATGGACTGAGACAAACATCACTGGGATGTGCCTGCTTTGACACGATTTCCTTTGCAAAGATGCACAAATGGTTTTGGTAGATTTCCAAGAACAAATTAGGGAACCTTGAATGTTGCCACAGAAGATTCTTGGGCAGCTCACTTTCTCTTGAGTTTTTCCAGGCTTATTTTTGCTTGGGATGTCCGGTTAAGTTGTTTAAGCTGCTGGTTCCTGTGGCACCTTGGACTTTTCACCTTGACCCCCTTATCCTTGGCTTCTCTCTCTTTCTAGTCTGTATCCCACAGATTTTTTTGTTTTGCCTGGTCTGGTACAGAAGTCACAGCGTTCACTGGGGGCTGATGTCTGTCTGGGCCTTGGCAGCCAGCACAGGGCTAACAAAGGACCCTAATTCCAGGATTTTGAGCTGTTCACCCACACAGCTTCATGTCAGCTGGGCAGGGATGTAAACCTGTGATTGCCAAGCGCAGGGTGGCTCTCCCACCTGTTCCATCATTTCTCCACCTTATGTGCACTCACTCTGAGGACTGTAAGCAATTACTCTGTTAGGTACTAAATACGATATGCAGCACATGGTAGTGTAAAATTATGGAATTTGGGGGCTTTAATGAGCTCAGGTGCAATACAAAAGAACTTTTTTTTTTCCCTGTCCATAAAATTATATGGCTTGGAATCAGGGGGTTTATACAGCCCTGGACAAAACCATTTTATTTAAAGGGTGGGTAAAAGTGGGGGGTGGAGGAATACAACAACAACAACACCCTAGCCCAGCGCAATTATATGCAGATTTGTTCATAAATCTGGGCTGGAGCAGATGTGCTGCACATGTTGAAAATCCAGAGCATGTTGCTGGAACTTAAAACATAAACATGAACCTGTTTCCAGAGAGGAAAATCTGCTCACAGCGAGGAGCTGACCCTGTGCTTTAAACAAAGATCAAGTCCGTTCTGCCTATTGTGCCTTTGCCATGTGTTTACTTTCCTTGCTTGGTGCCTAGGGTAGCTTAAGGAGTAGCCAAAAGAAAAGAAGCAATTTACTTAGACTGGGTCAGCAGTATCATGCTGAATCTCACATCTGAATTTTTAGAAGTCTTTTGCCCTGTAGGTAAATCTTGTAGAAAAACATAACTGCACTTCACAGTGGGTAAGGTTATATGAAATACTCTGCTTTAAACACAAGCCTGCACTCTGAAGGCAGTTGGAAGTGAAGTTGGTTGTATGATTAAATTCCTTTGGGGTGTAGCAGGGCACATTCCTGACTGAGTGCCACCATACTTTATTTTCTTAAAAGTGGCAACTGACATGCTGGTAGCCCCTCCTATCCAAAGCTGTGAGCTCCCAGATTTCAACATGGTCTGATGCATGTCTGATGCACGTGGTAGCAGGTGAGACAATTTTCTCTTTTCCTGGCTTTCTTTCCTGTCAGAAATGGGTGTGTGTTGGTCAAAAGATACTGAGAATTCAAAGTGCTTTCTTCCTGACCTTTAAAAAAGAGTAGACCTCTAGTTAAGTGACAAGGGCCACTTTGTGGTTATTATGAGGCTGCTTACATCCTGTCCATCCCACTGGGTGTTTAAACAAAGAAAGGAGTTCATTTTCCATCACCAGGTCTGACGATGCCATGACCTACATGTATACAGAGTTTCCAGCTCTCTTTTTCTTTTGGAGGAACAGTGGTGGGTGTGATTATCTGTGTGTCTTTGCTTCAGTTCTCTTAACTCTCCTTGAAGGATGCTGGATTGAGGTATGATGTTGAAATCTGTGCTCATCCACTTACCCCTGCAGGCCGGTGATGTCAGGAACATTAATCTCTAAGACTCATGTACACACTCATGCCACTCCTTGCACTGGCAGTCAGCTGCAATACCTGCTTCTGGGAGAAGGACATTTGGTGGTTTCAGAGCTTGAGAAACCCAGACCTGTCTAGCAAACTGCTCGTGTTTATTTTCACTTAAATCAAAGAGCCTTTAAAAAGGAATGACTGTTAAAAACAGGTTGACATAGATGTGGATTATGTCAGAAAGAGCATGAGCAGTTTATGCTGAGAGCATCCACAAATAAAACATATCTCTTTGGTTTGTTGAAGGTAAGAGAGATGTGCATCTGGATCAGCCTCCTACTTGTTGCACCTTCTTTTCCCAATGCCTTTTTTTGCCACCTGCACAGCCCAGGATGGGGCTGCCCCACCAGAGGTGTCACAAACAAAAAAACCTGCCAAGGGCAGTGAGTTCCTTCCATGCTCTGCTGGACAGGTATTGTGATGACTAATTGAAAATGGGGTTTCATTTGAGAAATACTGACATGTACAAACTCCATTAACTAATTAGCTTTCCAAGGGGTTTTACAGTTTTGAAGCCCAAAAGCTCCTGCCACTGACAGCACACAGCCCAGGATGAAGGGAAAAGGGCTGTCAGTGTTGACAAGTTCACCTTAAACTGGAAAATTTTAAATGTTCCCAGTGGCCTTTCTATTTGTCCTTCCACCTGACTACTGTTCAATCCATTGCCCTCAAATATGGTAAGAGGAAGAAAAGATGCATTATTATTAATAAATGAATGGAGCTATTTGCTATTTATTATTTAAGCTCTTGATACTGGCAGGCTTTAGTGATACATGAAATATAGGCAAGTAATTTATTTATTAGGCAAAATAATGATTTTTCCCCCCACTATTCTGGAGCCCTCTTTGACCCAAAACAGCAGGGGGTTTATCAAGTACAAATACGATGACTTGTAATTTTAGAGTCTTTCAGAGCACTGTAACTGACAACCTTTTTAACATAAATACATTGAACAAATAATTTATAGAAGTATTCTGGGAATATTTTAGGGTGTTTTATTACTACTTCTGAAAGCCATGGCATGTTATTGATTTTGGTGTATTAATATAACCTAAAAGTGAGGGCACATGCTTGCATCCTAATCCAAATCAGCTTTGATGGCAACCCATATATTTTACTGAAAGGGGCCTTGAACTAAAGGCAGAGGTTAACAATTACACATCATAGCCAAAAGTTTAAGATAATGAATTTTGCACATTACACACTGTCCATCTCCACAGGAAGTTCCCCACTACTCTCTCCTTGATGTCTCATCCAAATTTCTCCAGTAGCTATTTGTCAGAATTTGGAAGCCTTATTCTTGCATTTGTGTCATACAATTTACATTGTATTCATGAAGGCTTCCACTGAGGAAATGTAATCATCATTACTGTTTTCTTTATGCCATAAAAATAGCATATTTCTCTTAAAATGAGAAATATTGCTCGCTTGCTTTGTATTTTATGATGTACATAAGTGTGTGTGTGTTTACAGAGGCATAGGTATATATAACAATAGCTAAATGTATACAGTACTGATGTAGGGATTTCTTTGTTTCATTCTCTGCTGCTGCTGGTGGGCACTAGAGAGGTTTGAGTTGCTCCATCTACCTCTCTCCACCTGTCCAAAGGCTCCAGAGCAGCTCCAGTGCAGTGTGACAGGAAGGTTGGTTCCTCCATCCCTTGCTTTCTGGTGACCTGTGTACCTGTCTGGTTAATGCCTCAGTTAAACTGGACCAGTTCACCTGGCTGCTGAAAGCTGTGCAGCAGCACCAGTGCCTGATCCTTGCCATAATGGTGCATTTGCCAGCCAGAATCCTGAAAAGAGGACTCTTCAAACTCACCACCTAATGTGGGCTCCTTTTTTTCACTCTTCCCAAGTTTTCTCTATAGTCTTCTCTGCTGAAAATTAGTTTCACCATAGTTATCTCAGCTCTGGAGGACTTTTTTTTCCCCCACGTTTATTTCTTGGCTTTGAAAAGAAATGGTGGACAATTTTAAGTGCCTTGACATAGAAACGTTTTAAGTGCCTTGACATAGCAACCGTGTGAACTAGATTTCTTCTCTGGCTGCACTTTCTTGAGAGCATCCAGACTGTTTTGTTGCCATATATTTCTCCTCTTTCAACAACCAATGGTTCTTTTATCTCTTTATGTTTTTCTGATCACTCAGTGGTGCCATCAGTGATGGCTTGGCCATGGCAGTTCCTGGTTCTGACCAGCTTGTTGAGTGGGCAGAGTCTTTTGAAACAGCTCTGCATTGTTGGTCCAGACTTTTCAAATTACTTTGGTGCTTTGGAACTTGTTTTTCACGTTGTCACACCTGCTGCTTCAGGAGCAGAGTGAAGGAGAAAAGTCCCTCCAGATTTGTACCATTCCTCAAAGTTTCTGGAAACTCCATGTCAGGCAGTCAGAGACTTGTGCTGCACTTCACCATCTCCAGCCCCTTGTTGCCCTCCCTTGGTGCTGTCACCATGGCTATAATGGCATCATGGTGCTATTGCTGCTGATTAGAGTAGGAGGGAAAGCCATGAGGTGCTCCTGGAGAAGACTCTTAAGTCTTGAGGTCCTGTTGTCCTCGAAGCCAGAAGAATCCTTGCCCACCTTTACACCATGATTTCTGTTTTAAAAGCCTGTGCATGGGGAAGTGTGTGACGTGGACTGAGAAATATGCATTCAAATAGCATAAAATATGGGCTTTTAAATTTCTTTAGGGCAGAATTCAATCAAAATAACTCTGGAGGGGGAAAAAGCATGCAGATCTTGAGGGGCAGGGAATAGGCCATCTGGCTGAACATGCTGCCTGTTAAAATGTACCTTAATCCCCACTTCCTGCTCTTTTGCCATATGCTTTGCTGTGTGAAAACTCAGGTACAAAGCAGTGCCCTGAAAAGGTGACTCCTAATTAAATCCAAAAGAGGCATTTTATATTCATCATCGTAGATGTACTTACATCTTTATTTTCCAATAAAATGTGTTTGCTCCTCCTGTCCTTGTGGTGTGACTGATGTCACTTCCCACCCAAGAAGTTTCTGGACGAAGGACTCTTTTTTCTGTTTTGTTTTTTTTTTTTTTTTTTTACACAATTTAAAATCTTCTTTAGTGTTTTTTGGTGGTAAAACTCCAGCACTATTTATGTCCAGGTGTAGTTAATGCCCTCATTCTCAAAGGAGGAACAACAAGGGACTAGAGTTGAAATAGAAGTTATACCCTGCACGCCTGCTCCCTTTGCAGTCAGCATTTAATGATTTGCAAATAATAATAATAATACACTGGCAAAGGAGACAAGAGGCTTAAATGCAGTGAAAAGCAATTTCAAATGTAAATTAGGTCTTGGGCCTGTTGCAGCTAAGGTTTTATTGGTTCAGGTTTTTTAATATAATGAACAGGGCTTGAAACTAAGGAGCATTTTTTAAACTTTGTGATTTTCAAGCTTCATAAACTTTTCAAGCTTCCAAAGCAAATTTTCAAGCCATTGTCAATCCACTGGTCTTCCTTCAGCTTGGTCCAGACTTTTCATTTGACTTTTCATTTCAAGTCCATTTGGCTTTGGTGCTGGAACTTGTTTTTCACATTGTCACAGACTTAGACTGAGACAGGGGCCCTTTGGAAAAAAAGGGCAATCAAACCCTGAGAACTAATGGGAGGCAAGGAGCTTGAAAATCTTTGAGTAAGTTCAACCATTCCCTTGTGAGGGGTAGCCCAGAGCAATGGTGGGACAAGCAGGCAGTGTGTCCCAGGTCCCTTGTTTAGTGGGATATAGACAGACCCACCAGAGCATCATATTTCCCTATGTGCAACAGACTGCACAAACTGCAGTTCCTTTCCTCCAGGTGCACCTGAGATGGAAAGCTCCTGTTGTTGTTTTGGGTTCTTTATTTTTAGGTTCAGTTGGTTTTATTGGGTTATTTTCCTACCCTGTGAACACAGGCACCAGGTAGTCAATAACAATCGCTCCATTAAAAAGGAAAAATAAAATCTTTGGTGTTTGCTGCACACACTTAAAATAAAAAAAAAAAAATGAAGAGAGAAAGATGAAGGGAAAAACAGATGCCAAATGTTGTTTTACATGTCACAGAGGCTGCTGTTCCATAAATTCATATCTTTGTAGGAGTGTAAGTAAAATGTTACCAAAGAGGTGCATTCTATCACATTCTTCTGCCATTCTTTGATATTATCATGTCTGAAAATCCAAAAGCTTTTTTGACAGCTGCATTATCTTAAATTAACTTTTGGCTTCCAATCTGAGAACACTTTGGCCCAGACAGGACTCTCCTGAGGTTACAAACCAATCAATAGGAGGGCCAGGAATAGAAGTGGAATAGGCCTCCTGTGCTGCTTTTAGCTACCAGACCTCCTTCAGCTGAAAATCACATTGTGCCTCAACCCATCTCCAGGAGTTTAGTCCCAGGAAGGACGAGCTCCAATTCCTCCTCTCCTGTTCCCTGGCAGTGCTTGGTTGGTGTTCAGCACCTCCCTGGGCTTTACCATCCCTTAACGCTGCTGCTTCCACTGTCTACAAAAAGCACAGAAACCCCACCCCATCTTCTGCTCCTCAGCATCCAGCTCTGAGCACCAGTCACAACTGGTTTGTGTTCCCTGCCTGCTTCTGCCACTGAGGCTTTATTTAGGCTTGATAGTGAGTGGAACAGTCAGGTGTAAGATTTTAGGTCTCTGCTCAGATGAATCGTGCGCGGTATACGCCGAGCAGCCCGAGTGTTTACAACAGCCTGTGACAGAACGTGTTACTCCTTGCAGCTTGAGGCATTGCCACAGAAATATGGCACATTGCACAGAAATTGCTTGTGCAGCAAGCTGAAAGTCAAGTTATTAGGGTGTGCTGTCAGATTAACCCACCAGCGTGCAATCCAACCCGATTCCAGCAGCGAGGATTTATTACCTGCTGTGACTTCCAGTCACATCTGAGCTCCCCATGAAATCACAGGGTGGTTTTTGGTTCATGTGTGTCCGTGTGTGCTTGTGGTTGCTGTGAGGGAGAGAGTGACCAAGCTTTACAGGAGCTGAGAGTGAGTTCCCATGGTGTAACACTACATCCAGAGCCCTCTGCAGTGTGCCATGTCCTGTGTTTGGGATTAAAATCTCTTCCTGGGGTGCTTAGCCTGCAAATTATTTGTGTCATGGGAATGTACTTGAGGATGAAGGAATTCATGTCTCAGATACACAGGTGGACCCTGCTGAGGTTACAGAGTAACTGGGTGTAATGGTAGGTGCCAAAGGCTTTGCCATAAGAATATTTGGATTACATTCTCTGCTAATGCTGGCACACATTTGTTTCAAAGCTTTTGGTGTTTTGGGGAGCTGTGAACACCTGTCCAAGGGGACTAGACTGAGATCTCACCTGTCCAGTTTGCATTGTTTTGGCAAAGTGCCCACAACTGGTTCTGACTCAGCCTCAGCTTGACAGCTCTTACTCATTTCTTACCTACAACTAAAGCACCAAAAATCTCCATGCTCCACTGCCAGATAGGATCAGCTGGGATTTATCTTTCATGCAAATAGTTTAGAAAAAAGCAAACTTTATCTACTTTTCCTTGTAGCTGTTTGTTCAGTGTCCCATCCCCACTTCACTCCAACCCTGTGAAATACAAATAGTTTGTCAAGGAATGTTGGGTTTTATCAGTGATCAGCCTGTGGGGTAACCAAATCACCATTGATACCTGGCAAAAATAAGCAAGTTTGAATGTAAATAGAAGCCAACTGGTGATGTAATTAACCACTTATTATATGATAATGACTATGCACCTCCATGCTTGATGTAATTAGAAACTTTTAATATGTGCCTGTTCATGACCTGTAAAATGCTTAAGAGGTTCTGAGGCTTCAGGCTTTTCTTTCTCTCTTTCTCTATTTTTTACACATTCTGTTTTTCTGTCTTTGAACCCTGTGACATGAAAGCTATAAAATTACATATAAGACTGAGAAATAGATTTGACTCATGGAAATTCCTTGGAGGAGATAGAGGACTGCAGCCCACACCAGTGACCATTGTGACCCGAGCTGCCCTCAATGGAACAAAGAGTATTTGTTTTGGATTAATTCAGAGAGAGTTAAGAGACACTATAATTTTAATCTTTGATTTAGCAGAAGATTTAGGCTGCTGCCAGAACAAAGCTCCAATACTTTAATTTAAATCTGAGCATGAATGTTCTTGAAGTAAGTGGAGTTGTTCTTGTGTTCAAGCTAAGCATAACTTAATATTGCTGAATCAGCTGGGAACGTCTAAAAGACTGCCCCTTCTTAGACTTTTAATCCACAAAAGGAATAATCTTCATTACTGTAACATGCACCTTGTTGAGATTCTAGTGCCCCTCTCTAACAGTCTTGGGGAATCAATAGCTTCCTATTTCTTCAGAATATTTTTCCTGTGTTTAAGATTATGCTTGTTGCTACAAGAGCCTTTTTCCTCCTCCTTTAGATGTCCCTTCCCAGTTGGTAATTTATTATTATTTTAAATCAGTGCACACATAAACATTGCTATTTTAATTAGGGAGAAGCAAACAGAAGTCACAGGCTATAAGGCTCTGCAAGTATGCTTGCTACTCTCACATTTTAATTATTTATTGGAGTAAATAAAATTAAATATTTTCATAGCTATCCAGAACAGGATTTGAAGTAATTACTCTGTCAAATTCATCAAAAATTCTCTCATCAAAATAAAAACCTTGATGTTACTGAATAATTTATAGTACAAATACACAGAAATTGTAAAGTATTATAAATAGAAAACTGCAGGGTAAGTGAACATGAATTACTTAAGGGTTATGTTTCTGAAAGAGCCTGTCATAAGCTTTATAAATTTTTAATAAGTGTTTTTGAGGCCTAATTTTCAGTGTACAGTATATACCAACAACTACAGGAAACAACCCGAAAATGGTGATTTAGAAACACAGCTGTTTATGATAGAGGCCAGATTGCAGCTCCTCTTCCTGGGCCTTTCTCTCACACAATTTCAACTAATGATGTTTGCCACTGAATGCCGATGGCTTAACATGAATCATCTGCCTAAATAGCAAATACATTAAGTAAACCTCATCTCTATTATTATCTATGAATACCAAATGCTGGGACAATATCCAGCCTATTAAACCCCAACTGTTCAGTGAGGCATCCCTATGCCAGTGCCTTAATGTGCCTGTGCTCTGGTTTCTGGTGTGACTGAGGATCTTTCCTCTTTGTGCTGGAACTGGAAGTAGCCCTTGGTGTTTGTGGCATTGACAGGGCCTGATCCTGCAAGATGCTCTCTTCCCACCATGTGTAAAAGGAGCTGGAAGTGCTCAGCACCTTGCAGGTTGATGGTAACTCTTTCATTAAATCTTGTAATATTGAAGGTGACTCTCCATGTTACTGACAACCAAGGATGTGTCAGAGCAAAACCTCTGATCCCAAGTCCCCCGACTTTACTTCTTCTCTTTCTAATTCTAGATCAAAATTCTCTGCTAAAAGTTCTCCCATCAAACAAATTAGCCACAGGTCTGGACCTTCCCATGTTAGATCCACTGTTTTCTGTGGATCTGAGATGGATGCAAATATCAACAGCCTTCTACAAAAACTACCCTTGCCAGCTCATGGTAGACTCAAAAAGCAAAACTTCCTCCTTCCCAGCCACCTGAAACTTGAGATTTATGGTGGGATCTGGATCTAAGGAGCAAAGGAAACCTTCTGCAGCTCCACAGATGCTGAGGGAGTTCTGGATGCAGTGGTGTAAGGCTGAGGTAATGTCATAGGAGTCAGTGGATTTGTTGTGAATTACTCTCATCATAATGAAGCCTAGAAGTCTTTTTTTCACTTCTTTGTTACAAAGGTCATTAGGCAAATTGTACTTCTATTCTTAAAATGGATCAGGAGTTAAAGAAAATAGATTTGGTGCCATTTGCTGCTTATTCTATTCTAAGAGGGATCAGTTAAAGGAGGGTTTCTTCTTTGCCCTTCTTGTAGCATATCACTGTTTTGGTAGACATGTCAGTTCAGATCATATCTGGATAAAACTTTGGGGTTTAAGAGCCAGTAAGAAATATGCACTTTTTTGATCAATATGTGTTACAGAAATAGATGCAGGTAATGATTTTCAGACAGCTAAGCCAAGGAAGCTTTATCAGATGTAGAATATGCTATCTCATTTCATGCATGCATCTACCTCTGGCAAGGTTCTTTCTATTTCTGGGACCTAAAGGGCCTCAGCATGCTAGTTCTGCTTGTAAATATCTGCTACATCAGAAAGGTCAATATACAAGATGCAGAGTAGGCACAGAATGACAGGAAGTGGGAACATGATTGAAACAAGTTAAAAATTGCAATCCTTCTCTGCTTGAAACTGAAAATCCATGTACAGAACTCATGGCAACAGCTAGGGAATGTTCAGGAAGCTTTGGAAAGCTTTGGCTCACACAAACTTAAATGTAACCTAAATTTTGCTTTGCTTCTCTGCACAAGGTGAAAAGCACTGAGCTTGAATAAAGTACAAGACAAATCTATTGACTACAGAGCAGACACGGGAATTTATTGCTGTTCTGTTTCTCTTTCCATTCATCAGCCAAGATTTTCCTAACTGGCTGCATTAACAGTGCCACCAAGCATTTTGTGGAGGTTTTAAGTGACTCAGGGATTTAGTCTTTAGTATAATTGCTGTCTAACCCTGTGCTCTGCAATCTGAATAATGTGGGGAACATTTGCCTAGTACCCCAAAGATTATATTGCTTTACGTCAGATTGTCAGCAAAGAAGTTTTTTATGACTATTTAATTAAAGAGAAACCATTTGATCATGTAACACTTCTAGTTTTTTTCCTAGAGTAAAGCTTCCTCTTCTTATAAATCCAGGCTATCAAAGTCTGTGAGGAGCACAGAGGTGGAACCTTCCATGTATTAGTTATTCACCAGGTCCTTCCTTTCTTTCTGTTCAATAATTGATAGGCACAATCGTTCCTCCTACTTCTTCACTGTAGTCAATAGCGTGTCATCCTCTGCTGTCATCTCAGGTCACCTTCCTGAACTGCTTGGGTTTAGGAGTCAAGTCTGGTACAGGCAAGTTAAAACTTTTGATAGTAGAAAGAGACATTCATTTAATATGCTGGTTGCTAATCATTGTCAGCCCATTTTAAAATGAGAAAGTGGCTCGTATAGGGAATCGCCTAATTTCCCTAAGCACATTTGGGTCTCACTTGCTTTAAAGACGTGCTCTTAGCTTGATTTTTCTCTTTGGGTTTGGGGTCTTTAACATTTCCTCTTCTGTTGCTTGTGGTTTCATTGTAACATTATTCTTACTGCTTTTCCTCTTCCATCTCTTTCGCTTTCTACTCCACAAGGATATTGTAGTCTTTTTGGCCGTCAAATGGAACGACAAAGGGAAAAAAAAAATCCCCACAATTCTTTTTTCAAACTATGAATAGTCTTCCTTTAAAAAAAAAAAAAGTTCTGGTTCATCTGTAGCCAAGTTTATTGGAAATGACAGCTCAAAAGTTCAGTGAGTGAGTGAAGTTCCTAGAGATCAGAAGGCCTCTGCTGTTTCTACTGTTTCCAGGCCTCAATACAAGGGCACCTTTTGGAAGTTTCAAGGTCAGCTGTAGGTCTATTATTATGTTGAATGGAAAGGAAATAATTTTGCACTTGTATCCAAGTTCTTGTCATCTTTCTCCTTACCCTACTTGGCTTCTTTGTAGTACTTGAAGGCCTCAGCTCCATCTCTTATGGCCATTGTGAATGGTTTGATTGGTGTTGGCCATGCTATCCCTTCTTTCCTCTTTCTAAAAAGCAAATGATCATGTTGCATTGAAGAAACCATTATTGCCATCAAACAATCTGCCTTAATTTTCACCTTCTCTGAAAGTTTCAACTCCTCATCAACATTTCAGAAGGAAGGAACTGTGTTGGTTTTCAGTAACTCTGAGGAATCCTAGAAGTTCTGATCCACACTTTGGATAAGTCATAGAACAGAGACCACTATGGACAAAGGATGTACTGGTCTTTTCCTTTGATTTTTTCTACTTTGCTGCTTTGGAGCTTTTTTTTTGAAGCATTTGTTCAAGTCTCCTGAAGCGAAGGCAGGGACAAAAATCTGTACAAAGTTCCATTAACCAACCACCTCTCCTAGCCAGCCACACAGAGCACTATGGGATCAAAATTGTGTATGTGATGCCCAGAATTGTAGCTTTGTCTTCCAAGGAAGGACTCAGGTAGGTGTGTTGGAATCAAGCTTTTGCGGGAAGCCCACCCA
Organism: Peucedramus taeniatus; assembly: GCA_013400575.1. Taxonomy (NCBI): domain Eukaryota; kingdom Metazoa; phylum Chordata; class Aves; order Passeriformes; family Fringillidae; genus Peucedramus; species Peucedramus taeniatus. The sequence continues at coordinate 1,081,059 of WBNO01002729.1, forward strand.
CAGATATTTTTTTCTCAAACATCTCTTGGCAGCTTTTCCTTCTTCTGTGCCCAGGAGAATGTTGCTATAGTGGTACATTAGTCTGGCTCAGCCCTGTCTGACAGAAACACAACACCAATTCAGCAATGTGCTCCTGCCCTCCCTCCCTTTTCCTGATTCACAGCAAAGATAAACAGGACACCAGGACTTGTCCCTCTGAGTTCTTATTTCTGCCAGTGACTGGTTCTACACCAGGGCTCAGGATCTTAAATATAAGTGCTGTTAGGCTCTAAAGCACCTCCTGTGTTTTGCTTGGCACATGGAGCATTTTCTTAACCACTTAGGGTTGTATATGGTCACTGAGACTGAATGTGGGACCACAGAGAGCCTTCAGCTCTTTACTCTGATTACCTCCTTGGTTTTTATGGAATTACTCCTTACTGACACCAGTGTAACATGGATAAGGACTGGAGCCTTCTCTCATCCCAAAACCACTGGGATGATTCTGTCTTCAGAGCTTACACAGTGCTTTTCATATATTATACCTAAAAAGAAGTGTATGTTTTCCTGAAAACCCAAGGCTAAAGGCACAGTTCAAGTCTGAGGGGATTTATTTACAGGTCAAAGGGAGTAAAGGAGAAAAGGGTGTACACAGAGAGAAGGAACTGTGTGAGGGGCTGACCTGGCAATAGCATTTGTCTCAAGTAAAATGATGGGAAGTGCATTTGGGCAGCTCTGGTGGTAGATGCTTATGGCTCTCTGCAACTTTTATGTGGCAGCACCTGATCTTGGGCACTCCTGTGTCAAATAGGGTCTGCAACTCAGAAAGATAGGAGAAAGCTCTGTAATATTACTAAGAAGAAATAATAGCACAAGCTCAGACCAGTGGGGAGTTTACTGCCTGCTCCTGACCTGCCCAGAGTGCTTTGGCAGGTGTGAGGAAGTCGCATTAGCTCCCAGCTACGTATCAAGCAGATTTTCAAAGAGCTTTTGACGACTTATAAAACAGAACATGGTTTGGGGCTTGAGTATTTATCTGAGCAGCTGTCTCCCTCTGTATGGGCCTAAGCACTGTTTGACATCATCTAAAGCTGTTTTATTGGCCATTCCAAAACAAACACAGCACAAATAGGCTTAACACCTTTGGAAGGCAACTGCTTAGTTATTGTGTGGAATTCATTTTGGACTGGGGATCTGTAAAGCTGAGTCAATATGCTGATTTGGATCTAAGCCACAAGCTTACCTTTTAACCTGCATTTTTTCCTTCTTCTAATAGAGCTTTTTGTCAAACCACATATTGTTGTGCCTTTATTGTCAACTGCCCTGGCTGAATACATTTGCATGATAAATACTGAGGGTTCTTTCTTTGAGTTGACACTACCTAGGAAAGAGTTAGAAACAAAACCTGCACTTCTTTCCCCTCTCGTCTTGCTTTACAGATGGGTACTCTTGGGCTTCTAACTGGAAGATCTGGAGCTCTTTCACATCCTTGGAATCCACTGTCTTTTCTGGAAGGACTGACCATTGGGCAGCTACATGATTTTCCCCTGGAGAATCTCTCCAAGTTCCCCCTTGTCTGTTGTGCAGCTGCTGCTGAAGTGCTGCTGGGTGCTGATGATACCAGGGACTCTGATGTCTTCAGCTCATCAATAACCTGCTTTAAGCTGCCACCACTTTTAGAGCAGCCTGTGCAGGGATGAGAGGACAGACTCAGGAATGAAGGTTGTCTGGCTGAAGATCTGCTCAGGTAAGACAGATACTTACAGGAAGGAGGAAATGTTTGGTGAACTGGAAGCAAAAGACATCAAGTGTAGCTGAATCCTTCCTGCCTGCTTGCTACTCTCATGATTTTAAATCTGGTGATATGAAGTATCCCAGTTTCCTTTTTTAGGGTCTTCCTAGGTAGGATTTTCTAAATGGCTTTACAGGTAGTGTCAAGACATTATTTTCTTATGAAGTGTGGTCACTGCTTGTGTTTTGGAGTGGCTGTGCACTTTGAAGGATTTAAACTTAGCATAAAAAACCTTGAGACTTTCCAGACATAACTCTTCATCTAGAAAGTCAGGTTAATATTTAGAAGGTTTGTTTTGCTGGTTTAATTTAGTAGGATTTCCTCATGGCATGGCCTGATCCTGCTTTGAGCTGGCAGCTGGGCAGGAGAGGCATTGTGAGAGTCCCTCGTTGTGTTCATTCTGCTCTGTTTCCCTCATAAATGCCTTTGTATTTCTTCATCACTCTGGGAAAATAAGAGCAATATTCTGGTGTTATTTCCCCCAGAAAAAAAAATTGAACTGCCTGGGCTCCTTGGGACAAACTAATAGCTGGAATACTGGGAAATAAACCTGGGCCAAAACTGTGTGATTTCTCCACAAAAACCAATCATCTGAAAACACAGGCTCTGGAGACTGAGTGCTGCATTAAAGGGAAGCATCCTCCAACTTCCTGGAAATCACATTATAGAAACAGGGACTTGTCCATTTGTCTATTGGATAGGTAAGGTCCTTGTGTGACCTCCATTCCTGGTTCATCTTAGTACCTTAGGATCTTCTACACATTTCCATGGGACAGATTTACACAACAGAATATGACTGATAAAACCAAAGGAATATAACAAACTCTCTGACTAAAATTATCTCCATGCACTTGCATTTATTCTAAAGTGACTTTTGGTTCAATTTTGCAAAGTGCACCAGAATCCCCCAAAATGAGGCACAAACACATGCACCAGGATAGATATGTGACCCCTTCACCTTGTGTTCCCACATGGCAGCACTTACAGTTGCCACAATGCCACTGCATAGGCTCTTATGAATGATTCTGCCACCCCACACTGTGATTAAGTATTGCTGTTATAAACCAGGTACCTCTCATGTTAATAACAACATCTGTTAACTAACAAATTGCTCATTAACCAAGAGTAATGGTGAATTTCACCAGATTACAGCTCTGCAGGTCTTTTACGAAAGAGCTATCAGCAAACTATTGTGCCTTTTTTCTCTAAAGATTCAAAGTATTTTTTCTTTTAGTGCTGAGTTTCTCAAAGCAATGGTTATCCCATACACTTTAGTATTATCTAAAAGCACTGTAAGAAGATATTTAGAAAGAACAGGTACATTCCCTTATTATTTTATGGAATAAAATATCTTTTCTATAAGTCATCTTTGAAGGCATTCCTGAACAATGCACCAAAATTCAGCTATAAACACACTTCTATCATATAATGGACCCTGTACTTTACAATACCTACAGGGAATCACTTTTTAAAGTCTATAACATACACTAGCCTTTTTATATGATGGAATCATATAAAAATAAAAATTGATAAAAAATAGTAATAAATCTGGATTTTATGTCGTGCACTGAGCAAAGTCTAAATTAAACTACTGTATTAAACCTTCTATGAAGTAGACCTAATTAATTAAAAACACCAGGGTTAAGCAATTTAGCCATCAATCTCTTAGCTTAAGTGGGGGATGAGGTGCATATGGTAGCTTACTGAGGAAGAAAAATGAAAGACCTGTTCTCTCCAGACTCACATTGACATGATCTAGGGAGGTTAAATATGAGCTGCTATTCCCAAGGAGATTTCTCCTACAGTTCCTCAAGCACGATGACTTTCCCAAAGCCCTCAGCAAGTTGGAGTGTGACACTTATCTCCCATTCCCAGAACAGTGAGGGGAACAAAGTGGGCTGGCAGCACCTCTGGAGGAGCCAGACCGAGATGCAAATGGCAGTGGTGCCACAGAAGAGGGAGCTTTTCCTGGGAGTTCACTCCATCACTGATGCAACACTCCCAGGAAGGAAAAGGAGAGGCCATTGCTTACTTTTGAATCCAGAGACTCATCCTGGCTGTAGGAGCACCGCTCTTACATGCTGGGCCTGAGGGGGATACTCAGATTGGGAGAGGAGCAGGACTGGATGGGGTCAGCAGTGTCCTCTTTTGGAAGGCAACCTCAGCAGAAAGGCAGCCCAGTGGCTTAATGGGTGGTTCCAGTTTCCAAATTGTCAGTGCATTTATAAGATGTCATCAGCACACTGGAACTGCTTGCTGAGAATTTTCCATTCAATCCTCCATCATCACATTCCCTCCAACTCTTGACTCTTTGGCCAAAACAGACTTGTGAAAAAAATTATTTTTGTCGCAAGTTCCCTGTTTTTAATGGAATGACTGAATGCCCAAGAGATGAAACTTCTAGGAGCTTATGGAATAAGCTTATGGAATAAACAATGTTCTTATGGAATGATTCGGCTCAAGTGACAGCTCCGGCAGAAAATTTTCATTTATTTTTCAAGTCAGCCTGATGCTTGAGCTATCCAGTGATGCTGTGATGAATACATCCACCAGGGAAGGGACACACAGAGGCACGTGGCTGGAGATGGAGGCTGTGGTGGGATCTCCCTTTTGGTGGGGGCTTTCTAGTCAACTGACTTGGCTGTGATGTGAAAATGTTGCCTTAGGAGTAGCAAAAAGATCCCCCCCGTCAAGCCCAGGAGTTAAGCTTGTTTGCAGGCTCTTGAGACAGCAGATTGTTTGTTGTTGGAGATGCACTTCAGGGTTCAAGTGGCATTGGGAGCACTTGGCATAATGTGCAGCCCACTTGAGCTGTGCTAATGGATGTCAGCAGCTGTGGGAATCCTGTGGTGCCTCTTAGTAGCGGAAAGCCTAAACCTTGAAGGTCTTGCTCATTATTTCTTATTCAAGCAAACCCTTCATTCTGTAGAGAGAGTGGAACAAAAAAAGGACCTTGAGTCTTGGCCTCCTATAAAAACCAAGTTTACAGGCACTTGGCTCTCAGAGATCCTTTAAAAGAAATTGTTCTGTAATAGGTGCTGCTACAGACTTGGGCTTTTACCCCATTATTGTTATGGATCTAACATCCTAAAATCAATACTTTGTAAAGGGGATTCTAGGTACATCAGCTAGGTCCCTAGGAGAAGGTGGGAAAAATTTCTCACCTCAGCAAATAGAAATGGGCTTTCCTGCACATCATTCAATCCACCTATAATCTTAATTGTGTCCTGGCAGGGCATCTTTCTCTTCTTCGTCTGCACAGGAAGCCAAGAGTGACTGTTCCGAACTTTGGGGAACACTGCACACAATGAAAACTGGCAGGCCTGTGTGATAAAGACTTGAGCTGCCATTTTTGCAAGTATCATAAACTTTTGAAGCAAATTCAGCACACAGAAAATGCATTTATCTGGAAATAGTGCATGTAAGTCTCCTTTTAGTGTTACATAACTTTGCTGCTTGCAAATCCTGGTGAATAAAAAATAAAAGTGTTACCATTGCAGCAGTGGTCTTTGGCATTTATAAACAATGAAGCCAGAACAGAGAGATCAACAGAACAGGCTAAAAATGTATCTTAATGCGCCTGCAGGGACCTCTAGCAAGATAAGGGAGTTTTGACATGACACAGTGAGCCATGAAGGAGCTACTTTAAAAAGCAACAGTACATTTGAATATTCAGACCAAACACTGAGCAGTAAGTCAAAAAGAAACTACCACCCTCAAATCTTCTGCAGCTTAGAGCTAATTAGACTTATGCCTCAGAATGCCCAAGCCTCCTGCAATGTGGCAATGGTTATGATAATTATATTTTCACTCTGTGTCGGGCTGTGAGTTATATGTGTATTACCTATAAATGCTGTACACGTAAATCCCCTCCTCAACGAGGTGAGATTATGCCCTGATGTACCTTAAGTAGCATGTAAATGCAGCAGTTGGGGTGGCAGCTACTCCAGACTGGAAAATGCAGGGCTTTGCAACCTTTAAAGGCTGTGTGGACAGGCTGCTCACTGGGACAGGTGGGAAGGGTTGATCTGGAAACCTGGAATTCCCACTGATCAAGTGGATTTTCTAAGCACCTATTTGCCATCAAACATAACCAGCGGTAATGACACAAACTCAATCTCACTTTCCTGTGTGTATTAAGGACTCTTTATAGGTACATCCTATTACACATCTCCAAGCTATCTGATGTGTCATGACTGCAGAATGTTAGGCCCACTGTTTGTGATGTATTGATGCCAGTCATGTCACCTGGGCTACAAAAAGCCAGCATTTCTGATAGCATGACCATTCCTCCCTCTCAGCAACTTATTTGCTACCTGAAGACTAATTAAAGTGGTCTTTTAGTGCCTAACCAGCTAGCTGTGCCCATATGATATAAATATTACATGTAAATGAAATCATGAAGGGACATTCCTCCCCTGTCCTGCGGGCTGGTGGCTGCAGGACTGGTCAGACATTAGTTCTGTTGTGGCCTGACTTGCTCCTGAATATACAATGTCTCCAGGTCCTTTCTGCCAGAGACTTTGGCCATGGCTCTGTTGCAGTCACACTTCTGAGAAAGATGCAGGAAATTAGACCTTCCATATTTCCAGTGCATCATCAGCTTTTCCTCAGGATGTGCTCCCACATTTCTCCAAACAGACACAGATCCAGCCTGCAGAGGAGCAGATCTAGACCCAGATGAGCCCTGATGAGCTTTTCAGCAGAAACCTGTCCCAAAGTGTCTAACAAAGAGCAGCTCTGATGCAGCAGGGGAGAAATTCCCTTTTTTGAAGGGAGACCTCACATCAAGGACCCAAATGAGAGCTGTGTCAGTTTGCCACAGCACCCTCTGCAGCAGCTGAGGGTTCCTAATGTTTCTAAGCTTTTCCTAGGATTTGGACTTGAATGGCAGAGCTGAAGCAGGGTGGAAAGGTTGGGGTCACTCTGTGATCAGCCCTGAGCTGATGGCTGGGGTTTGGTCCTCTCTCCTACTTAATGTTCCCTGTTAGAGTGAGTCCAATGACCTCAGAAATACAACTTATATGCTTAGTATGAGTTTGAGGGATAAGGACTTCGTGCTGTGAGATCCACAGCTCTGTGACGTTTGGACTGAAGGAAGACAGGAGGGGAGAGGCTGGATTTTAATTTGGAAAATGTCCTTCATACAAAGAAATGTGTATCAGCTAAATGGCACAAATGAGTTCCAAGATGAGTGGTCTCGAGCAAATCTTGAACAGCAGCGTCTCCCATTTTGCTTCTCTTTCTGTATTACTCTGTTCTTATTCTAGGTATTTATTTACTGATTATGAGGAAAAACACACGACCTCACAGGACCCCCAGCAGGTGCTCACAGCCTCCACGGGCTCCTCGAACAACCATGGTATTCTCTCCCAGCCTTATTATGGTCCTTTCTTGGATGTGGGAATGTAGAGTTCAGACCTGCTGGAGTATTTGGGGGGATTGCAAAGTATAAATAAGCCAGCTGGGGCTTCAACCCACCAGCTCAGCAACATTATATCGTGCTAGTCTTTGTTTTCACTGTATCACCTATTTTTCGGACCAGCGGTATAACCAAGTTGTAAACTGCACACCTTACAAATCAGTCTATCCTGACATTGCTGGAGCGTTCATTACAAGCTGTAAAAAAACACTAGCAAGGAAGGTTTCAGTCCTGCAGCCCAATTTTCCATTGCAATAACCCAATTAACTGGTGTGTGTTTGTTTTACAAAGCTCTAAGCTACAATAAACCATGCCGATACACAGGCTGCAGAAAGCTTCGTAATTAGGACAAGGTGTACAAATTAAACCACTCTTTTTAAACTTCAAACCAGCTAACTTCTGACATACTGTACTGCTGGGGCTTCTGGGACTAAACCCAATTAACATCTTAGTATTTTATAAGCATCGTTTTAATTGCATTTGTATGCAATCTTCTCTCCAAGAGCCTTTCAAGGTGCTAGCCCTCGTTCAGATTTTATTACTTTAGTGATTTAAATCTCCTCTATCTGTGCTTCCCGTTAATAATGACTAGTGCAGCTTCAAATGCCGGCCCAACATAAAACTGAGCTCTCCAAAGAATTATACTTTAAAACAGTTACATTTAACTTTATTATTACATTTTTAATTTTTTTTCTCCCTCTGTTTGAACATTATGCCTTGAACCACTTTATCAAGCTGTCAGTGCAGTAAGTGCTGGAAGAGTGAATGTTTTACTCCTCAGTGCTTTGCTCTGGCACAGCCTCTTGGCCTACACATGACTCAGTTTTTGCTGCACGATATTGTCTCAGATAAAGAGCTTTTCTAGGAGCAGCCTAATGATTTGCATGTCCATGGATTTTCAAGATGTGGGAGGTGGTGGGGAGGTTTAACTCCATGAGCGACAGCCAAGCCAATCCCTCAGGCTGAGCTGCTTTTGGATTTTTAAGGTCAAGATCTACCCTCCTTCCTTGCCTGTCAGAGGCAAGTCCTGTGAAGCTTTACTCCTTTGAGTAGCTTTACTCACTGCAATAGGATTGCTCAAGTTGGATGAACTGGGCCTCGATGGGAGCAGTGGAACATTCCGTGGAAAATCTGATGCACTCTGAGGAATGTCAATTCCCATCACTATAATTTCTGTCTGCATAAAATCCTCACAAGTGCTCTGTTTTTCTTTATGCATCTGCTTCTTTGGAAAATGACCTGCATTTCAAAGATCAAGTAGGATTTGAAGAGAGCTGTAGAGGCAATAAGGAGTATAATGAAACCGCCTCAGCCCAATTAATAAAATAATATATAAAAAGGGTTCTGAGATTCTCTTTCCAGCATATTACTATCCTGTTTAACATTATTCAAAAGAAAGAAAAAAGAAACAGGAATGTATTGGATCTTACTGAAATTATGAAATGAATAAAATATTTATTTTAAGATGCTGGCAGCCACGCTCAAAATATTTTCCTCTTTGCAAAATGCAACTCGAGGTGAATATAGGCTAATGTAGCTCTCATTTAGGATTTCTGCTACGTGGATACAAATATTGGGTCTTAAAAATGCAGGAGGTTCCTCCTGAAATATTTTGAACCTTTTCACTTGATTGAGTGTCTTGTCAAACAAAACTGGCAGCAGATCTCTTGGAACTGCCTGAATCTATGCAGATACGATTTCTATCATGCCCTTATTATGTGTAGTCCATAATAAGGAGGAGCATGTATAAATCATTTCTGGCTGGCACTTAGGATGCAATACTCAAAGGAGAAAGACATTTCAGTCTTCAAATGTCTAGCAATTTCTGATATTATACAGTGAGTCTCCCCAGAACCATACAATCCTCAATTCCATGCAGCTCTCTTATGAAAGAATGAGACTTTCATATCTTCCCTTGTGAGAGCCACCAGCGAGATAAGAATTGTGCAGCTCCGGTGAGCGCTGTGCTCCAGCCAGGGTGGCTCTATTGAACTTCCATTTGCACAGCCCTCGCTCACAAAATTGCACAAAGATGAAGGATTTCGCCTCTATCCCTCCTATACACAATTATCTGTGAGTAAGCATTACTTTACAGAGAGTAGATTATATAGTTATGTGTTATAGGAACACATTTCCCAGGGAACGCTCTGCTGTGTGCACACCTATAATGTGCACTAAAATAAACACATCTATTGTATAAATGTGTTTGTGTTTGCTCAGAGGTGGTAATCCAGACAAGCTTTGGTGTTGTAAAAGGTGATAGAGTATTAAATGATGGATCCAAAAAGTTCTAACAAATCGTGCCTTCCCCAGAAACAGAAATGCAGAAAGCTGCTCAAAACTAAAGAAACCATTTTAAGAAAACACCATGAAGAATTGTACATTGTCTCCTCTTTAGTACTCAATATATAATTATTTTACACTTCACCTCTTTAAAAAATATCTTTCTGCAATATGTTCCAAAAAAGCTCCAGACCTTTTCCAGAATCCTTTTTCAAGTTTCTTTCATTTTTTTAATAGGACTTTCCAGGAAGAAAAGATGGATTTTGAAAACAAATTTTAAAATTATTTGAAACATCATTCTGATCAAATCTTTAATAGCAGTATCAGCAGAAACAGGCACGGGGAATGCCAAGGAAAATGGATTATGTTAATTAAGTTAACAATTTTTAATGAAAAAATTTGTTTCAGGGAGAAAAGGTGATTTTTTTTTATGAAAACCATTTTGTGCAAGATATTTCAACCACTCTATAAAAACACAAAAGACTAGATATTTACTATAAAACTGCAAGATGATGAATAACTTCAGTATTACAGCTATACATAATAAAATGTTTATTTGTCAGGCTTAATACATTTTGTAACAGATTCATTTATGCACAAATACATAGGTTTTAGTGGAAAGAAATCTATATTGATATTTTACTTGACGTATACTGATTGTTTTCTAATATGCAAACAACTTGAATTGCTCGATGAAGAGTTCAGCTGTTGGGAATCTGAAAAGCAGAGGGCATTTTCGACCAGGACTTCAGCATGTGGAGCTGTCAGACTTGATATCCCTGAATTTTAGGTGAATTGGAGCGCCTCGTTCCTCTGGAGGTTGTTCTAAAGGGGACTAATGTCTTTTGGGAACCAAGCCCTAGGGAATAAAGGGCAGAGAGCAGGAGAATATTTTATGCAAAAGAACCTTCTGTCGAGATTGGAATAGAAAATTACACTTCTTTAATGACAAGCTTTTTGTAAAATACGGGGAGCTGCAGGGAAGGGTATTATTCTGTTTTCCTTCTTTTTGTACAGTGGAAAATAAGAGGTGTCACAGTGAGTTATCATGTGCAGTGACCAGTAATGCTCCTGTTTAGTGTACAATTGCCTGCCACATTACACACAATCACATGTGTTGTTATTATATTAACTGGGTTTATATACTGCTCACCTGAGTTCACCTGGCAGGGCTTGCCTAATTACAGTAAAAGAAAGAAGATCTTTTTGCTAAGGGACATTGCTTGTAAATTTGATTTTTCCCCATTTAAAATTATGGGACCTCAGAGAAAAAAAAAAAAAAAAACGAAACAAGAAAACAAAACAAAATAAAACAAAACAAAACAAAACAAAGGAAAAACCTCCCAACTTTGTTAAATCTAACACTTCCTTCAAAACCTGCCAGAGGTCAGATCCAACACTCATTCCTGCCAGTCTGGTGGATGCTGGATTAGGCCCTGACCTCCTTTGCCTCCCTTGCAGGATCAGCAGACAGAGCTGTGTTTGAGCAAATCAAAGGAAAGCTGCAAATTCCACAGCAAAGCTGTGGTTATTGGGGTGTTGAATAGCTCTGAGTGCAATTTTGATAGCACAGCAATAAATAAATATGAGCAAATTGATTTGCAGTAATTGACAGAACAATTAGCAAAGCTATAGTTGCAGAGTCTTTATTCCTGGTGGCAACAGAATCCAAAGTCACTTTTAGATCTCAGGTTTAATTTGCAACTAAAGAGAGACTCCTTTGTGTGCAGGCTAAGGCAATTTTCTGGGAAGTCACTAAGATACAGTAAATGTGGAACCCAATAATACAATTTCTAGAGCTCCTTTTCAGAACAAAACTACACTTTCACTGTAGTAAGAAATGCCAATAAGGGGCATTCTGGATTTGAACTGCAGTTTAGGCTTCGTGGGACTACAGGAAAAACAAAAATGAGCTTGGTGATGCAATACTTGCTGGGAATCAATATTCAGTTCCTGCTGTGCATGCTGTGAGTGTGTGCTGATGGCAGCTCCCTGACCTGCACACCACTCTCTGCACTGCTCTGTGATCTACAAAACCCCAGCCCAACCTGGGAGAGACAGAGCAGCCCCAGCTACCCCTCAAGAGCAAGCACTCACTGTAGGAAGGGCAAAGAAATCTCTTCCCACTGAGTATATGGCTTTATCACACTTTTAAACACCAGGAACACTGCATGTGAAATGTATTGGAAAATGCCAGGAAACAGAATCAATGTTTTCAGTCCTGTTTCCCCCAGAATTAAATGTGGTTGGCAATTTCCACACTGCAAGGGAACCTGTCATGGTTCAGTTCTGTGGCAATGGTGCTTTGGCCAGAGCCCAAGCTGGATCTCAGTCTCATTTCTCCTGTGAGCAGGTACTGCATGTGAGGACACTCACCTTCCAAGATCTTCTCCAGTTATGTTCTCTGTGCTCAGCAAATGTCAGATGCAGCTCTGCCAGTGTTGTCACTGATGCATTTTAGGTTTATTTTCAGAAGGCAGCTGAGGAAAGGTACAGGCGGAATGTTGGACAGGAATGGGAGGTGTAGAGGAGGTGAAAAGCTTGACTATGGTGACCTGAAAGGTGTCTGGGAGAAGCAGCAATGGCCAGTGGATTCTATTGCCTAGCAAGGAGCCCTTACCTGCATTTTTCCCAATCTCTGTTGTCTGGTCCTCTGGCTCCTGCTGTGTAGCTCTGGCTTAGCAGCAGGGCAGTGCCTCAGCCAAGTGCCCTGGCTCCCTGAAGTGTTGACTGGTTTGTGTTTCCAAGTGTTACTGTAAGAAACCCAGAGAAGTTGAAGTGTGAAAGTTTTATGTTACATGAGAGAAGAGGTCGGCAGGCATCTCAGGAAAGAAACACTGAGTGTGTTTTATTTCTAAAGCTGATGGTGAGACCTTCAGAGCCCCTCTTGCAGCAGGGGACTTTGACCTGGGGTTATTCAAGAAGAGAATAGGGGAGAAGCAAATGTGACTTTTTAGTTTGCTACAAAATTTTGAATTTCCAGGGGTCAAGATGGATTTTGGAAAGGTCTTTTTATCCAGTGCTGTTAAGTGTGCACACGAGGTTTAGCATGAACTTCAGCTGTCTTCAGTGAGGTGTAAAAGATGGGGTGTCTCTCTTGTGTGACAAGCAGTGATGAAATGTTGTGTTTGGCCTTTCAGGCTGAGAAATGTACTGTTTGGGTAATCTGGTTTATAGTGGAGTCAGGCAGAGATACTCTGTCACAAGGTGGGTAACCCATCCCTTCCACCTCAGTATTGTCCTAACACCCTTGGAAAAGGGTGCTGGCCACATCAGCTTTACCCAAACTCCTTCATTTAAGGTGAGGAATGATGCAAGAAAGCATGTTAGATTTGGCTGTCTTTGGTGACTAATACTTGGCTTGGAAACAGCCCCCCTGATAAAGCTCCCTGCAGCCAGGGAGGTCAGGCCAGTTAACTTCTCTGCTCCAGGATGTGGGTTTGATCCCTGCATGGCCATTCACTTAAGAGCTGGACTCATTGATCCCTGTGGGTCCCTTCCAACTCAGAATATTCTGATTCTGTGATCTGTCAGAGGTACTTCCTCATCCCTCTCCCTGCAATGCTTAGGTACCATCCCTGAGGTAGCACCTTCCCTCTTGGCAGGAGTGGCAGAGAGAAGAGCCAGAGTGTGAAAGGAGTGCAACACCTGTACCACTGTTTCATGCTTGTTTTTTCATTAAATGTAGCTCTAATTTTTGAGGCAAGTCTTTGCAAAACAGCAATTCAGTATTTTGAATACCTAACAGAGCTTTGGTGGCTCTTTTCCAAGCTTAGCTGGAGGTCTGAGCTTTCTTTTAGTGAAATTCTCCTTCCCTCCTTCCATATTCTCTTCAACATTTGTCTGGATTGCAAAATACTCAGTTGAATTAACACTGGGCCAAATCCAACACTGACCAACTCAGCAAAGAACCAGCCACCTCTCCATCCTCCCTAGGGACAGCTCAGCTCTTGTTTGAAACTATTGTCAAGTCATCCTGTCACTTTGTTCTTGTGGAGGGCACAGCTTGTTTGCTGGACAATGGAAACTGAGGAAAATATTGCATAAAAGCAAGAGGTTTTTTTTTTCTCCCTTCTAATAAATGCCCTCTCTGGCATTTCTTAGCCTCCCTTTTCTCCATCTTGTGCTGGGCACTGGTCACAACAAACTCCTGAACCAGATGGCCCCGGCTCGGACCCCTCTGGTGGCTCCTGCTCTCCTAAGGCCGCTTGGGGCGGCAGCAACAGCAAGAAAAGGAAAACAAACGTGAGAGAGATCTGTCCTGCAACGAAACATCTGAGACAGGGCCGCGGCTGCTGGAGCCTAGCTGGACATGGGATGTGACACGGGCTGGGATACGGGATACGGGATGAGGGATGCGGGATGCGAGATGAAGAATGCGGGATGTGGGATGCGGGATATGGGATGAGGGATGAGGGATGAAGAATGCAGGATGCGGGATGCGGGATATGGGATGAGGGATGAGGGATGAGGGATGTGGGATGTGGGATGAAGAATGCGGGATGCGGGATATGGGATGAGGGATGAGGGATATGGGATGAAGAATGCGGGATGCGGGATATGGGATGAGGGATGTGGGATGTGGGATGAAGAATGCGGGATGCGGGATGCGGAATGCGGAATGAAGAATGCGGGACGCGGGATGCGGGATGCGGGATGCCTGATGCGGGATGTGGGATGTGGGATGCCTGATGCAGGATGCAGGATGCGGGATGCGAGGATGCGGGATGTAGAATGCGGGATGCGGGAATACGGGATGAAGAATGCGGGATGCGGGGATACGGGGGTGAGCCGGGTGATACTCAGAGCAGCCTCAGCCTCCCGGAGAGCCCCGTGAGCGGGGCAGGGCGGACGGAAAGCTCGGCGGTGGCAGCGGGGGCGGCCGAGCCCGGCTATAGATGGCGCTGGCAGCCCAGGAACGGCCCCGCCGGAGCGGCCCCGGCCCCGCTCCCCGCAGCCACCCCCGCCCCCAAACGTGCCGCTGAATTATGTATAGGTTTTAATAGATTGTGTCACACATCTGAAGTTATAGGGATTTGATATAAACCCACCATGCAGTAATTATGAGTGTAAAATACATTTGGGGGAAAACATTTCGCGGAGTTGCCAAGACTAACAGCTTACAAATAAAGCCCCATTCCTGCTCCGGCCCCCGAGCTACGCCCTGGAGAATTTGCACATGCATTTGAAATGAAACAATCCCCGTATCTCTGTGTTTACTAGTGGTAAAAAAAAAAACCCAAACCCATTCCTTCCACAGGTCCTCCTATAAATATGTTCCTGGCACTGGGTACTTTGCAGGCAGACAGAGGCTGCCGGTCTTTAATGTGAAATAATGTAAGGTTTTTAAGCAAAAAGTTGGCTGTTAGAATTTATTGGTGTCTTATTTTTTCCTGCTGGAGCTGCTGTTTGCAAGTGAGGGCCACATGAGCAGTGGAAAACTGCATGGAAAAGTGGGATTGTGAGCAGCTCCCTCAGCATTACACTGGCAAAAGAGAAGAGGAGGCAAGAGAGACAGGGGAGGTGGAAGGTAGAGAGGGAGAGAAACAGATAGGACTTCTGAGAAGGTTTTAAAATTAAAAGAAAGTTAGGGAAAATAAAAAAAGAAAATTGGAGCTAGGGGAAAAGGATGGAAATGGGACAGAGAGGTGAAGGGAGAGAACAGAGGGGATTAGGGCAGGAAAGAGTGAGAGGAATGAGCCGAGGAGAAGGAAAAAGTGAGATGAATGAGCTGAGGGGAGGTGAGGCTGAGCTGGGAGCAGAGGCAGGGCCAGGGAGGCTGGGCAAGGGGAGAAACACAGAGGGAAGAGCAGAGGTGGCTGTGGGCAGAGTGGGAAATGCACTGGGGGAAATGACAGGCAAAGTGGCAGCAGGAGCTGAGTGAGGGAACACACAGATAACAGGGAAGCAGATGAGTTCCCACATGAGGAGTGCACAGTTTTTAGCCCTTGCATCCTCCAGGAGGAAAAACCCTCTTTCAGGGACTTCTCAACAGGCTGTTGGGAACTGCTGTGCCCCATGTGCTGGGCTGGCCTCTCCCAGGGAAGTTCCCCTGGCTAGGAACTGGGGTTAGAAATCTCAGTTAAGGCTCTAGTAGTCCCAACAGAGAGACTGTGGGTGTGCCCATCAATTGACAGTGTTTATTGGAGTATTTGGAGCTTCACAGGAGATGCTCAGGGATGCTCCACCCAGAGAGGACGGTGACCAGGGTCCAGCATTTTGACAATAATGTGTGGGGTTTGATTTCAATGCTTTGTAGCCTATAAATAAATAGTGGCCACGTCTGATGCAGAGGATGGATGCTGTACTGTGATGTTCAAACCACAGTCCATTGAATCCCATAGAAACGTTCTGAGGGATCTGCAAAAGCAAATCAAGAAAATCAAGTTTACAGTCAGCTCATGTGGGTATTTTTAGAGATGTGCAGTGAGAAAAAGGTTGAAAACCACATGTAGAAAATATCCCACAGTGATGAAGAACTTGGGTTTGGGATGGGACCACACTTTTCTTTTGTCTCCTCAGGGCTTCCTTCTCCAGACTTGCCAGTATGATTTCACAGTTGCATCTAGGGATGCTCATCCAGTGGCATGAGGATGTGGAGCAGTCTGAAACCTGCCTGTGCCTTATTTCTGAACTGCAGTGGTGCCCAGGCAGGAATTCCCATCAGACTCCTCTTGTTCCCAATGCTGGGGTTTGGCCATTCAAAGTAAAACATGAGCATGTGCCTCAATTCACTTCTTACAAAATGAATGTATCTTTAAATAGAAAATGATCTGTTTGTTGCAACATGTTCAATAGTCAGTTTCTAGCATATTTATACCTTGCTTCCCAATATATTAAACTGCCTTCTTTTCCAATAGGAAATGAAGGACTTCTACAAGGATGCCAAATCCTCCCTCCCAGAGTTCCATTTCTTCCCACACTATTTGCTGTTGGAGGAGGAGGGGAGGAAAAAAAAAGAGAAAAAAAAAAAAAGGAAGAAAAAGGAGATGGGAGTCAGATGGACTCAGAGCAGGAGCTGAGAGTGTTTTTTCTGGCCAACACACTTAGTGTTGCTGGTGCATTTTCTGCTTCCTTGAAAGGCCAGTGGGGGGGAAAAAAGAGATTAAGGTCATCAAGATAATACAAAGAATATTCAAACTGGAAGCAGAGGGGAAATATAGAAGGTCTGTTTTTCCAATAGTAAGTAATCAGAGTACAGGAGGATGTAATTTGCAGATTAGGAAAATGAACAAAGACTATAAAATTAACTTTATGACAGAGAGGAGAACAGTCCATTTGAAGGGGGGAATAAACTAACCTCCATAAAGCTTTATGGCTGATACAATCAGTATGTTGTTTTAAACTAAATAGGAAATATCAGCAAATAATCAACCATGGGGCAGTCTTCAAGCCCTGGTTGTGTTGTTATCTGGATTTGAATTGACACACAAGCCAAGAAGATTTTTTGAGGCACTGAAACCATCACAGATTCCCAGTCCTGGCTTTGGGGGTGTACTTGGAGGTGGGGAGCAGGAAGGGAGTGCTAATGTGAGCCAAACCTGTGGCTGACAGCTGTCAATCACCCATCCTCCCTTCCTCTGGAGCCTCTTTTTGAAGCAAACAAAGCCCAACCCTCTAAATGTGCTTCCTCCACAATGAAATCAAAATGTGTCTCAGGCTCCTGCCAGCCTGGGAGCAGCTCAGGGTGTGGATCAGAAAAAAGAGGTTTTAATGAGCAAGGGGACTGCAGGTTTGTCACAGAGCAGGTTGCTGTAACAGGGACCCCCATCTCAGAGTGATAGAAACTGTGCTCAGTTCATTGCAGGACAAACCATAGACACATCCAAGGAAAATCCCTCATTTTCCTCACAAGAGGAACTGTTGTCTTCCCTTGAATCAGTAAGAATTGAGCCCCTGGTCTGGTCTGAAATAATGGTGTCAAAACTGGAGGAGAAAGATTTTTCTGACATAATTTTATATATCATTCTAATTTTTATTCCCTTCACTGTAAGTTTTATTTCTCCTTCAGCTGTTTTTTTTTAAGGTGAAGAGAGGGCAAAGGACTCACATTTGGTGTATTCTGTTGTTCATGCTATTCATGTCTGTAAGTAAATTTTCCAGTAGCCTGTGAACCTACCTTGAGTTTTATGGGACTCCAATGCAAGCCCTCAGAGGAACTGTAACTCCAGAGTCACATTCTCAAATGGACAATTCTCTTGTTTCTTTTCAATTCCATTTTCCAGCAGAGAGGGAAATATACAAAACAAATAAACAAATACTTAAAAAAAAAAAACAAAAAAACAACAAACCCAAGCGAGGGGCTGACTGTCCTCTTGAGAAATTCAAAGTAAATAATTAGGAATAGATCCAAAGGTTTTAATGAAGCTGCCTGGATGTAAAACTGCTGTCAGTTCAGCAAAAATCTCCCAGGCTACTTAAAAAGGAGGAAAACCAAGTTTGCTCAGGAAGCAAGTTTGCTCCAGGAAAGAATTCTCCTTGTTTGTGTGTCACAGATCCCTCCACAAGATGTTTAAATTTAAAGCAGTTTTTTCTTTTTATTTAAATCAACATGCCTGATTGTGAGTGTGATACTGTCATTCCTGGGGTCTATATTCTCTCTTCAGAAACAGAGAGCAAAACTCTATAGGCCTGGGAAAGGTCAAGTGGCCTCAATAAAATACAAACAGACTCAAATTGTTGCTCAAACAATACCACACAAAAGTATAAAAATCCTGAAGAGTTAAAGAGTTCTTTTAATAAGAATGGGAAGGTTCTGCTTCCAACAACTTTTTTAAAAATTTGCTTTATATTTTATTAGCCATAGAGTCTTTCTTTAGGAGCTAAAAGCACAAGGTTTTAGAAACTTTGTGTAAACTTCAGTTTTCTTTAAATTTTGGTTTTGGTTTTTGCAAAGCAGTTATCTTCAGTTTTGTGAGTCTGATCAATTGAAACTCAGGAAAAATCTTTCCCTGGAAAATTTTGAATTTCCTCATTAAAGAAGAATACCTCAAACAAACATTCAGCAAGCTCTGTGAAATCCTATTCACTCATCAGGGAAAAAAAGGTACAAAAAAATAACGTGCCTTTGAAAATGTGCAGCCTGCTTTCTTTGTGCAAAACTTTCAGCATTTGTGGGGCTATATTTAGCATTAAGAACATGATTTTTGTCTCATTGAAGTCTCAGTTAAAAATTCAGAGCCACTTTTATGGCAGAGATTATGAAGCTTTGTTAGTTGTGTTTCATTAAACGACCATGCTTGTCACATTCATGAACATCTTACTCCTTTAATGGGTCGTCCTGCCCCTTGTGATTAGCAGGGGGAAGGAGTTTGATATATTTGTCAAAAAAGGCTGTCCTCTGTGAGCCAAAATAAAATGAATTCTCTGATATGCAAGAAGTTAAATACTTCTAGACTGCCTTGGCTCGGGATCTGACATCTTCTACTAACACTTATTCTTAGGTGGAATCAGTAGTCAGAGACCTCAGAGGCGAGGGCAAGATTTCAAACCAGATTTATGCTCTTGAAGACTTTTAGAACTGTGTGTGTGTATACACACATCTATCACTGCAGTTATAGCCCATCCTGTAGCTATCTGGGAGACTCCAGCTGCAACCCTTCCGAATGCCACGTGCTCCTCCAGTGCTTTCCACCTTCATAGCTCCCCTGGGAGTTAAGGAACTGTTATTTTCCCCATTTTACAGATGGGAACTGAGAGGTTCACGGGCAAGTAGGAAGATCGTGACAGTGTAAGGCATTAAGAATTACTTTTCCATGACAAAAACTGTGCATCTTGGAGTTTAGGGATCCCAGCCATGGGGTGTCCTCAGCTTGAGGTAAGAAAGCTCAAATTTTACCTGCATAGGACAGACCTTGTCAAAATGAACAGCAGGGTCAGATGGCCCAAAACCCAGCACTCCCTTACTAGGAATGATCTTTCCAAGGGATGCATTGGGCCTTGGGAATGTGCTGTAGAGGAGGGAAAGGAAGAGCTCAGTGTCCCAGAGGTAAGAGCCTCACTGTGCTCAGGGCCTGGACGTGCAGGAGGATGAGGGGTCAGGCCAGATGTTGCTGGTTCTGCTTTTATTTGCTGCTTTTGGAGGCTGCAGGCAGCAAATTGCAGCTGTGAAATTGCAGGACTGGGCTGCTGCTGCCTGCCTGAGGCCCAGGCAAGCAGAGTTCACTGCAGTGAGCAATATGGCAAATATAAAACGAGACATTCCCCTTGGTGGGACACTGCTGTGAGCCAATTTTACTCTGAGGTAAAAACCACAAATGTCAGGGTTCACCTCCTCTTCACAGGTCCTTTGGACAATCATGCAGTGCCAACTTGTCCTGTGCAAGGGGAGAATTGGCTCCCAGCACACCTGTAATCCCAAACTGGTGCTAGCAGATCATCTCCTGGTACAGGCACTCTCTGCACAGCCTGGGTCACACAGATCTCATCCTGCAGGGTTATGGGTGGGATAGCAGCACTTAAACCTTTTTGGGCACCAGGCAGCACCACACTTCCTCCAGGCTTGAAAGGAAAAAGCCATTTCAAAGCCAAGACTTAAGGAACAAAAGTGAAACTCTTAATTGCATTTTTCACTTAGGAATGTGAAGGAATCACTGTGAACCTTGAAAGTTTGATATGTACCAGACCAGTAAATAGATTTGGCTTTGTTTTTTTAATGTTTTGCATACTTTGTTTTTCAAACTTTTACCAGCTCTGCTTTGTTTCAGTTAATGAAATTCTTCTATTGCAGCACTGGGACTTTTAAAGCATTTTCGTAACCTCCTGTCTTGGTCTCCAAGGTATAAACATTATTTTATAATTAGCCTTCACAACTATGTTATACATTTGAAAAGGAGGAAAAAAAATGTTTTTCCCCCATTTTTATATAGGGGAATTACAGTTTCTATCTGGGGACTGAAAGAATGTGCGTGTATGCGCGCGCAGAGGAGAGAGAGAGAGAGATTCAATCTGTTAAAATTTCATCTCCTGCCAGTTACACATGAAATCATCGTTTAGGAGAGAGAGTGGGAAATTACTGAGTGCATTAGAAAAATCCTCACTCTATCCTTAATGAAACGACACTAAAAGATGATGGGAGAGGGAAGACTTAGGGACATTTGTGCTCTACCAAGAAAATGTGAGGATGGAACATTGACTTTTTGCCCCCCATTATGTAACTTGGCATCAGGTTCTTGGTAGCTGATCCTGATGGGAACTAATTTGTCTCTTGCCCTTATTCCTGCCAATCCCCTATGGTGTCTTCTTATGGCCACTTCATATCAGAATAAAGCTGTCACCAAGGTAACCACATGTGCATATGCACAATCGTGTACATGCACTGTGTAATTAAGTCCAAGTGTAAATAATAATATTCACCCCAGTGTGCAGCACTGATGTACTCCAGGAGCCCTCACACTGTGCCTTTGGTGGAGGTTTGGCCTCAGAGCTTTCCATGATGGGGAAACTGAGTCACAGGGGAGGCTGGGAGCCTCCCAGACACAGGAGGAGGCAGTGCATCCATCAGTTTCTTGCAGTGAGGGGAGAGCACACAGCTTTTTCCATAGGCACCACTTATTATTGCAGCCACTGATCTTTAAACTCAGGTCCTCTGAAGTGTTTCTGCCAGGTTTATTTTCATCCAGGCAGAATTTTTTGTGCAATTACTTGTGGACAGAAAAGCTTCTCCTCCACCCAGCCTGGGATGGGTGCACATGGACTCATGTAAGGATTCTTGCCTTGACTTCAGTAAAATTTGGATCAAGTCCCAGCAATCTCTCCAGCCTTTGTAGCAGGGAACAGCCCCACACGAAGGGAAGCTGCCTTGAACCATTTTTGAAGTAGTAGCTTTCTGTGTTGTAATAAATTTTCAGGAAGTTTTCAACAGAGAGAATAAATCCATAGGAGAGATGGCTTAATGGATTTTGAATTTTCTAACAAGGAATATGCCAAGTCTTTTCCAATAGAAAAGTCCCCTTGAATCTTTCATTCAGGTATGTGACAGCTGCTTGAATTACGGTGCACTTCCAAAGGTTTGGTTGTTTTGGGTTTTTTTTTCCTGGGGAGGAAGATGCTCATCCAAAGCCTAACCTAGAGGGAAGCTTTTACAGACAAATGAGCAATCCAAGGAAGGGGAGGAAGTAGGAATCAAGTGTTTAATTTCTGTTTTCAGCAATCTCATAGGAAAAAAATCCATGTGAGCATGGCAAAATATTAGTCTATGTCTTTTGAAAGCCTCCAAAAAGATTTGTGTGAAGTGTGCAGTTAAGTGGGAAGGATACAGGTGTTTTCAGAGCTCTTGCAGCCTACGAGCAGGCCTGGGGCAAACCTGAGCACACGGAATAATGTAACGAGGAACATCTCTCCATGCTTCAGTGGGAAAATGCAAATAGGCTCATCTCCTCTTTTGAGAAGGACTTCAGATAAGGCACTCCTGGAGCCAAGGAGCCTCTTTGGTGTCTTCCCTGCCTGGAATATTACGGTGGGAGGGAGTGAGTGGCACACATGGAGCTGGCAGCACGAGGATGGGAATGTCCCTCAATGCCCCTCTCTCTGCTCCACTTATCCACAAGATTTGTCAGCTGCCAGCTTTGCTCTGCCTCTCTTTGTCCCTGCCAGCACCCTGAGTGCCCACGTTGAGCTGCTGTCATTTGGGGGCTACTGAAACTTGAAAAGGAGTAGCCCAAGTGAGAGGTGCAGCAGAGCCCTGCAGCCCCAGAGTCCTGCCTGTCACAGAATGAGGAATCTGAGCTCTGCTGGAGCCTGGCTGCCTCCTGCCCTCCCCTACTCTGTCCACATCCCTTTCAAGGAAAGGCTCTGAAAGATGTTTTGATTTAGTTTTGCAAGTAGTCTGCTAAAAACATTTCTTTCCAGCCTTTTCTCTCAGTTTGTTTTCTTTGCTAGTTCAGCCTTCAGAAGAAACAACAATTTTCTTTTTTTCCTGTACCCATTAAGAATAATATTTTTTCAAAAGTTTAGGCAGGATCTAATGGCATGAACTTCATTGCAAGCACTGAAATGGGTAGGGAGCTTTTCTGAAAAACCTAGTCCCAGCTAGGACTGCTGAGCTATGCAGATAACCAGCAAATAATTAAGGCTAACACAGAAATCCAGCACCAGTTGGGTGACAGAATTCCCTTTCCACCAAAGAAAATCCCAGAAGAAAAGAAGATTATTTTAATTATGATAGGTTTTTTTTCAGAAGGTTTACAAAGTATTCCCCCTTCACCTCTCACTGAATAATTTTAATAACTCTTGGAAAATGCCAATTGCCATCAACTCTTGTCTTTGCTTTTAAATTTCTTTTGCTATTAATATTTTGTAATTTTGTATAATCCATGACTGTGGATATCAAAGTAAGGTGGATATCAAACATTACCATGTTTTAAAAACTCCAGCTCCAGGCACCATGTAAATACCTGCTTTTGTGGCAAAAGAGAAAAAATATCCTGGCAGGTGGAAAAACTTTGGTCAATCTTAGTGCAGCCTTAAATAAAAACACAAAAGGATTCTAAATATTTTGAATTCTGTTTTTTCAAGCAAAACTGATCAGATCTGAGGACCTGATTTGCGGTGCCTGAAGAGTTGAGCTTGGCAGTTCTACATTGATTGTGGTATCATTTTTATCTCCTAGAGTAGAGGAAGGACTAGAATTCAGCTTGCCTAGCTAGATGTTGATGTCTCTCATCAAATAAAAATACTGACTTGCTATTTAGGGCTGCTCAGTTAGTTTACATAGCAGCCCTTCTATTTTTAAAAGTTAAAATATTTTTCATACTTCTTTAAAAACAAACTGTTCAGTAACCAACCAACAATCCAGTAATAGAATTGATTTCAAATATATATATATTCAAAGATATATCAAAGAACTAAAAGAAAATGGTAAGTGTTCCCTTATATAAAATAAATGTTTTCCATGTAAGTTTTCATCTGCTTCTGAAATACAGGAAAATCAAAATTATAACTGGCATTCACAAGTCAATTATTGAACTCAACAGCCTAATTCTGAATTTTCACTGATTTAATTAACAGCAACATTTGGCCCTAGCTAGAAGCAATAATAAGTGCTTCTTCATTAGGTGTTTTCATTGTAATTTCTTAAAGGGAAAAGATAGATGCTTCTAAATCTGTCATTTGGTGAACTGTTCTGTGTAATATATTAGAGCCATTGATTAGAGTAATATGGCAAAAAGCAAAGCCTGATCGATCATCCACGCAGTCAATGGGTGTCTTTGATTAAGTCCAAAAAGAGCAATATGAAATCACAGTAATTCCAGGCAATATAGAGACACGCTCTTGCTCTGCATCCCTAATTCCACTCCAGGGTCTGCCAGCACCTAATCTGGATTTCCTGGGGAGCAGCAGCTCCATCTCGCCAGAGGTTTTGAGGTTGCAACACTTCCCTTTTGTTCTACAGAGGAGTGAAAAGCAGACAAGTTAAAGTCTGATGCACACGCCGAGTTTTGTTGAGGCCTTTGTTGGCAGCTGTTGAAGGGCAGGGGAGTTTGTGCAGTGACCCAAATCTCTGCCTGTCGTGGGCAACCATGCCTTGAAGTCTTGATCTTCACCACTCCAAAAGCAACTTGGATCTCAGGACCCCCAGTGCTGGGTCTCCAGGAAACATTTTGGCTCCTGGGCCAGTGCTGGCACCCCTGCAGCTCATTTTGCACTGGCAGTGCCATGGCTGGTTCCTGCTGGACCTCCCAGACGAGCCTGTGGGGTCACAGGGGTGTGACATCCACTCCCAGTGGTGATGAGGTTCATTGTCGTACATAATCAGTTTATTCAACAAACCTTCCAAAATATTTAACCTGGTTGTTTCCTACTCCCTCTCCTGTGTTCAGGCTGCTTTGTTTTACATTGGCACTTATATTAACATCATTATCCTTCCCACCAGTGGATAAGTAATGTTTTTTCTTACATGCCAATGGACCCTGTTCCTCATGGAGAGCATAGACAACAATCATCACTTACAGGTATTTTCAAATGAGTTAAGTGAATTGGGTGCCTGATTTCCTTTGCTGTTCATTAGGATTAAGCACTTACTTGTCAATTTTTTGTATATCCTGCTGCATCCTTGAATACCTAAGACCTTTGTAAACTGGTTCCTTAAGCTTTTGATTTAGCATTTATGTTTTTCGCTAAGTACAAAATATTCCCTTCTGTGGAAGCATTGGTATGTGCTGGCTATCTGTCTGGAGATTCTGTGATGAGGAGGGGAGGAAAATGGCCAGTGACAATGATTTCTCTTGCTGATTTTTTTTTCTCCCCTCACATAATTTAAATCAAACTATCTAAACCTCAGACCTGAAACCAACTTCACAGTCTTACTTTGTATGTAAAAATATTCCATTTAAATCAGCAGTAAAGCTAACATGAAAGTGCCAATAAATAATATATGCAAAGAGTTTTTTTTATCAATATATAAAGAAATGTGGAGTTGTGAAGCTGCTGAAAACAAGCATTAGGAAATGTAATGAAGCAAGAATTAGAACAGCATAGTTCCTCTGGCCATTATAAATGAGAACGCCAGGTACCTGGAGAACAGGAAAACTGATGAGTACAGTCTGTTCAGGAGAGAAGGAGGAAAATTTCCCCCAGGAACACATTTCAAATTACTTATTTATGAACTGATGAACTGGGAGACCACCTATAGAGAGACAGGAGCAAGCAGTCTGCTGCAGACAGCTACAGAACTCCAGCTAATTGTGCTGCTGTTTTCTGTTATAACTCCTGCTCTCCAGCTGGGCTTCGGAGGCAGGAAATTTAGGCATTGACTAGAAGTTGCACTTTCCCTCCTTCTTGTCGGCATAAATATATACATGTATATTTTAATCTGCTGGAATAATTCAGCAAAGGCCTGGGAAAACAGCTGCTGCCTTTGTCATTACAGTGTTAGGGAATTTGTGGGGTAGAGCTTCCAAGGGAAAAGTTTTTAAGCATGCATTCATCCCTTGGCAAAGGTGACTCCAAAATTTGGAGATATACGGGCTGAAATTGAAATATGGAATGTTCCTCTGTTTTTGTCTCTGACCATCACTGTCAGGGTTTTTAGTTGCACAGGAAGAGAAACATGCAGGCACATATACCCAGTAAATACAATACATATTAATTGTGTAAATGCACAGAGCTGTGCACACAGATAGACTTCATACAAATTTCCTACATAAATCTCTGCTGGCTGATGTTGTTTTCTCTCTCCATGTTCACATATACACGAGAATCACAAGGATATTTCATTTATCCAGGTACAAGTATAGAATGGATCCAGTTTGCTCCATAATACAGAAATCAGAATGTAGCCCAAGTTCTAAGAGCTGTTTAAGGAAAAATAATAACTTCAGGTACTTGTTAACAAGATCTAATAAGATGGAGAAGAGATTGTAAATTACTGTAAATATTAAGTAGTTGAAAATTAATTTCAGAAGACCTCAGTTGAAGCACAGAGGTTCTTAACAGAGAATTCATTTTATCAGTTTAGAAAATGGAATTTAGTTGTCTGGCTTGTGGGAAGCAAAGAAAGACAGAAGAATCTTTAGCAGAGAACTGTGAGGCTCCAAGATAATTTCCATGGATGGACAGTCTCAGCCTGTGTTGTGATTTAACACAGGGGCTCTGCATGCTGGTACCCAGTGATTTGAGTCATGGCTCACTAAAATTCCCCCAGCTGAAGGCACACATGTGATACCAGTCTGGAGGTTAAATATAGAAGTGAGAAGACCAATGGACTGGGGAACACTGAGCACACAGCATATTTGCCTTCCAGAGGAAAGAAAAGTTGGTTGCCCTTGCTGAAATGTGCTGCTTTATCAGTGAGGTGCTTCCTCCAGGAGTCAGGGACCAGGTGTCTGAAGGGTGGTAGTTGTGTGCTGGGATCTCAGACTGTTCCTGGCACTCAGGTGAGGGCCAGCACAGGTCCCAGAGCACTGGTCCAGTGTCCTGCCTACATGAACAGCCTCCCTGGATGTTCTCTGCTGAGCTCAGCACTGGCTGCAGATTTCAAATGCAGCTGGTTCAGGGTGCACTGCATTTAGCCCTCTGAAAAGTGATGAAGGCAAAGAGCAAAAAGGTAAGAGATGTCTCTGAAAGAGTAGGATACAATCATTTGCCATGTACTGGGTATTCAGGTGTGTGAATACTGAAACCTGGTACCTCCAAGAGGTTGAGAAGGAATGTCAAAATTTCAAACCTGCCAAGTACTGAGCAGTGGTTTCAGTGGGAGCTGGGAGTGCTCTCAGGCTACACAGACACTGATTTCCTTTCTTCTTTCCTGTAGGTACCTTGGCAAGTCAATATAGAGAAAATATGCAATGCTGTTGCTGTTGCTGCATGTGTTCCATGAATAGAGAATGTAGTTTTCCCATCCTGTCATTTATTATGAAAAGCTAAGGATGGGACTGGAGTGACACAGTGGATCTATCACTGCTCTTCATTAGGTTTGACACCAAAAACACTTTAGAGTTTGCAGCAACAGGACCTAGAAAAACTGTTAACCTCAATAAAACCCCTGTAAGGATGTGCAGAAATAAAAGGGAACTTCAACAAAGTGGAAATGTTTATAGTAATGAGACAGAGAGAGAGAAGAGCATCAAGATTTATTGCAAATGTCTAGTAGCAAAAGGTTCAAGCATTACCTAATTTTTATTTGCTTCTTTTATCATAAAATTTTAAACAAAGAGTCAGTGATGATATTAACACTGCTTCAATGAAGAAACAAATACTTTCATTATTGCTTCTGTTCTTAAGAAAAGAATCCTTCTGCTAAAATGAATATGGAACAGCGTCACACCTCAGTGAAACTTTTTCCTTAAGTATTCAGAACATTTTGTGAGGCTGATCAATTGGGATTTTTTTTTTTAATACCCGACTTGGTTACACTGGCAGGTATTCACAAGTGACAATTATTTCAACATTAATTTGATAGCTCCCGACAGCCTCGGAGATGGGATAGAATCACCTGGAAGCTGGCATTTTGCATTGTACCATTCTGTCTATATGGGAACTGTCATCTTCCATTCAATATGGGAAATGCTATCTGCATACAGGCTTCAAAAAAGTTATAATTTCTTCTAAGTGATTGAAACTCATAGATCTCTCTCTTTCTCTCTCCCTTTTCAAGCTACACCTGAGAGGTAGCAATGATGACAGGCTGGTTTAACACAGCTCTTGCCAAGATTAAGTAGTTGTCAGACAGATATCATTGGAGACTAAGGGATTGCTTTTGGAAGTCATTCTGAATTGCTAACTAACCGGGAGCTTGTTCCTAGACGGGTGCAGATTCTTTTGTTTCCAGGGATTGACACATCTGCAGTAACAATGGAGCACTCCTTGCCTGATACCTGATTTGTGCTGGTCACCGTTTTAGCTGGAAAAGAGGATTTAATGAATGCCCCTTTCACCACTAATTTGCAAAAGCAGAAAACACCCGGAGCTGCTATTTTTGGACTTAAGCAATTTGATTATTTATGGCTAAGTGAAAATATTTGCAGCAATACTGTTCATTGTCAGAACAGACTTGCATATCAGATGAATCTGTGTGAAGGTCCAGCAATAACCTCTCCAGTGTCAGCTTTGCCAGTTTTTCAGCAGGCTGGTGGGGAAGGATGTGTGTATAACTGCCTGTTGTATTCTGCTCACCTCCCCTTCATACACATCCAGTGACAGCCCCCGATGAACAGGGAGTAGCAGAGGCTGACAGGTCAGCTGTAACACAACAAGTTGTCACTGTCACGGGAACATGGCAAGTGGAAAGCAGATGAAGTTGCCTAGAGGATGTTTTCATCAATTTAGTGTTATATACAAGCTAATAAATCTGCAGACACTCTCGTTCCACTATACACAATGTGTGTGAGGGAAAATGACTGAGCTTTGCCTGGCTTGGCATTTACTGGACCAGCTGCAGTGGCCACTTGAGCTAATAGTGTCAATGATTTAATTCCTTTCACTCCCCGCCTTTCCTAATGACGTATTTCCCATGGGACTGCAGACTGAAAAGTTTATTTTTAAGCGTGGCTGAGAGATTGGCTCTCTAGAGAGCTTTGGAAATTGCAGGGGCTTGCTTCTTCAGAAGTTGATGAGGTGGGAGGTAAGAGGTATGAGGATGCCTCCACCACTGGAAGAGGAAATCATGGGACAGGGAAGAACTCACTTGTCTGGAAAACAGCCTAGACCCCCCAGAACTGTCCATGTTGGCTGGTTGGAAGTTCTTAAATTAATCAAAACTTCCAGCCCTTGGCATGATGTATTAGTAGGGATGAGTAGTTTTCATCCTCCAAGCACCCAGATATTAAATAGATGAACACCAGCATAGCAGAAAGTAGCATATTGGGTCATAATGGGTATTATAACAATGGCTAAGGAGCCCTCCTGGATGTTCTGTGGGTCCCTTCCAACTCAGGACATTCTGTGAAATTGTATGAGGAAGGACCTGTATGAATAGCTCATGGATAATTTGTGGCCAATCTATATTTTGTTAGTTTAATAATTGTCATGGTGTCATTTCTCTTTCCAGAGAAATGGAAGTCTGGCAGAGTCTGCCAGGCTGACTCCTCACTCAGCTGACATAGTGCAAACCTGAGTGATGCAATCAGACAATTTGCAATAGGCTTGCAGTGATTTTGGGGTGCTTATGCTTGTGGATGAACTCAGGATGATACATTGCTCCAGACTAGAGCTCTGTACTGTTGGGTTCAGCCACCACCACCTGACTTGTAGCAGGTGTGCTGAGGGGTGGCACTTTTTATCTGTTAGCACTTTTTATCTCCTGGAATCCCCTGATTATTTCACTGATACTAAAACACACTCTCAGCTATAGAAACAGCTTGACTGAACCTTGCACTGGTGTCATGCAAATGGTTCGATTGATTTCAAATAGAAATTGCTAATTTATTCTCTGTGCTGTTATATCTTTGTTCAAAGGAAGCCCAAAATACCCCATAATTTAAAACTCTTTTATATCTGTAACTCTCACCTGGGTGTCTTCTTGGTACAGAACTTACTCAAGTCATTAACTCTCAGTTCAAAGTTATTCACATTGAAGAACTTTGTGAATAAGGCTGAGATTGCAGTTAAATATGTAAATTCAACCACAGTATTCTCAAAATGGTCTAGTAAATCAATGTTAATGATAGTAGTTTCCCATATAACATATTTAATTCTTCCTCTTCAAAGCATTTTACAAAGAAACTCCTTTTTACAATAAATACACAGAAGTACAGAGCACAGGAAGCACAGAGAGAAATTGCTTGTCTGAAAAAAAAGGAAAGAGGCTTAGAAGTAAAAATTTTCTTATAAATTAAAGATTGGAATTTTGTGATTTTAAGGAATGTGACTAGCTCTTGTTAAAAAATGAAGACTATAAAGCAATTTTCAAAGTTTTCTAAATATTTACTTTGATCTTGAAACATAAAAAAAATGTAAGAGTACAGTTATTTCAGGCAGAACTGTTATTTCAAGTGTGTATCAGCAGGTGCAAGTAGCCATTCCCATTGCCTGTAAACTACTGTTTTCTTTCTACAATGCCACATTAAAAAACAAAAAAGAAAACAAACATCCCATACCTCAGAAACACCTGAAAATAAAAACCCCCACTCTGCTACTACCACAGTTTTACACCTACTCACCCAGTGTTTCCTGTACCCACTCTGCAACAATGAAGCCTCTGGAAATTCACAAAATTATGTATGAATAGAAACTGAGCATCTACTCAGGGGCTGGTAAATGCTACAGCCTGACAGAGTGGCTGTGCTAAAATATTTCTGCTCTGTATGATATTGCACACTCTATACTAATCTGTGTCTCTCAGCTGACATGACAATAAATAGTTATTAAAACAAACATGCAAATGATTTATAGTTAAATAGTCTTAAATAAACCTACACCACCAGTGAATTTTGTGACACCAAAAATTGTCAAATACATCTACTTCCACTGGAAATTGTTCCTTTAGATCTCCATTCCGAGGGAAGAAATGGTATTATGGGGTAATTTAATCTATCATGTGATTATGTTCTCATAACCAGGCCTTTAACACACCAGACTGAATTGTCTTTGTGAGTAAATCCAGTGCCACAAAACAGTTTTGCCAGCAGAGACTTTGTCCCCCAAAATACATCAAATCAAGGGCTTGCAAACCCCAGCAGAATTCCATTATAGCATACACAGGGAAATGTATTTAAAGCCAGCTAGGTTTATGTATTTTGGGATTCCCTATCATGAATGTCAGAAAAGATTTAAGGCCATGCTAGTTTTGCTTGGGTCACTTTTTCGGCCCACTGACCTGTGGGCTGAATAGAGATGGTCATAGCACCAATATAAATCCATTTATTCTGCTTGTCCCTGTTCCTGTATCAAGTAAAAAGCAGCTCATTAAACATATATTTAAACTTCCTCTTCTGTTTTCTTTATTTTTTACTGATCCTTCCAGAAAAAATCATGTTATGGCAAATGAAGTTTCCTTGGGAATTTTTTTTTTTTTGCAAAGAGAGGGTCTAAAATAGGTCAGTGACAGCTGAAAAATTGCATTCACTTCATATTCGTTTGCTGAAGGAGACTGAAGTTCCTCCTGAGCACTGCTTCAATTTCACTTATTCTTGCCCTAAGTTTTCCTCCACTAGGATGTTTTATGGCAAGAAATGACCAAAAACACAATCATTGTGAAACTTGTGTAGTTAAAAACCAGTTTGCAACAACAACAAAAAAATGGCTGTTGTTTTGTACCTCACTGATAAATGAACACCTATTGTTCTTCTACCCTGGAAATTAATAATAACTGGACCAGTTGCCTTAGAGACAGCCAGGCAGCCATTAGCAATCAGTAAAAATTAATGTACTGCAGGGAATTTAGCAAGGAAATGTGTTTAAGTGTGCGGGGCACCTTAAGCACCCATCCAACACGGGTGAGCGCTGGAGTCTCCGCGGGGCTGCCTCGCTGAGAGGATGCCCTTAAATAAAAAAAACACAGACAATGTGTTCTTCACAAGAGAGAGGGGCCTCTACCAGAGGCCCTAACTCTGTGAGGAGCACTGTGTTTTTTGGACTTCCCTTGCCTTGAAAGCACCAATTTCCTCTGGAAATGCAGAGGAAATGCCCAACATGGCAGCAGCTCCTTGTTTCCCTGCAGAGCTCAGGCTCCTCGTGCATGGCTCTGCTCCTGCCCCATGAAAGGCTCTCTCAGGCAGGGTAGCTGTGCTTTAAAAAGTCCCTGAGAGCTTTTAAAGCTGTCAGCACTATTATCATTCATGATGCAACTGGTTTCCAAGCCTGGCTTCTGTTTTTCCAGTGGGCACTTTGAGTCCCCCTGGATAATCCCTGGGGTGTGCAGCAGCAGGGCTGGTCAGACCAAGCTGTTGCTGTGGAACTCTTTGTGCCATGGATGTGGGGTGGCTGTGAGTGCTGCTGCCATGCCCAGCCCCAGGATGCTCCTGGGGGATGCTTTGGACCCTCCCAGCCCCATTCTCCAGAACAGGGCTGGATTTGCACTGCAAGGAGTGCTCCTCCTGCAAGGACAGCACCCAAGCAGGTTTTACATTTTTCTTTGCCTCCTCCTGTTTCTCCTCTCCTGATGTGAGTGAGATTCCATATAGATGCTGTCTGGGATGGCTGAGCCTGGATGTTTGGCTGTCTGATGGTGGCTGCCCTGTGTTGTGGTAGGAAACGCTGTCGTTAGATGATTACAAGCTGTAATTAAAGATCTGCTTCCTAAGGGGTGCAGATGGACCCCACGAGGACACAACCACTGCAGGTGGTCAAGGCTTCCACTGGCTGCCTTCCCCCTCTGTCCTTGCATCTTTGTGAGGGGGGTTGGCCTTCTCCTGCCCCTTGCAGGCAAATTGCACCTCAGTGTTCATTCATCACTTGTGGTTCAGGAATCTAACAAATCTGCTGGCAAGTGCCTTCCTTGAGGAACTCCCTGAAGCACAGGAAGGACCAGTTTTGTGCAGACACTTGGGTGAAAGCTGGACTGCTCCATGGGTAATGTGTTCATAAGTTCTGTTGAAATCAGTGGGAATGGTGAATCACTAGCTGAGAACTGAATTTGGCACCTTGCTATCCAGAGGCATGATTGATTTATAGAATGGATGGGGTAGGTGAATAAATAAGGGAAGCAGAGCTCTGGGAATTAAGGAAACTAAAAAAAAGAGAAAAGTTTCCAAATGCAAAGCACTGATGAGTCCCTGGCAGTCTTTTCTTCCTGTGACATCTGGCAAATGAGTAGAATGGCTGAATTGAATTAGCTTCTGATTTTGGAGGGGAGTTAAAATATTAACACTAGAGTGTCACCAACAGTTCTCCACCAGCACAGCTGGAGAGAGCAGCATCCAGAAATGCCTGGCCTGGAAAGCCAGAGTGATCCAAAAGGATATCTCCAAAAGTGGGTGGATTTCAGATACCATCCATGCAGCAGTCACTTGGGAACACCCAAAGGAGACTCACAGAAGGGAACTACCACATCCCACTGGCAAATAGACTGGTCTGAGCTGAGAGAGATTCTCTCTAAACCCACACATTTTTTTTAGAGTTTCTTGGAAAACTTCTTCTGTTGTTGGTGTCAGACAAACCAGATGGGAATTCTGAACTGATGATCACATTTTGAGGCTGGAATGCAACATCTGGAGTTGATCAGCATTCCTCACAAACTGATCAATCATTAGGTGGAACTGATTACTACCATCTCCTCCTTTTACTCTTGATTTACTTAGAACTGTTTTTTTTTTTCTTTCTATGAAAATAAAAGAAGACAAAAAGCATGAAACAGTTTCTTTATAGAGACTGAGGTTATGTGAGTCACAGTGACTAACTCTTTACACATATCTCTTGTTGCAGTATCAAATGGAGCAGGGATGAGATAGATCTGCTCTAGTAAATATAAAATATCATGGGTCATATTACTCAGCAACAGGGATTTTGCAGCAGCAGCAGTTTTGAAGTAAGACCTTTTCAATAAGTCACTATATATAGAGAGATTGGGACTAATGCTGCGAGCGTCACTGTCTGACACCAGGGTTATTTAGGAGTGTGCTACATGTGGTACAAACACACTCAACACTGTGCCAGTCTTGCCACCAGCTAAAACAGAATTGCAAAACACAAAAATAATTTCCCAGCCTCTGAAAAGTCTATCACCCTCCTTGCATTTGTCTTGCAGGAAAGAGAAAATGACAAGGCAATGTGCAAACCAGGCCACATGTGCGCTGCACTGCTCTCACATGTGTTTCATATATTAGCACCATTGTCAGACACTGCAACCACTTCCCAAGTGCTGATAAAACCAGCTCCATCACTGCTCCCCAGGAGAGCCACTGGCTTGTCTCTCCCCCTGCATCCCAGGGATACGCTGGAGGACCATCCCTGGATGTGTTTAAAAAAAGGCTGGATGTGGCACTTGGT
The DNA here is from genome assembly GCA_013400575.1 of Peucedramus taeniatus. NCBI lineage: Eukaryota > Metazoa > Chordata > Aves > Passeriformes > Fringillidae > Peucedramus > Peucedramus taeniatus. The sequence continues at coordinate 1,114,898 of WBNO01002729.1, forward strand.
GCCATGGTTTAGTTGAGATGTTGGGGCTGGGTTGGACTCAATGATCTTGAAGGTCTCTTCCAACCCAGTGATTCTGTGTGAATTCTGTGTGGCCACAGAGCACAGCAAATACCATCTCAGATCTCTGGTACGTGTGTTTCCAGTGCCAACACGAAAGCAAAATATTGAAAGAATATCCACAGGCCAAGCCCAGAATTTGCATCCCTTTGCACATCTCTCTGAGTCTGGACCTGCATTTCCCTGTGGAAATTCCTGCACCCAGGATGGTTTGTGGAGATGGAGATAAACTACTTAAGGGAAAATGGACTGTGACTGAAATTAATCAAAATATCCCTTGTGCAACCTGAAAGTGAGCCCATTTTGGGACTATCTTGTTCTAACTCATTTACTTTCAATTTATTTTTTTTTTTTAATCAACAGGAAACCCAGGCCAAGTTCACTGCGTAGTTCCCGGGCACTGTTCCCCTGAATCCCCTTTGCTTACTCTGGCATAAATCAAGAATTCCTCACTAAAATCAGGGGAAGGTTTGATTAGGATCTTTCCTCAAACCAGCTGATGGTTTTTCATAGAAAGTGTGAGCATTTTGTGGATTTTCTTGGATTTAAAACGAAGACCAGAGAAATGTTGTGGTTTCCAGTGAGTTTCTCTTTGAGGTTCTGGGTCTGTTCGTCATTTCATGCCCAAAATGAAACTTGAGAAGTGCAAAAGAGAACTTGTGTGATGAAACTGAACAAAATGTTCCCATGAACTTTATGTGAATGAAACCACAGGATAACCTGCAAGCTTTAGAGAAACGTGACCAGGCAACTCGTTTCTCACTGCTGAGTCAGGGTTCCCACAGGGTGTTGCAGCCCTGGAAATGGACTGCTCCCCTCAACCCCTGTGCCCCAAACTCTCCCATCTTTTCTTTGTGCTCTTGCCATTGACAATGTGCATTTTGGGAATTCTGCAAACTATGCAGCCAGATCTGAGTTCCTGTGTATGAGTGACTGGATGTAGAGAAAACTGCTCCATAAACATGAAAGAACTTATAATTTTCCCATCAGTAAACAGTTATCTGAGTAATTTTCCCTTTAAAAATGCAGGCATTTGTTTTGAAAATAGCTGAATACTGATAGGAAAGAAGTTATTTATTTGGTTCTAAAGAAACAAACCAGAAAGAGAGAATAATTAACACAGACATTTCAACAATTCACCTAAGCTAAGTCAGAGAACTTCTGGTAAAACCAAAAGCCAAACTATATTCCTTAGAATCCCTTTCTTGTCACAGGAACATCTCTTCAGACACTTTAATTCTGAATGTAATGCTGTGCATTTTCTATTCTTACACTTTGAACAGCTCAATTTCTCAAACTGTGTAGTATTGTAGGAAAACAGCAGCCCTGCAGCAGTAAAGGCAGCTGTAAGCAAGAAAATGCAGTGCTGTTCCTGTGAATTCCTGCAGCCCCCTCTGACAGGATCTCCATGTGCTAGCTTTCCAAGAAAGAGATGAACTAAAACACTTCAGTTGAAGTTATGATTTTCCCAGGGAAAGGAAAAGGGTAACACACAGCTTTCTCCCTTTTAAAACGACTTTGTTTGTTTACTATTCTAAAATTATTGCAAAATGCTTTTTCAAAAGGGATAATGAAGTAGCAAGGAAGATGACAAACAGCTGATTATAGATAAAAGCTCCTTAACAGCAGTGTCAGCCAGAGCAAAGAGGAGAGAATTGTCTTCAGAGACTTTAGCTGGCACTGGCAGCCTGCTCCTCTCCAGAGCTTTGATCCCGTTCGTGCCTGAGCTGGTGAGCTCCCCAAGAGGGGAATCTGTCCCCACGGTGCCTGACACAAGCATCTGCCTCCTCTTCCAGCATCACTCCACACCCACGGATTTCCTGGCTGGGAGTGCACTTGGACAACTCACCCAGGATGTCCCACAGGGCTTTGTGTTTCTGGTGGCCTGGGAATTAAGTGGTTTAGGGTTGACATGCAGAGCAGGGTCTCCTGTAAGGGCAGTGCATTCTCCACTGTCCCATTGTGGGGTGTAACCAGGAGCCTTTTATATATGGAATGAGAAAACCTGTGTGCATTTACTAAAGAAGGAAAAATACATGTGGAGAGTAAGCAGTAATGTGCACAAACAAGATACAGCCTCAAGAGCACAACACATGGGATTCAAGCATTCCTAGCTGAATGGTTTTACACCCCAAAGCTCCTTCAGTGCTTGTTGCATTCATAGTCATACTGTACGTGAAATTCATCTGAATCTTGTTTCTTTGGCCTATGGGGTATTTTCATGTACAAATTAGGCTGGCCAATGTTCCCTTTCTGCAAAAATTCCCAGGAGTGCAACTTAAATGTTATTAAAAAGCCTAATAAAAGAAGAGTGCACATTTAATAATGTTAGAATAACACAGCCATTGCAGTGCCGTGTGCCTGCGGTTCCAACCAAGCAAGAATATGAGGCACTAATGCACTTATTCAGGAAAAAAACTCATAATTATCAACAACTATGAAGGACCATTGATGCCATGCAGGATGCACAGAAATCTTTTCAGAAACTCCAGTTTGGACTTTGCCCATGACCTGGTGATTTGGCCAGGATCTGGGCACAGTCCCAGACGAACAGGGACAGTCCTGTTCTTATGTCCAGCCCAGAAAAGGCTGTGGCCACTGAGGCCAGTGCAGTGACACCTCACCCACGCCCAGTTTTCCTTGTCTGAAAGATCTGGATACTCTCAGTAGATGGTGCAAACTTTGCACATTCATCAGCTACCACTGCTGTGATACATCTCTGTGCAGTTTTCCTTCACCTCTGCCCTGTCACACTGACATCTCTTCCTCTCATATATCCTTCCTCTACATCATCACATCATTCTTTCCTCCCACTTATGTATCCTAGGATGACTTTCCTCCAGGGCACGAGGTCTAACACAAGATCCAGATATTTACTCAGGCCCACTCGTTGGAGGGATTAAATACAACATTCTCACAATATTAATTAGCAACCTCTCCTTCAGTGGGAGAACTGAGGCCATGCATTAATCCAGGAGGGTTAGGTGGTTTCACTGTAGGGATGGGAAAAGAGGGTGGGTGGTTTCACTGAAGGGATGGGAAAAGAGCCTACAGGGCACAGACTCCTCCAAACCCCACTTCAGGTCCCCACAGTCTCTACCCAAAGGCTCTGTCCACCAGCCCACACTATCTCCCCAGAGCAGAAAGCAATATCCTTGGAAAAGTGAAGCCTCATGAGCCATCAATTAACCCACTGCAAATAAATACCCAATGTAAGAAACGAACCTTTTAAAAAAACAAAACAAAACCTGGAACAGCAGGGCAGTATCTGAGTTTTGAATAGAAATGGATTTAGTTTGGCTGGGGCACAAGGACAGCAGGAGTGTTCAAAGCTCTGGGAGCAGCACGCGGGGGCTCTGGAGGGGACGTTTCCTTCCAGGCAGGAATTCTCCCGCACACGATGGCATTGTTATGCATTAAGCACATTTTTTTTTCCCCCCTCTTGGGGTGTGGGGGTGTGATGGGAGAGGGGAAGGCTCACTCTGGGATGTGGTCACATCAGCCATGCATAGAAATTACTGCTCCTCAGCTTAGCAGCACGTTCTGTGGGTTCCTTTTTTTTTGGTTCTTGTTTTTTTCCCAGGTGAAGTAAAGAACAGAGAAAGAACACCCAATGGACTCTCTTTGCAGGAGAAAAATCCTCCATGCTGCTGTTCCAGACCTTCACAAAGCATGTCAGTTCTGAGAAAGCAAAATGAAGCATTGGCATTTCACCCCTGCAAGAAGGGCTGGGCTGGAGGGAATGAACTTACATTTTCCTACTGCTTTTCTAGTTCAAAGTGAAGAAAATACAGAGCAGCAAAACAGGGCAAGGCCCTCTTTTAGCCATTTTTTCTCTCTCACAATCCCACATACTTTTTTGTCCTGACATATGAATCATGTGGCTCCAGAGTTCACCCTGCAATAAGCCCCTACAGCCTGTTTTTCTTTTGTAGCTTCATATGGCTTTTTTTCTGGCTCATACAGTTTTCTCCTATCCTCCTTGTGACCTGCTGGCTATATTTTGCAGAAAGTTAGAGAGAATTTTTGAAAAAAATTATAGGAAGTTGATCAAGCTGGGTTTTGAGTTACAGGTCATTAAAGCTCACTGTAAGATGAAATTTTTACTACATAAACACTGTTGAAGCCCAGACTGCCAGCCAAGTGTATCCATGAACCATGGGAAACTTGGGAGCAGTGGAGGCAGGTAAACCTCAGCAGATCTATGCTAGATGATTGTGCAGTGCTTTCCTTGCTTGTTGGAGGAAAAAAACCCACACTTTTTAATGTTAAAATTTAATAGTATTGGGTTGGGTTGCTTTAGGTAGACAAGATGACACTTCTTCCTGTAGGCTTTTTGTGCCTTGTAAAATCCAGCCACTGAGGGATTTTTTGCTGCTTTTACATTTCAGCTCTAACATTAACAAATGCAAAGGTAATGAGATTTTCTGTCTTTTTTTAAAACTAATTTTGCAAGTAAACTCCCCTGAATTCTTTGAATGTGTCGCTCAAAGTTTTATGGTCATATCCCCTGAGATTATTTAAAACACTTTAGGTTTGAAGAATATGTTTTCTTTTCAAGTATTATTTGCAGCAAGTATGGGAGGAAAAGGGTTAATTTTTTTTTTCTGGTGCTTATATGTAAGTGAAATGACATTTTAACAATCTCTTTAGTATAGCCTTGCTGTGCTGGGACCTCTGTTGCCTGCTGTCTTACTTCTTGGCTTCTAAATAGAGAGTTATTTTCAATTTCTCCAGTTCCTAATGTTTTAAATGGAACTACTGTTCCCCTCAGAGCACCCAGTGGCTGGCTGGAGACCTTTATTGATATATATAAATTACTCCAGTCCACAGGGCTGGCTACAGATCCAATCATATCGAGCTAATGCGCATATAAATAAAAACCTGGGAGTATGGTTTATGGCAATAAGTAGTGCAGTAGAAGTTTATACCATCCTGCAAAGACACCTTGATACATTGCTGATAATCTCTATAATGTATTTAAAGCATCAGTCTGTAGATTCAAGGCTGAAAATTTCACTCATCAAAGCCATAAATCTCAGTGAGCTTCTGTTGATTGGTCTGGAAAAGAAGGAATTTCCCCATTCCAGGGAAAAGACAAAATTAAGGATCTTGGCCTTTTGGTGGAAGGGACCAAACTGTGTAAGCCAAGGGCATCAGGCCCAGGAGTTCCCTGATGTCTTGGTGTTTATCTGGTTGCCAGCTTTTGCAGTTCACAGTTGATTCCCACTTCCCCATGGAATGATTTGCTGCCCTCTAAACAATAATAGCCTGGTGTCCAGCTGATAAAGCTGGCAGCAACTGAATTATTTAGGCAAGCAATCATTTCACTAGGCAGGTGAAAGCAAATTTCAAGGGTTAGGCTGAAACTCCAGGCTAAATCCTGAATGGAGAGTGCAGCAGGAAACTGTTTTCTGCTTGGAGCATTGCTGGGATGGGTGTGTGAATCTGCATTTCCCTGGTTTAGGCACCTCAGCTGCCAAAGTTATAACTCACACACAGCAGTGGCAGCCAGTGCCATCCCAGCAGAGCCAGTCCTCATGGACTCATGTCCCTTCCCTTCCTTGCTGGGCTCTGGGGGAGGGATTGTCCAGTAGCCACAGAGCCTCATCAGTGCACAGAGAGCAGAGAGCAAACCTCAAGCTGCTCGTGACAATGACACCGATCCAGTGATCCCTCCCAGCAGCCAGGAGAGCCTGGAATAGGGAAAGTAACAACAGTCCCATTATCAGACCTTGGGGGTGACCCCAAAGAGCAGGACAGGTACCAGTGAGGCAGCCCAGGCCATCATCCCACACCAACCCCCCATTTACAGCCTTGGAGTGCTCAGGAGCAGAGCAGGAGCTTTATTAATAATCTGCAGTACCAAGGCACAGCAAAATGGTCTTGAGGCAACTTTGGCAGGTGTAGGACAGGGCATTATAGATATAACTGATGCTCCGTGAGATACTGCCAACTTTACACAAGTTTATTTCTTCATTCTCAGATCCTTCAGGCACCAATTTCTCTGCTTCAGAAGAATGATTGTAACTTAAAGGAAAACTCCAGTATAAGTTGTCAAAGCAGCCTTTAGAAATACTTGTCACTCTTTCAGTATCATAGTCTGTGGAGCTGTCATTGCTGTCTCTGGGTGCTGCCATTTTTTTGTCACCTCTTTGCTTTCTGTCTCAGAAAGTCATGGAGGAACCAAAAAAATGAAGTTTAAAAGTTCTTGTGAAGTCTCTTGGAGTGTCAAACCCAGTAGACTCCAATGAGCATGAGAGCTGCAGAGATTTACTCTAGAAAACCATTTATCAGTAGTCAAATGAGTACTTAAAAATTGTACAGAACAATTAAGAAAGCAAATAAATGAGTTTACAGAAGTTTAATGCTGTGTCTCAGCAGACAAGGTTCAGTTTGTTCTGTATGTTTAGTCAGATGCCGAGTCTCCATCCTCTATTTAATGATCTTCCTGTGTTTAAAGCTTTTTCCACACTTATATCTAAGGAGGTTTGACTGAAATTGCATTGAAAACTTGGCTCAGTTTTTCTTGTGCACAGTGCTGTGTGGCTACTTGAAGAACAATTTAAAGTTATCACAGTCTAATTTAGTAAGGAATCATGAAGCCAATTCAATTTAAAACCATTAAAACAATTTTAGAGTGTCTGCCCAAGGGTTTTGCATGTTTTCACTAAATGAGTTTTAAAAATACATTTAGTTAAACTGATGGAACTTTAAGTATCAATAAAGGCTTTATCTTACAAACACTAATGCTTGTCTTCAACGAGTCTTTTGCATCTGCTTAGATGTCTGTCTCCAGGATCAGGGCATTCTCAGTTATCGTATTTAAGATTTATTTTCTATCTCTTCCAGATGAACTCCTTTAAAGGAAAATCTTTCCATTTCTCCCCTGTTTGGGGGGTGAGATGATGTGATCATTGCTTCCCTGGGCTGAAAGTTTTATGCTACAACCTCAGTCTTGCTTCTAAATCACATGAGCCCACCTGGCACGAGCAGACATGGTACCACCAGCTTTTTATCTCCCAGTCCCTCAGACCACAGTCAAGGTAAATAGCTCAGAGCAGTGCCTACTCATCCAAAAGGTGGTAAGATCCATATATTTCTATTTCTCCTCAGGAAAACTTCCATTTCATTAAGAGTTTCATTAAGCCCATTTCAGCCCATGGTTGGTTGGAAAAGGTTTGCTACACCTTCTGCATCTCTTTTTTCCTTTATCTCATCTACTCCACACAATTCACTTCAGGGAACTGGTTTTCTAAGAGATATTTTTTGAGCCTGGTTTAGGTTAGGTGTGAGGAGAGTGACTCTTCCTAGTCTGGATCTCTGCCATTTTGCTTCCTGTCTGCTGCTTTGAGCTCTGGTGATCAGGCGTCATGTGCCCAAAAAGGAAAATATCAAGGAGTCAAAGCCAGATTTATTTATGAAAATAATGTCACACCTCAGTTTTTTATGATTCCAATTTTTTTCTTCCACTTCTGAAAAAAAATAGAGACTGAGATAGGTATATATGAGTTAGAAATTCCAAAAAGAGTTTTCATGTCCCAGGATCCTTGGGCTCCCAGGGAAACCTGCAAGATCTCCAAGGGGTTTGTGTATGATAAATGTTGAGGACAGGGAACCAACAGCTTTTCTTTCAATTAGCAACACAGCAGCAAAAGATTGGAAGGCACCTCCCGAGTCACTGAGTCTGGTGCTTTGTGGTTGCAAACAAACAATGGTGCATAATCCCTTTAATAAAATGATCACGTTCCACCTTGAAAGCCACTAGGTTTTGGGGGCAGGACTGATCCCTACTGCTAACCCTGTGAAGCCCAGAACAAATATCTGAGCTCAAGATAATGCTGCTTACAACAGGATTAAATCCCTGCTGGGTGCCCTATAGTTGCAACCACAGGGGAACTCTGCCAGTAGCAGCAAGGCTTTGGCTCTCCGTGTCCATGTAAGGGGAAAATTTGCTCTATTCTTCCTCATAATGAGGTGCAGTGACTAGACCAGGCTTTATATTGCATCATACTGGCTTCTATGCAGGGGCAGATGCAGCATTGAATGAAGGCTGAGCAGCCACATGACATGGGGACATGTGTGACACAGACAGTGCCAGAGGGTTGCTCCATTCCCTTCGTGTCCCTGTGCTCACTCTGGGGATCACTTGGGAATTTGTGCATCGCTCCCCAATGAGCTAGGATAGTTTTGGGTCCTGGGAGAGGTGAATGGATGCAAAGGTAAATCCTTGTTTTCTGCTAGAGGTGTTGCTTGTTTTTCCTTCTGAAGGGCCTGAGCCAAATGACGTTGGATCTGCCTAACCCAGCTCACTCGAGGCAGGTTTGGATCAGCACTTGGAGCTCTTCTGCTGTGGGAATTCCTGCCATGCCTTCTCAGACAAAGAGGGCGACCACATCCTTACATCATGAGAGCTCTTTAGTTTTGTCTGGGGGAACCAATCTCTCAGACAGGCAGATGAGTGGGCAGGAGCCAAAGGACTGGAGGGGGAGGTGGGACGACCCAGTGGCTGGGCTATAACAGCCCCTATAAGACTCCAAGGAAAATCCATGTCTTCTAATGCTCTGGGGTCAGACACAGGCATGTATGCATGGAAGACAGGTCTTCCCAGTCATGCCTCCAGNGTGGGGTCAGACACAGGCATGTATGTACTTCATCCTGCTCAGAGCAGGATGGAACAGGTCTTCCCAGTCATGCCTCCAGCATGGACCCAGGGCAGGAGCATCACATCCGTGGGATGCTAATGGGATATTGCAGCCCCCATAGCTCTGTGCTAAATGCCCTCCTGCCCTACATCCTGGGCTGTGCAGAGGGATGAGGGGATGCCACCCCACAACAGGGCTGCCTAGGGAGGACAGCGCAGTCTGGGTGGCTCCTGGACACGTCCCTGCAGCAGGCCTGGCTCATGTGGCTGCAGTTAAGCCCCCTCAATAAGAGTTTAAAGGTGCAGAGTGCAGCAAAGGCAGCCTCGAGGCCGTAATGTCACCTCACCCGGGAGCCCGTGTGATTTCCTTGGCTGCCAGCTCTCTTCTGCTGTTTTTGATGCCCTAACCTGCTGACCTGAGCCCTGCCCCGGTCTCCTCATATGCCTTTCTGAGCTGCCACCTGCTTAGCTGCCCTGTTTTCAGAAAAAAAGGGTTTTGGACAAACAGAAGTGCTGCTACTTCACTTCCTCCCTGAAAACCTCAGCCCCGTGTTGTGGCTGGGAAGGGTGAATGGACCTGCAGACCTGCATGTGTCTTTGGATGGGGCACTTTGGGGGGCTTGGGGCAGCCCTTTGCAGCCTCGGGGGAACACACCACGGCTGGGAAAGGGACAAGCACTGCTGGGTTTGCTGAGTTTAAAGAAAGACTAGAGCTAGGAGAGAGCAAGGGGTAAGGAGATATTGCCATAACCACACACTTGAGTTGACAATGAGCAATTTAATGCAAACTTGGTCCAAATAGAGAGAAGCACAAAATCTCATTTCAGCCACTCTCACCTTGTCTAGGTTTACATGTGGCTCACAGTAGAAGACCTCCTTCAGTTGTTTACATCCTCCACAAGCATTAAATTCATGCAAAAGAGGGTAAGAGGGAAAGGAAATGAATATTGTACACCACCTGGATTTCAGAGATCCACACTATCTATCTGCATCCTTCAAGCCATCACAAGCAATCTAAGAGCAGCCTCCACAAGCACATGCAGGCCTGGCCATTAACATAATTCCCTCTTTTATCCCTCATCATTGTGGTACCGTATGCTACAGCCTTAAACATTATTTGTTTTATCCACTTTTCAGCAGTTTAGGCTCATTCTTTGCTGGCTAAAAAAGTCCCATTTTTATCTCATCTGATTTGATATTCATCTGTCCCTCACTGGTTTTTTTTCTCCCCCTTTACCATAATTTTGGTTGGTATTTTTTTACCTCAGAGAACATTGAGAACTCTGTCTCAAGGCTTCCAGATTAGACAGAAGACTGATAGGATAATGATGATAGTATGTTAAATGCTATCTATGTAAATCAGCTCTCTCCATCAATGGATACAAGATGCAGCTACATTAGATCCTTTTTTGACATACATTTTCATTTTTTAAGGAAGAGAATATTGGATTGTTATTAAGCTACTTTAGAAAAATCTTTGCATTACCAGGCACATTACTATTGTGCATAAAGTCATATTAAATTTTGGGATGATGTACAACATCATTTTCTTTTAAAGGCTGCTTTTAACCTCAAAGTATCTTCTTTTTAGCTTCTGCTGAGGGATTTGTTTATGATAACCAGTGACTGGGGGAGGGGGAAAGGGTGTTTTTTATTAAGCTCCTTGTAGTAGATAAATCTGAATTTGCACCTCTGATAGGAAACTGGCCCTGGCTAAGGGAAAAAAAATGCTGTTACATCTCATCTGTTTCAAATGCCTGGGAAAATAGCTCAGCAGATAGTCTTAAAGTCAAATTCAGACTGCCTTAGACTCAGTTGAAGCCAGTTGCAAAAGCAAGACCCATTCACTGGAAAAATCTTGCCAGCTAACCCCTCCCACTTTGACTTTATTTTAATGAAAAAGGCTATTTTTGTTTTCCTCTTTGAACTCAGAGACACAGGACTGAACATACTCACAACAATAATGAGAAAAATGGTGAAAATCAACTTTGCTTTTTTATTTTTTGTGCCTGTGGTATCATGCTGATTTTCAGTGGCAGAGGAGATGGCCAGCTAAAAATATATCATTAAAATTCATCTTCAGCCTGTCACTAATGTGGGGAACATCACCTCAAATGTAGGGTGGGCTTTGTTAACTAATTTATAAGAGAATGTACAGGCAACTGTTAGTTTTTTTTAGAGTTATCTTTGGCTGCAGTGGCCCAGAGCAAACTAAATCCAGATTAGAAAATTTTTTCCATGAACAACAGGACTGATGAGCTGGGATTCCAACATTTCTTTTCTACATTGACTCTCTAATGTCTAATAAAGTGTGAGTTTATTAGCATTTTCTCTGTAGCAGGCATTAATAAAAGCAGTTTCCCTTATCAAGAATCTATTTTCATAAAACCTGTGTGACCTTCCTATCTCAGGAAGGTTTCTGGGTCAAATTTTCCCTGAAATTAGCCACTATATCTTAAAGTCTGCATTGGTGGTGCTGCCATCCACAAGTGGTAGGGCTTGGAGTGGAGTTTAGGGGGTGATAATTCAGGTTAGTGGTCTTCCCTGAAAGGATCAGAGGCTTTAACAGGGCTGGGATTTAAAATGCAGACTAAAAGGGAAGAAGAGCTGGGAGGGGATCCTGACAGAACTGGACCAAGAGACTCAGGAGGGCAACAGGCTGCAAGGAAATGACTTAAACACTCATCTTCTCATCTTTCTAAATCCCCCCACTCAGGAGGACTTGTCTGCTGAGTGGGTTTGAGGTTTTTTTTTGTTTGTTTTTGTTTTTTTTTTTGTGGGATAAAGCTTACTCATAACACAATGTGGACAACTCATCAATGAACAATGAAGAGTTAACTAAAAATATAAGGCCTCTTAACAGTCATGTGCAGCATGTGTGTGTACACATATTTCTGTGTATCCTTTGGCATGGGGCTGTGTTTCCACTGTGATTATACAGTTGCAAGACCAAGTTTTAAGTCTTTATGCATGCAAAATCTCCAATATATCTCAGGAACACTCCACTGAAAGCAGAGATTATCAGAGCAGAGGTATTTGTAGCTTTGTGGGGCATGGTGGAGATGTGGGGTTTTTGTCCTAAGAAATCAATTTTGAGCACCCCAGTCTCTCAATGTGAACCCAGTGCTGCAGTCCTGTCCATCCAGCTGTGCATCCAGCTGTGTGCCTGGGCTGCTACTCTGGGCAGGGATGCCTGCACTTAAACTGGGGCCCACTGGTGCTGTTATGTCAGAAGGGATCAGAGCTGGAGTCACTCTGAAGCCATAAGTATTTTTCTTAACATGTCCTAAATGGCAAAATTCACATTGAATAATTTTGGTAATAAATGGCAACCCAAATATGTCAGGAATGATTTAGTACCTGTGAACCATGTAGCTGAAATGTAGATGAGGCTAATTAGCTGATTCCTTATCCCAGTTCCCCCTTTCCTCTCCCTTTCTCCCCACCAAAAAAGTGCTCCTTTTTTTCCCCTGCAGTTTTCAGAACACACAGGGTTGGGTTACAGCTTTGGCATCGCTCTGGTTATTTTGTCCAGGTGTCCTACACTTAACACAAATAAGTTGAGACAAGAGGCTTGAGAGCAAGGTAGACACAGCCAAATTCAGAGTGAGTAATGCAGGCATTGAGGCAAAACGAGGTCAAAAAGAGCATTTGCAGGCTCTGCTCTGCAGGAAGGATCCTGCCTCCGTGCAGAGCACCCACCATGAGCCACATGATGCTCTCACCCCTCATCCAGTTTTTATATTCTGAGGTGAAGCAGGATCAAAAACTAATTGTAGTCCAGGAGGGACTCCTAAGGTACCTCTGCCTGTGCCCAGGCTGTTCTGTGGAGTTTATGCTTTAGAGATGTTTGTATAATTAATTTTTCAGCTTGCTCACCATTTTAAGAGAACACAAAGCAGGTTTTCTTCTGAAATAGCTCTCCCCACTGTCATCTCTTCTGAAAACTATCACTTCGAATTATGCAAAACATGTTGTTTTGTTCTGTTTTTAAAAAGGGTATACATCTATATATAAAAAGCCTGCATTTGAGCAAATTCGGTCTCAAAAAACCTTCCAGATGAAATACAGAGCTGTTACATTTCATTTTGAAAATGTCAAACAACATGATTGGACTTTTTCCTAAAAAAATACTGGATTTTTAAAAATCTGGATTTGTCTGGGTAACCCTTAACTGCATTTTCTGGATGAGTAAACTAATTACCTGAGAACTTGTCACTGCCCACACAGCCCCAGAGCTCTCACCTGGCTTAGCTGGGCATGTGGAGAGCCTTGGGAAGGTGCTCAGGTAGGGATACAGACTCAGGACCTCTGCATTTTCAATATGCACATCATATAAAAAGAGTAATTAGCAGTGTCTGGGTGAGGAGGCTCCAGCTAGAGCCTCTCAGCCAAAACACAGAGTTCTTGGAGACATCTGTGTGTCCACATCCCTATCATGTTCTCTCCCAGGGAAGGGAGGTGCAGTCAGCACCCTAAAAAATACTCATGTGAAATTAAAAAAAAAGAGACAAGGAAGGAAACTTTTTTCTGGTACAAGGTGTTTTTCCTTCCTTGAGAGTTTCCCTTTCAGATCTGACTCTTGCTCACCTGTGTCTGAGCAGTGGCACAGGTACAGTTTGGCACAGCTGTGGTGCAGATGTGTGATGGTCACTGCCAACACCCAGCTGGATTTATGCTGTATTAATGCTGCAGAAAGCCACAAAAAGAGCATTTTGCATGAACTGGAGTTTCATCCTTCTGAACTAAGGGTGCACCTTGAGCATGTCCTGCTGCTCTTCTCTGGTTTTTAGCAGCTCCCAGGCCTGTTCTTCAGCTCTCTGGGAGGAGGGAGAGGGATAAAATAGACATCACATGGCATTAATGCTGCTCTCTCCCAGGCACAAGACAAGAATTGGCCTGGCTGAGCATACACAATGAATAAGAGCAGGAAACAGCTCTTGCCAAACAGCTGGCTGGCATAAGGAGAAGTTCTTGCTGGTAGGAGAATTTGGGAACAAATATTTTTCTTGTGCCAGCTCTGCTGAGCTGCACAGCTGATCCCATGTCAGCTCCAGAGCTTCCAGTGGGCTGGAGCAGTGCTGGAGAATCAACCTTGAATCCTGCATGGATCATGTCAAAGCCTGGTAGGGGACACACCAACAATTTCTGCTGTGATTTAGATCAGGGAGTTCTGATAAACTCACTGTGACTTTGTGTGTAGGGCTGTGCCTTGCCTTGTCCCCATCACCAGGGCACACTGCTGGTGGTGCTCCCTGGGCTCAGCAGGACACATTTCCTCTGCAATAGGAAGATCTGGGGCACCTGGTGATGTTTCCAGCATTTCCCTCTGCCTGTGCAAAGCTGCTGTGTCTGGGTGTCAGAAGGGCCCCACATCTGTGTTGGTCTTTTGCAGACTGGTCAGACACAGCCACCAGGATCTGTGGTGCCCCAAAAGAGACTTCCTGATGGCTTTAGCTCCCAAATCCCATTGCTTTGGGGTGGGTGTGGAGCAGAGCAAGCCCAGGCAGAGTGAAGTCCCTTTGACTATGAGATTTTAGCAACTTTTGCTTCCGCCTGCTGTGATCTGTGCTTCTAGGAACTGAGAGCCCTGAATGTAAACACACAACTGCATCATCTGATCCTTCTCAGAGCATTGTTTGTTTGGGGTCAACTTATCTCCTTTTCAAGAACAGGATGTTTAAGAAAAAAATATATAAAGCCTATCTGTAATAGTCTTAATTGTAAACCAGCCTCTATACTTTCAGACTGGAACCTAATTAATCATTGGCTGTACAGGGAACTGATTAATTGCTTTGCTGCTCTTTACTCATATAAATCTTTGATTTAGTGATTACTGCATTTTGATTTATCACTTACTATGCAAGTAATCAATATTTATGATGAATGGATAAATTCAACTACCACCTATTTTGCAATGTTATATACACGTATATATATGATGTGATATATAAAACACACATTGTTTTCAATGTCTATTTTTAATTATCCAGACTGGAAATATGTATCTTTTCTTCCACAGTGATGTCTGTTTTCTGACAGTGTAAATTAGGAGTAACTCCACTATGGCCAACACTGAAGTAGTAATGAAGAAGAATCTGGGTTTAAGACAGAGAAAACATCCAAAGGGGAAGAGAATTTATGCAAATAAAAAAAATAACTGAAGAAAAGGCCTCACATTTTTTGCTAAAACCCCTTCTAGGGACAGAGTTTTTACTAGTGTAAACTGGTATAGATCCTGGCCTAATTTTTGTTGCCTATCTTTCTTCAAAGTCCTTCAATTCAATGTGAATCTGATCTTGGGGATTATTACACAGGAGTCTGACTGTCTGCAGTCCTTCAGAATTACAAACTAATTGTGGGATAAGAGCTATATATAATTTACTAGCTATGGATTTGTTTTCCTGCTTTCAGAAGTCCCTTTACCTCCCCCCTCCCAGCAGCTGATCATGGTTTGAGTGAGAATAGGACCTCACTGGGGGCAGCTCACCCAAAGCCCAGTGACCACGGCCACCCCAAACCCTGGGAAAGCAGAGGGGGTTAGCAGGGAAGAGCCCCATTCTGGGGCCTGGCCACTTTAGAAACCCTCTGGCAGTAAGACATATTTGATAATGCCTTTGCTCTGATTCCAGGAGGGCTGAGTAGATATTAGAGTGAATAGACCCTGTCTGGCCCATGGCTTCTTGAAAATGAAATAAAAGGGTGTGATCAGCATGGGTCCCAACCTGCTCTGAGAGCAGCATCTTCTCTCATCTTTGCTGCAGCCAAAACCATCACCAGTGAATCATTCACCTGGGGGTGAGCCCCAGGGCTGGATACAAGGTCAGCTGGAGTTGATGGAAGAACTTTTGCTTTCTTCAAAGGGTTCATGACTGGGTCTTTGTGCTTGTAAATGTTCTCAGGAAGGGATGGTCCTCTCTGCTCCTTTCACTGCCACATGGATGCTCATGCAGTGGAAAGCCCAAACTGTAAACCATATCAAGACTATGATCTGTGCCTTTCTTTAGGGTTCATATTAAGGGTTTGATCCATCTGTGGACTCCTTATGTATATATGTGTAGTCCTTATGTGACTCCTACTTATGTAGCCAAAGGTCAGACTGACTCATCCTGAAGCTTCTGCTATATCTGGGTAACCAGTGGACATCTCCCTCTTCCTGCTGCACAGCAGTTTTATTCCTGTCACACCAGTCCTTGTTGGAACTAAGCACACAGAGAAAATGTAAACTTCTCCCACAGTGCTCTGTACTTCTCTTAGACTATGGTACCAAACAAACCTGATCCCCAGTAGAAGTAGGACCTTTGGGATTTTATGTAGGACTTTTCATCACCTGGAATATATCAGGATATTTCCTGTGATGTCCACATACCTGTAGAAAGTTAAGCAGACCCTCATTAGGAAAGACATGTTGTTCTTCTAGGGAGTTACGTTAAAAAAGAGGGTCAGTTGTTTTGTTATTTTTTCCCCACCTCCCATAACTGTTCAGGTAAAACCAGATGCCTGCTGTGAGCAGAAAGAAGAGAGGAACTCCCTGTCTGCAGTGAATCCAGGCTCAGCTCTCCTGTTCCAAGCAGCCCCTGAGGTGAGCCCAGCACTCCTCATTATTTATTTTGTTCTGGGGTACTGTCAAAGAGTTATGACCAATGTTCTTCAGACTCTGATATATATTACATGTGCTTAGAGGAAACCCATTCATCTGTCCCTTGTCTCTCTCCCCCAGAGCCCGGATTTCCTTGATTGTAAAGCAAGATAAAGCTGCTATCTTGACTTTAAAGACTCTGGGAAGAAATGTGTTCACAATCTCCCTCTCTCTCCATCTTATTATACATCCCTGCTGTGATGGACACAATTTCTGTCTCCCTCCAGCTTCCTCCATTCTTGTCTAAACAGCTGGGAGATTTCTAGCTGAAGAATTGAGACTCTTTACTCCACAGAGAAATATATTCCCACCTTATTGCTTTTGGATATGGAAGGGAGAGGAAGGTCCTTGTCCTGCTGGGTTTGTCTCATCTCTCCTGAAGTGAAGCTGTTGCCTCACTGAGAAGTGACAAAACTGTTGGGATATCCAGGCTTCAGTTGCATTTAAGGTCTCCCAAAAGCTGGAAGAAGACAAAAGGGCCTTCCTTTCCATGCTGTTGTTGCACAAAGCACTGCAGTTGTAACTGGGATGGGGACACACAGAAGTCTACATCGCTGGAATTAAAGGAGGGGAGGGAAAAAGGAAACAGAGCTAGAAAAGCTTTTGCAACTGGAAAAAACATAATAAATCCATGAGCTATGCATAGCCCCAGGGCTTTATGACCATGAGCAGCCATGAGGGAATGACTTGAACTTAACCAAAGCCGTTAATTACCTGGCTGAGATCAAAAGCCTAAGTAAGGGAGTATATTTATGATGCACCTTACAGGATATGTTTCAACTTTCTAGATTTTTTTTATTAATTGGTTTGATTAAATAGATTTAAAGAGCCTGGGCAGAGACTCCTAAATCATACTCCATATTGATCTAATGAAATACTCAATAAATTTACTAATATGGCTCCTTTGCTTTGTGCAGTCTGAAAGGAAATGCCACTCTAAATGGCGATAACTCAGTGTGGAGCCTCAGGAGTGACTCATGGTGTGCCAGGGGGATGCTGGGAAGATGCTGTCCTACAATTTGCAGGACAGCTTAGAGTTTACCAGCACTTCCAGGCTCCTGCTAACTCTACCCCAGCTTTTCCACCCCATTTTCCATCCTCTTGACCAGTATCCTGTGCCACTTCCAGATTTGACTGACGTTCACCAGCTCACCAAAGTGTGTTCAAAAAATGGCTCAGCTGAGACCTCCCCGAGCAGAACTCTGTTTCAGAGCACTCTGCTTTATAAATACACCACACAATGTGTGGTCTAAATAAAATAAATCCTGCTCAGCTCAGGGTAGATCTAATGTAGAAAATGTATGATGTTTATTCCCTCCTGATGCAATAAATTGAGAATGACTGGATGGAAAGTTTACAGCTTTTCAGTGTTCACTTATATTGATGGAAATAAGGAGTTTGGGCAAGGAAGATCAGGAGTTTGGGCAAGGACAAGCCCTTCCTGCCCCAGGGCAAAAAGCTGTGATCACTCAGTCTCTTCTGGCTGCAGTTTTGTTGGCTGAGCATGTTGCCATCTCCTGCATCTACAGATCTGGCTGTTTCCCTGTGCAATATTCAGCTTTTTTATGAGAGATCCTTAGAGCTGGTTTTGCCTAAGTGAACTAACTTAGTAAAAGCTATTTTACTATGTTAACACTAAATAAATACACTAAATAATGAATAAATAAATACACTAAAGTACATTTACTTAATGAATGGCTTCACCAGGACATGGTCATGCAGATGATCCAGCTGCCATACCTAGAAGAGGGAGAAAAGAAGGAGTTGGAGGTGATGGGGAGCAGTGCTCCCCTATCCAGCCTCCAGCCCTTGTCACATACAGCACCTGAGCTGGTTTACCTGAATTTTTAACTATTTAAACTTCCTTGAGCCGTGTGAGTTAATGTTCATGTGTGCCTGGGAAATGCTAATGCAAACTATACTGCTAGGAGGCAAATTTAAACACATGCCAGCCTGTCTGCACAGAGCTCTGGCAGCTTGGGGTTGAATTTCACCAGACAATTACAGGATGTCCCAGTAGTTTGTGTGAGCAGCCATTGCTTCTGGCAAACATCAACAATTTCATTCATATGCAATTTTTGTGTCATGATGGAATATAGTTTTACTAGTCAGTCTAATATAGGTTTTAATTTTTTTATCTTCTCTATATTTCAATTAATAAATTGAGAGCAACATGTTTTTGAACACTGTGACTCAAAGTCAGTCTATGGCATCAGGGCTCTCCCAATAAATTAAGGATACTCTTCAGTCTCATCCAAATATCTCTGTGATTTCTCTCTCACTTATTACTTTTATTATATTTTTCTCATTTTCTTGCACTTTTTTCCTTCATCCTCTTTTCTGGGATGAAATTAATTTTTAACTCCAAACATAAATCCTAGAGAGGAGATCCCACTGGTGATGTATTTACTAATGGCTGTGAAAATCAGAACCAGAGAGGCAGGGAAAGAGGAAGATGGCAAAGACAAATATATTTGGAAACAGCTAACTGAGGAACAAATTAAAAATGCCCTTTGAGTAAAAACAAACCAACCAAACAAAAGAGGCTCCCCTCTGAAGAACATAACCTCAAATCTTTTGTCTGCCTTTATTGAATCTTCATCCCCGGATCTTGGGAACAGCTTGTAAATTTTGCCAGCTAGAAAATAACCCCTGACATTAAACAAAAAAAGTCACAGCTTTTTTGGGCTCAGAAAACCCACAGTTCTCTCCTCTTATGGAATATAGGTTTGTGATGCATCTTAGATCCTGTGAGTGAAGATGAGGAAGGAATAGGATGGAAGGAAAAGGATGAAACAGATTTGTGTGTCAAGACAGGACCACAGCTTGGTGGGGCCAGTTTTGGACTAAAAGCCCATCCAAGCTTCCCTCTGCTTGCACTGCTCTGGCAGCCAGTTAATTTTGCCCAAGGGATAACCCTTCTCCTGGCATCCAAGGCTTCCACAGAGCTATGCCATGAGTCCTAAGGTAAGGGGTGGCCCCAGGGACTCTGGTGTCTTTCCTATGCAGGGCTGCTGCACTGGGGGCTGAGGCACCTCCCATGTTAATACAGAGCTGTTTCTCCAGTGTGTCTTTGCAGCAGATGTTTCCATGTGTTGAGATTTCTTCCTTCTACTTGCAATATTTTCACCTCCAGGAACAGCAAACACCAAGCTGCATTCCTTTTCAGGCAGTTTTGTGATACATATGCTACCAGTGCTCCTTGCTTCCACCTTTACTTCTGGCTTACAGAAACATCCACTGCCCTTCCACATTCTCCCTCTGTAAGGGAGCTGTGGCCCTTTGGAAAATGCACTAAATGAAAACAGAGGAAAACCTCACTAGCACTGACACATTCAGCAGTGCCTGCAGGTGGTGGGAGCAGGCTCAGTGATGTCCCTGTCCTCCTTTGGTAAACGTGCCCTCATCTGTCTGATGTGCTGTGCTACAGACATGCAATTCCTTTTCAAATCACTGCTTCAGTCCCACCAATGTGAGCAGGCAGAAGGGGCTTTTGTGTTTCCAAGAAACAAAATGAGGACTCTATAAATACCTTATACCTGGGTATTTGCTACAGAGGCCTCTTAATTTTCTAGGAGAAAAAAAATGCCCACAGAATACACCTGAAAATAATTTCTGAGTTTACAAGGCAACATGCAGCTTCTCAACACATGATCAAATGTTGCTTTTTCTGAAGGTAAACACAATAAAAATGCATCCAGGAAAGAGTTGGTGAAGTTATCAAGTTTCTGTGTGAGAAAAACCCCCCAAACCCAAACAAAACAATCACAGCCTCCAGCCTCAAACCAGTGGGATGCTCTAGCCGTGATCTCGGGGTGTGTGACTGCAGTGTGGGACACCAGGGGATATAACACCTAGGTGGAATGTGGTCCTCAGGAATTCACCACTTGCCTGTGAAAGGAGCCAAGAGCTGTAATCAGCTTACCCACTGCATTTGCTCCTGCTGTTCACTAATGAGTGAAGGCAAAGCAAACAGCACACTTGCAGCTCCATCACACCGAGATTTTACCTGTAGCCAGTGGGTCCCTAATCAAAATTAAAGCAAAACAGGCAAAATTAGCTTGTTAGCATTTTTCTCCGTTAGCATTGGAGAAATGTCACTTTTTGCCTGGGGCACTTCGGGTAGCTTTACCACAAAGGAAAAAAGCTATTGTACCAGCTACGTCCCTAAATGTGTAGTCCTGGGCATTCAAATGTAACAAGACTGATGATGTGACACTTCTCTCTTAATTTATGCAGAAAAGGAAGGAGGCTGGGGATGGGGCAGCTCAATCCTTGGCTCAAAGCATCATATAACTGGCAACTAACAAGCACTTTTTAGTCCTCTTTGATGTATGGATTTCTAACTTTCTTCCTAACAGAGAGATAACCCTTTGCAGAATAATTTTAAGCCGACTGGAAATAGATTTCTTTCTCTTAGTTATAATTTCTCTGCCCTTTGGGAATAGTCCCCACAGGCTAAAAATCTGATTCTCTTTCTTGTTAGTTGTGACAGGCAGCATGCAAGCCAGGGCTATTTTGTGAGCTGCTTCATCCACGCCCCCTCCACAGCCAAAAGCAGAAGGTGTCAGTCCTTAGGAGGAGCCCATACCTTGGGGAAGGGTGGCCAATTATTCAGAGCCCAAGAAATTATCAGTCTTGTGTTCAGTTTCCACTTCTGCCAAAGATTCCCAGCATCATCTCAGGTAAGTCCTGTATCCCTTCACATTTAGCTCTGTGTCTTTAACATGAGGAGAGCAACAGGTCTTGTCTTAAAAAGGGATCCTCATAGATGAACAAATGAGGTGTGATCCGGGGTTGGGGGCTGGTTAAGCAGTTCTGCTGATTTGGGGAGTGACATTCTTAATGAGAAGGCTGAAATTGTTCATAAAGCTACAAGAACTTTTGAGTTCACAGACCAGTGCATGGAGAAACAGAGAGATTATAAGTCAGCCTGACTCAGGTGAAGCTTTAGAATGCAACATGGACTTGGAGAGCTCAGAAATCTGGGTTAAACCAACATGTAGTCAATGTGCACAAGAGTGCTGGCATTCAGGGTTAAGGCAGAATCCCTGCAGGCTCTAACTCAAGAGAAAGGGCTTTAGCACTGCCCACAGCCACCTACAACCAGAATAATGAAGACAACCCCTTCTTTCAACAGCAGCCAGTTGAATAATCAGCTATTAGAGGGGTTTCTGAAAAGGTGGTGCCAAGTCCTGGTGTCTCCATTGGAAATGTTGGTAGCACAGAAGTTTGTGTGTTCAGCTGAGATCCCCTGCACAGCCTGCACAAGGAGCCAACAGCCCTGGGTCTGTGAGCAAATACTGCTCCTGTGTCAGTGAGCACTGTGCTGGAACTGCACCAGTGTGCCACTGCACCTCAGTACCAGCAAAACCATCCTGGCAACTGCAGAACACACATTTAAGGCAACTCCTTAAAGCATTATTGCCTGTCTGAACAGCCAGCTGTTCACAGGGTAATGAGGGCAGGGGACAGTGGAAAACCCAGATGAGGGCTTGGATTTTGTGGGGCAGAGCTCCTTGGGCACAATAGCACCGAGAAACCATTTCTCCTGGTGAGTGAAAGTGTGCTGCTGAGTTCATAAAGCACTGCATCTGAGCTAATATCAGCCCCACTGAGAGCCCAGACCAGTCTGGACAGGACACCTGGGGTGCTTGTTCCCCCTTCCTGGCTGATCCTGTCCAGAGGAGCTCCATGGACAGCAGAGAACAGACTCTTCCTGTCTCTCGCGGGTGAGCTGCTTGTAGAGGCACAAGGTCTGTCCCAAATTGTGCTCTTCCATAACAAACCCTGGTCTTTTTAATTTATCTAAATTACAACCCTGGAAATGGCACATCTCTAGATGTTCCCTGTTTAATATATTTCAAATAACACCACTGATACAAGGCATTTTTGGAATAACATTAACATCTGGGCTGACCCCGCCTCCCTACCAAGTTTGAGCCTGATGTTAATTAAAACAGGCAAGTTATAAACCCCAGGAAATGGCAGCTGACCCTTGACTATGAATGTAATGCTGTAATAATATGCTGTAAAAACGAGGCATAGTCAAACTGCTGCCCAGGTTGTTCCTAGAATGATGCTCTTTCTTTCTCTCTCACCACTGTGCTCCCTCTCTCCGAGAATGAGATCATTATCCCGCTGGCACCCTTGGCAAGCTCTGCTTTTGGGGTGGTAGCCTTCACATTCTGAGTCACCCCCAAGGAAATGATCCCTCCTGACAGGAAAAATTGCCTCTCTCCTGAGAGGCACTTCTCATTTCTGTGTGAAAACTGCTTCCTGACCACATGTGGTCGCTGAGGATCCCGTGATGCTCTGTCGGGACAGACTTAACCTGAGCTGCCCTGATGTTTGCAAATATATGGAAAAAGAAGGATTATTTTTTCTTTCTGCTCCATATTCCCAGCTGTGCTTGCGTGGGGAGGGTGGAGGAGGATGGCCCCAGGACAGAGGGATGTAAACCCCAGGGCTGAGGGCAGAGGGGAGGTTTGCTGTGAGCACCTCCAGAGGTGGCAGTGAGAGGATTCACTTCCCACTTGTGTGTGTCCCTCCCTATAACTTCCCTTTCTTTGGTGGTCCAGAAGTGAAGAGTTGGAGGTGTCTGTGATGGGGAGCCAGGTAATAGCTGAGAGCAGGAGGTGAGATGGGGTCAGGGGAGAGCTGGAGAAACCCTCAGACTGATCACCACATCTCTCACTGACTAAATATTAGATGTGATTTGGAAGTAATTAATGAAACATTTCTGTTGTTGTTGGAAAATGCAGCACTGTTGAACTTGGAGCATTTCCTCTCAAGATGTTGCTTTTTTTCAAGCTATGAATGAAAAAAACAACAAAACCCAAACAGGAAAACCCTTCCAAAACTAAACAAAACAAGCGAACCCCAAATCTAAAGGGTTCCTTGTCCTGCAAACACCTCTGAAGAGACCCTACAGGTTTCATTTCCTGTGGCCCATCGGAACCCAGCCCAGCAGCATTCACAGTGTCCCACAGAATATGTCCCTTTGTTTGTAAATAAATTAAATGAGCTTTTGAGCAGATACATTTTATCTTCTGTGTGAGCTGAAGGAACCAGGATATGAGCATACGAAAATCTGGGTTGTAATGGATACACCCTGCCCCTTCTCTCTTTGAGGCATGGGAAAGGTCAACTTTTGTCCTCTAAAATGTGTCACTGCTATAAATATGACTGCATAATTTATTGCAAATTGTTTAACAAATTTATTGCAAACTATTAATAAACCTCCTCAAAACAGCACAATGAGCGTGTGCAATAAACAAGGGAAATATTTGCTTGATTCAAACCACATTGGATGATGTTAAATTAATGTTGAATAGATACATTTGAAGGCCTAGAGGGATGAGTGCAGGCAGCCACCGGATGCTGAGCACCCGCCCTGAGCACACATGTCAGAAGATGTCAGGGAAGTGACCAAACCTTTTTGTCAATGGCTTAAAGCTGAGATAAGCCCCGAGTGTTTAAATTGGCAATTCTAATAGCTACCTGAATCCAATCCAATTCACAGCAGCTTGGCTTGTAAGGCAATCGGTGATACAGTGTTAATGCCAACTAATCTGATAAAAATTGACACAATGACAACGTTGGGCCATTAGTTACCAGCAGTTTTTATGTCTGTGTAAATCCATCGTGTTTTACAAGGTGTAGGGGGATTCTGGGAGAATCTTTTTTTGGTTGTTTCTTTTTTTTTTTTCCCCAGAACCGTGGAAATCAAGCGGTTTTGCCGCCGAAGCAAACTCATCCTCTCGCTGTGTGCGCCGCCGCTCAGAGTGTTAAATGGCAAAATTCATCACAACTAATTTCTATTTGCCATCTATTAGGCTACATTGTTTTGTCCTCAACGTCAGGTTAAATAATGAACCTCTCGGAATAGAGTAAATTAACCTCCACTTTATGTTCATGTCATTGTCAAATGGAAACATCACTTGTACAAATGAAAAAGATTCATTAGTAAAGCTAATGCATAGGCTCCACTCCAGTAAAAGATAAGAGCGATTGAGGCCTTGTCATAATGCAGTGTCGAACCGCTGGCTTGTTATTTATGATGCCTGCCATAATCTTTGGAGATTATTTTCAGCAATGGTAATTAGCACACAATGCATCAGGAACAATTATGGAACAATGTCTTAGCTTGACAGGTATGCCA
This sequence comes from Peucedramus taeniatus, assembly GCA_013400575.1. Lineage (NCBI taxonomy): Eukaryota > Metazoa > Chordata > Aves > Passeriformes > Fringillidae > Peucedramus > Peucedramus taeniatus. Next base: position 1,139,402 of record WBNO01002729.1, read on the forward strand.
CCCTGCTGCAGGCGGGCTATGATCCATGAGAAATTCAATCAAATCTGCATGCTGCAGGGAGTTTATTAATATTTCTCCTTCCGAGGCAGTTTGAAAGGCAGCTATGCTTGACCGGCCACCCAAAAATACTTAGCAGAGTGATATGAGTGTGCTCCTTGTTAATACACACCTATCTGCACAGAGCCTTCCTGTGCACTTAGAGCTGATTAAAATAATGTCTGTGAGTTTGCTATTTACCACGGTGAAGAGAAAATTGCTGCCTCTGCTCACTGGCCATGGGGCCTCGTTCAGGGTAGGCTGTTGCTAAAGGAGCTCTGTAACGAAGTGGCAAATTCCAGCACTGACACAAATCCTGTAAGTCTGCTAGAAGCAGGGGGACTACGCTGATTTACAGCTCCTCACATCCCAGTTTAGGAATCAAAGTGTCCCTGATTAAGGCAATTTTCCATCAAATAGCACAAATGCAACAGCGTGGCAGTTTCTCCTTTCAGGCATCCCAACAATCCTATGTGCAGCCTCTCCTGACGGGTCTGGGGCATGGACAGGGCACAGAGGAGAAACATGGCTGAGGAGCACAGGCACAGAGTTAGCACCTTGCAGGGTAGATGTAGCCTCTGTGTCCACAACTGATTTTAGTACCTGCTGAAAAACTCAGGTATTTTAGAGACAAACCCACTGACATTTTTTTTTTCTATGTAGTGACATGAGGATCTTCCAACCAACTTCTATCACTGCCCTGGACTGCATGGCAGAGCTGCACAAGCTAGAGCCAAGCTGAGGTGAGGACAGACACAAATCAATTATGCACCAGTCTTTGGAAAGGCAATTGTTTTCAAACTGTATTCAAAAAAACACTGCAAAGCCTGAGAACACCTTGGCCAGGTCTTACAGGACTTTTCACTTCAAGTTTTCTAGGTGTACATTTTGAGATAACTTCCTGATAAATGTTGTTTAACATCTTGTTTGGTTGCTAATAGACTGGGGGATACTTCATCATCCTCATTCAATAAAAATACATCATCCTGCTTCTTTCTACATGCAGAAGTGGCAGTGCTAAATGCACATTTCTGCCCATTCTGCATCATTATTGATGATTTATCATTGTCATCCTTTAATAGGCTTATATCATTATTAGGATTTCTTTTGTTCTTAATAATGCTTAAAGATCATTAAGAAACAGAATTCATGTGCACATGTCAGTGGGTGAAGAGACACCCTTAAAAGAGGGGGACAGCTCTGAGTGGAGAGCAGGAGTGTGGGAGGGACGGCTGGATGCATTTAGCGGCACCAACCATATTATAAAATCATCAGTCAGAGAGGAATTGTTGCTTTTTGTTTATTTTAACATTATTTTCCATGGGGACTGCTGCTAGGGGCTGAAAAGCATGTCTAAGTTGGTTTTTTTTTTAAATGCAAACATTGTTTGGTATTTCTGTTGCACACAAGCTCTTTCCTTCCTCTTGTTTGGTATTTAAATGTATGGATGGCTTGTGATTAGGAGCAGGTGGAGGGGGAGAACAGGACAAAGTGATTTTAAGTCACTCCTCTTTTGTGCCACCATCTGTTCCTGGGCTGGAGTGAAACTGAATGCACAAAAAACTGATCAGCACCATAACTTTTCCAAAGAAAATGAGGATGATCAGGAGAATCCCCAGGGACATGGGCCTGATGGGAGAGGTCACACCCTCCTCCTCTATACCCCGACAGATTGCTGCGCCGCTTTTCTGCTTGGAACAGACGAGCCACCATTTATTAATTATGGGTTGTTCTGCTGCTGAACCTAAAAATCGGGCCCCCCTGTGCTGGGTGCTGTATTAACACAGGGCTCAGTGGCAGCCATTGGCCCCAAAGACCTTACAGTTTGCATGGAAGAAAAAAGAAAACAGATGGATACAACAAACCGACTGCGGGAGCATGAAGTAACCATGAGACAATTATGATCCGTTAAACTATTCAGGTCAGGAAATGCACTGCAATACCATCCCCAATTGAAACACTAGAAGGATGCTAAATGGGCAGAGGGCAGAGTGTAATGATTAGATTTGGGACAATGGATCGAATGTTCTGTTGCAGAGATTGCCACAGGATTTTTAATGACCAGTTCTGATCACGGCTTGCGTTTTACAAACTGCCCAAGGAAATTGTGTGGCTTTGTACCTTCTTGGTGTGCACCTTGTGAAGGCCTGCAGGGCTGGTGTTTAACACCAACTTTAATTTTGATGAGATAGTCTGCAATAACAAAGCAGCAATCAGCACCAAGGGATGGCTGCAGCCAGAAGTGAAGCATCTTCTATCAGCAAACAGCTTTTGGTTGCTGTAGCCATCCCTGCAAAAATACCTGTGGCTCTACATTCCTAGGAACACTGAAAGTTGCTTGGGGACATGTTCAGGATGTTCCAAGGGCATTTGCTCAGCATGTCTGTGAGTCAGCTCAAGGAGAGGGGCCTTTAGAGGGCACTGAAGAACACCTCTGAGCTCCCAGGTCCTTCAGGGATGGTTGTGTTGTGGATGTGGCATCTGAAGGAGGCCTTGTGGTCACTCCCACCCCAGATTAGTGACTGAGACAGAGCCTAAAAGCAGTGCGGGAGATGAGCAGCTCTCCCAAGAGCTGGAGATAAATGAGGTGCCCACAGCCCTCCTGCTCTGCCCCTGTGCTCAGGGACACCCAGAGCTCTGTGTGCTCCTCGTTTGTGTCCTGTGCAGCCCTGCCCTCTCAGTGCAGAGCAGCACTGGTCAGGACACTGAGCTGCCCAGCAGAGAAGGTCCCTGAGGGGCTGAGGACAGTCCCAGCCCACCAACTCATGAGTATTTCCCACCTCTGTCCACCCTGAGGGAGGCTGAGATCCTTCAAGAGCTGGCTCCTAAGGAGGGCTTCTCTGAAGGTGATGCAAACATCAGTGAGTGAGCACAGAGCAGCAATGTCCCTCAGAGACTTAGAACAGTTCACTGGTGAGAGCAAAGCTTCTGCCTGTTGCTGAAAAAGCCTTTCCAGGCTGTGGGCTTCTCTGTACTTGTACTCACCTTCTGTGAAGGTTTGGGTTGGCTCCAACGTGTTGTAGCTCTCCAGAGTTTTACATCTTTAAATCAGATATTCAGTGCTCTTCAGACTCCAGGTTGGTCCACACAGCCAAACCCTGACAAAAACTGTTTAATGCTTTATACAAGCATTTTCTTTTTAATGATTCCGGCCAGAGATGCTGAGTTGAAGAACCAAACTAATTTCGTGTGCTTCTCCAACACCCCATTATGACATTTATGACATATTTTTCTGTTTAGAGGGATGATTTTTTCCAGATGCCAGTACATCTAAAACTACCTAATGAGATTTCCACAGATGTAGAGCTTAAAACCATCTATGGTATTTTTATTTTTCTCTCTAAGTAATGATACTTTCCAATTGAAGCATTTCCTGAATAAAGCACTAGAAACAATTGAATGTGTATCAGATTCATAGAAAGAAAAGCTTTTTCATTGGCAGGCAGGTATTGTGATTGAGTCTTGACTTTTCACCCACTTGATTTGAAATGGGTTTTATTTTCTCTGGAGTTGGTCAAGATTTAAAGACAAAATTTCAAATCTGGAGTTTGGGGTGGACAGGGAGTGCTTCAAAGGCCCTGTAGCTCTTCTCTGCAGTAACATCACCTCCCTAATTACAGTGTCTTGCCCTGTAAATTGAAAAGGAGGTATTACTGGTCATGTTTTACACTGGGAAAACACAGGAACAGAAAGATGAAGTGACTAATGGGTGATTCTCCCTCTTTTCTCCACAGGTGGAAGAAGGCCCTGTTTCCCTGAGGACAGTTGATGCTGCCCCTCTCTTGTATTTTCATCCTTTGGGGGATGGTGATGATGAGGGGTTTGTGTCCCTCCGACCCTGCTCTTCTTGTCATCCCTAATCAGACTATTAAGAGGGAGGAAAGCAGGATGACAAGTGTTATCCCACCAGACTGCAGGGTCATTTGGGGTGCCCAGAAGAAAACTGGGAAGCTGCTCGTGGTGGTTATTTGATCTGAGCCTCAGCAGGGCAGGCTATTTATATTTATATTGCTGCTGGATTATAATTTTCACCCCTTCAGTTCTTCACACTTTTCTTTCCTAACTGAGCTGATGAGACCCACAGTTTGTTCAGGATCAGGGAAAGCATCTGACTCCCAGAGAGCCTTCCCCCTAGTGAGTATGGAACAGCACAAGAACAGGATCCTGGGTTATTGGTGGCTGGTGCTGGGATTACTGGCCTGAGTGTGATACCCAAGATGTGGGGACATGAGAAAACTGTTTTAACTATGACTTGGGTGGGTGTAAGTCCTGCTATCTACTGCTTCCCCACATATCTTCTTGCTTTCACACAGAAAAATTATTATATTCTTTCAGTGAAGAATGACCCCTATTACACTTAAAATAAATTGCAGCATTGTCTGGAAATATTTAAGCTGAATCTTCTCTCTCTTGTAAGAGCAGAACACCCACAACCAAGGAAGGGAGGCTGGGCTGTTCCAACACTGAACTCAGCCTTGCAGATGTCTGTCACCTGTTTCTAAGGAAATGTGCAAGTGTTTGGGAAAGAGCTGGGCTTCGTTGTTATTGTGGGAATCTGAAACCACTCTGAACTTTGCCCTTCTATCCCTTTTCCAAATTTCTTTTGAGTTTTTTTTTTTCTTTTTTTTTGGTTTTGGGATTTTTTCTTTTTTCTTTTTTTTTTAACAGAAGAAAAATTGCTGGGCTCATACTCCACTAACTGGTTTGCATTAAGGGCTTTTTTTCTGCAAAATGCCAAGTGCTCTTAACTCCTGCCCAAGCCAAAGCTGCTCATCACCTTGCCAGAACTGAGCTGTGAGATTCAGGTTTGGGCCACAAGCTAGAAAGTTGATCTCCAGTTGGTGTTAACTGATCCCTTCAGCCAACGCCCCCACTCCTGGCTGGGGAGGGCTGTCACTCAGCATCACACATGGAATTAATCCATAAACCCAGACTGTACCTGCAGCAGCTTTTCCATTCGTGGGGCCCACACCTCTTGCCCTACTGGGCAGAGACAGCAGGGCAGGGAAGAAATTAAATAGTTTGTCTTCTACCGGCTGATGGGAGCTGCTACACAAAAAGCTTTTGGGCACTCAGAGAAAGGCAGAGGCTGGATGTCTGCAGAAAAGGAGGGGAAACCTCCTGGCCTGAGTTTGGCCCTCATTTTCTTTCTGAACAGCTCAGAGCTTGTTTATTCCCCTTCCACCTTCCAGCTACTGCATGGGACTCTTGACTGCACTCCATCACCAAAATCCTGTGCCTGCACCCCCTGGCTTGCCAGCTCACTGTGCCTCTCAGGAATACAAATAACAGAAAGCTTGAGCAAGTAGAAAGCATGGCATGAGACTTGTCAGGAGGAATCTTCCCAAGCTGGTGTCATTGCTATGCAGGAGTCTCTCCTCCACCCCAGCACAATCCTATCTTGTATCAGCTTCCTTCCAGCTCCAGATTGTGTGGACAGAGCTCAACTGGCTCCACTTCTCAAGAGGAAACAAGCACACTGCAGAGTGGGATGCTGTTATACAGGAGAGGTGTGCTACTTCTGGCACAACCTCACCAACACCAAATTGAATAAATCAAGATCAGGATCAAGAGGATCATCCAGCTGCTGCATTGGGTGGGACTGCCAGCTGAGATCATTCTGGACCCAGAGACAGGTTTGTGTCCCTGCTAACAAAACAGGTATGGGCTTACTTGGAGTCAAAACCAACCTATCACTCACTCAGTGAAATGTTTTGGTCTAAGAAATCACCTTGAAGAGTGTATAAATAATGTACATCTTTGTATTTCATGTAATAAAATGGTTCCTGGTCAGTTGCCCTGTCAGTTAAGGATTACACACCCACCCCTATTCATGATTAATCAGATGTCAGGATGTATGTGCTCTCCCAGCATATCATCCCATGGCAAGCAGCAGCACATTTACAAATGTAGAAAGAAAGGAAAAAAAAAAGAAACAATAATAGGAAAAAGAATTATTTTTATGTGTACTTGTCTTAAGACATATTTTTCCATGCAGTAATTTGAAAAAAATAACCATCTGGAAAAAATCATATCATGGACAAGGCGTGTCATGACATTTACAGCAAATATTTTTGCTCTTAGTATCAAAACCAGCTCTTTGCTCTATCAAGGGCTGAATATTCGCATACACATAAATGTTCAGTAAATAAAAGGGCCTCTGCAGAAACTCAGAGCTGGGTGATCTTGTGCTTTCAGCATTCACGTTCCCATTTGTTTATACTTGTTTGAAACCCATATTTTTTACATCTACGATGTGAGTGCCTGTAGTTCCTTTCCCTCTGCCCCTTTGGTCTCAGGAGAATGACAATAAACAGCCCTACTGTGGAAGAAGTCCTGATGTAAGTAAAGGTATCAGGAGGCTACGAGGTCACGGGCATAAATGAGGCAAACTTTCCAAAGAAATCACCAGGATGATTTATAATCATGGGCAACCTTGTCCAGTCAGAAGAAGAAATAAAATGTGTGCATCATGCACCAGGTTCTGAGAGGGAGCAGAGGAAGAAACCCAAGAGCATCTCTCATTTTCTAAAGAGGATGGAGCCTCCCAATAAAGCTGTTGGCCCTCTAGCAGCAGTGCTTGGGGTGGGAGGATAGCTCTTTGAGACTCTTTTGGGACTTTGCTGAGATGAAATAACTTTCTCTCAGGCTCAGCACTTGCTTTAATTCTGAGTTTGAAGGTGAAGGTGTGGTTTACATGAGGTGTGATTCTTGACAGGGTCTCTTCACAGAGGCAGGCTGCATGTCCTGCACCAGCCTTGGGTTCTCTGCAGCCTGTGCAGCCCACGGGCTGGGTCTCTGTGTTGGGTCTCTGTTGGTTTAACCGGGAACATTCCCAGGATGCTGCAGTGCCCAGTATCCCTGAGAGTTGCCTGCTGCCCTCTCCAAAGGGGCAGCTCTGGGGGTAATGTTTCCATGAGGACCATGCCTTGGAAAGGTGAGTGGAAGTGAGGTGTCAGCACCTGGGTGTGGGTGGCAGAGAGCAGGAAATGAAGGTGTTGGTTTGCAGGATGGTGACACTGACAGCCAGAAATTCCCAGGGTGTGGGTGTTTGGATGCACAAGTTTCCCTGAGGCCAATCTCTGCCTGTTGAGAGGTGGTGGGCTGTAATGCCCAATACCACTTGTAATTCCAATTGCCATCTCTACTGCAAACTCACATCCATCATAGGTTTCAAATGTCCCTCTAAAATAGTAACTTAAGATATTAATTAAAACTACAGAAAATATCAGGTAGTACTGATATTTATATATTTATTTATGACATTTATTATGCAATAATTAAAATCTAGAAGAGAAAAAGTAATTCTTCCTTTGTTTTGCGAGGATTTTGAACATAAACTGCTATTTAACATGAAACAGACACTTAGCAAATAATATGACTATTTTAAAATATATTTGTCCTTTAGCATCTTACAAGCCCTGTCTCCTGAGGTGCCTCCACAAGGCAAGGGAGTAGCAGACAAGTTGTTGTTTAAGCCCAGTCTTAGAAACCCTGAGTGTACCAAAATCTCCTTGAAGTGGTAACATGGTAATTCTTAATCTCAGCATGATACTCCTTTGACATAAAGTAACAGTGATTCTTTCTCTGGGAGGAGGGTCAGTGGAAATGAATCTTCTTAACAAAAATCAATATCCCAAAATTTGAAATCAGTTGATGCAACTATCTGCAATTCAGCTTGCTTATTAACAGACCCAGCCAATCAGTTCCATGTGCTCCCTGTTGCTAAGTTGCCTCCATAAACAAATTGATTAATTGATTTTTTTCTCCCCCAAGGCCTTTTAGTGTATAAGCAGGTCAGGCAGCTATGATTTCATTTTGCTCATCTACTCGGCACTGGCTTTGTAAATCAGTTTGGAATCCCAGTTCTTCATCTCAAAGATCAGCAGTGTCACCTGCAAGCTCAGATGGAGAAGTGGATCTATGGAGAAACTTCATCTCTCTGGGAAGATGGAAAGAAAGTGGGACTGAGTTTCAATGGCAGAGTGGAAACCATCTCCTCTGGCCCTGAATTTGGAGCACTTGGATCAGAACTTGTACCTGCAGCTTCAGGTCCAGGTTAAAATGGAAAAACCCCTAAGAAACAAAAGTGTGTTTTTAATTTGGCTTTTTCTTCCAGCTGTTTCTGAGATCTTGACTAAAAATCTGTTTGAACATGCTAATATTAACCTATTTCCATGATTTGAGGCCAGATTGTAGTGAGAACAATGTCTCAGATTTCAGAGATGTCACATTTGGCCCTAGGACTCCGTTTGCTCTTGAATTTGTGTTACATGTCACCTCTAAAGAAAGGCTGCCTTTGCAACTGGTCCTGGTTGCCCTGTTCTGCTCAGCCTGGTTTTGCTTGAGAATTCATCACGATGTTTATGAAACTAACACTAAACAAAATTAAAAATTAAAAAATTTAAAGACCATGGGCAGAAGGAGAAACTTTGAGTCTTCACTGGGCCAGCAGTAAGAAAGGAGCCCCAGAGGGCCACATCTGGAGGGGGAAGGAAGAGCCACAGCTGCTTGTTATTCCTACTGATGCACAGTGGTGCAGGCTGGTTGCAGGCAACTCCTTTATAACTTCCTTTTTTAGAGACCAAATTTCTCTTCCTGCCCTTCTACCCTACACTTGAGAGGTAAGACAAACATCTTGCTGAATGGCTTTAGAGGCTTGTTACCAGTAGCAGAACATTTAACTCTTCAGCAAAGGTGTGCTGGACTGCTGTTTATTTATTTACTTAATTAGTTGGAGTTGGATTGAATTGATCCCTAGTCTTTGAGCTGAATGGGAAACATCCATGTGCAAGGAATAACTTCAGGACCACTGAAAATGGCAAGTGCTACCCTGGAGGTGCGTGAATGTTATTGTTTGGAAATTGTTAATGAAGGAACAGTTTAACAGAAATTAGTGATGTTTTAGGAGATGGCAAGATGGACTTGTGTCCACTAGATGTCCTAGGAAAGAGATCAAACCCAAAATGTTCCAGCCAGAATATGGAATGCTTTTCATTGTCAAGAGGGGTCTTTCCTGAGTCTGGCAACACATTTCAAGCAGTGTGTCTAGTGGGTATTTGGGTATGAAAGCAGTAATTACAAAATAGGAATAGTTTAAATACTGACGTTGCAGATACTTCTTTCATTTCTGTCTCCCTACATACCATGTAGCCAAGGGATTCAGAGAATGTAATAACTCACAGAACTTTCTGGAATGGGTCCCTCTGAACCTCCATAATTTTTACGTCTTAAAGTTGTGGAGTTGGTGTTCTGTTTTTCTTTTCTTTTTTTTTTTTAACCTTTTCACAATTTTTAAACTGGACTCAAACTGAAAAATAGCAGAGAACTGGAAAAAAAAGGAAAAATGAAAGGGAAAAAAGTGGGTGCAATATCAGTGATTCCATCACACTCAGTGACAAAACCTAGAGAAGAAGAAAACAGAAGAAAAAAAGGCTTAAAAATTGCCCCAAATAGTTTAAAGTGAAAAGTTTTGGAAAGAAAAAAACTGGTATTTTTCATCAGTTTTTCTTTTTCTGTTTGTTTAAATCAGTTCCAGAGCTATCAATTTAGCTTAGGAACATAAGTGTTGGAGTTGACAGCTTCAAAATCTAGCCTTTTAAACAGAAGCCTTCTCCAGGAGGGATTTATGCTCTTTGGTAGAGAGAAACTGATGCTTTTTGGGAGCCAAGTTTTGAACTGTGCTTTGGGTTGAAGTCTGAAATCTTGCAAACTTTGTTTCTCTAGATTTTATTTGCAAAAGCATTACAAAACTAGCTGCTCTAATGAATTGTTGGTCCTTTTCCCATTTTAGATTAGATGCAAAACCAGAACACTGGTGGCTAATTCAGACCCTGGGAGTTGTTCCTGAACTTATCCCAAAATTTAGAAGCATTAATCTTCATGATTTTGACTCTTACCTATCTCCAGTCAAAATATGTTTCGCATGACTTCATCACTTTGCTAAGTGAATTGAAGGCAGTTAATTGCTTGTTTGTTTCTTTAGTCTCAAAGTAATTAAATGTTAATTCTCTCCATAGCTGAAACAATACTCTGAAGCAGAAAAAATTAAGTTTTTTTAATTACTACCAAGGGTTTTGTTGTTGATCCTAACAATAGAATTCAAGGTGATCCAAGGTAATAAGGCCTCTTCTCCATAGATTTCAGGTCTCACCAAACATTAATTGAATACCTGTGGCTGGTTTTGCTTGGGGTAGGGTTCATTTTCTTCATAGTAGTTGGTCTGGAGCTGTGTTTTGGATTTGTCCTGGAAGCAGTGTGGATAATATAGGGCCATTTTCATGACTGCTGAGCAGGGCTTGCACAGAGGCAGGAACTGGGGGGACACAGCCAGGACAGCTGACCCCAACTAACCCCAGGGATATCTCAGACCATGTGGTGTCATTCTCAGCATATAAAGTTGAGGAAGAAGGAGAAATGGGACGTTTGGAGTGATGGTGTTTGTCTTTCCAAGTCCCCATAACAGTGTTTTGTGGCCCTCTGGGGTTACACCATGACAATACCTCACCTAAGAAACAAAATAGGCTAAAACTCATGTGCTATGGTGGATATTAGTATTACATCAACTTTAAATGTAGGGAAATTAGAGCATAACATTGCCAAGGGACGCCTCTGAGCATTGGTCTGTGCATCCTTCCAGCCAGCAGGGTAAGAAGGGTATGCAATGGTCCTGGGACTGATGCTGGTGCTTCCTTTGCCCTCAGCCAGGACCTCAGAGGTGCTCTGAATCCCACCAGGTAGGACAGCCCTGGGTTTTGCCCCATTTCATACAGCCAAATGACCCCAGAGCACAATGCCATGAAGGGTGATGGGCCCATGTATATTTTGAAGTAGGACAAGAAGATCTTCCTATTTCCATCCATGGCCTCCCCTGGTACTTGCTAGTTTTTTGCTTTGTTTCTTTCCTCTTGCCACTTTGACTCTTATATACATCTCTTCATTGTACTAAACATTCCTTTCATACATCAGAGAAAGGAGCCTAAAAGATCCCTTCAAATGCCAGAATCTCAGCAACAGTGGGGAAATGTGCTGTGACATTCAAGTTTAGGCATGTTTTTCCTTTGACTGCCACTTTCAATCTCTAGAGGAAAGAGGGACCTTTTAATATGGGTCTTGTTGAGTGTTCATTTTCTTTTCAGAGGTAGGGCACTAACTGTGCCATCCCCAGGAGTGTACGACCTCTATCCTTCAAAAAATATGACAGACAAAAACACCCATCATCATTAATCTTAAACTTTACCTCTGATTAGCGCATCAACAAAACAACCTTTCCTTATGCCACCGGATGACATGCTGGACACATGTCAGGAAGACATGAGCCATCCATATCTTATCTTGCATTAAGAAGAGTTATCCAGAAATGTACCTTCATTACTGCGACAGCCACGTCAAAAAGAATCGATTTATTGTCAACGCGTCCGAGCTAACAATGTTAATGGACTTTTCAAACATCTTCTCCTTCTCATTTGTTTCCTACATGCCTATCAAAGAGACAAAGTGAGATGGTTGCCAAGCTCTGGGGAGTGGGGTGTGTGTTCAGAGAGTCCATGGCTGCTCCTTGGGCTGCCTGTAATGAAGTGAGGCTGGGGTGCAGGAGGAGGAATTCAGAAGAGGCTTCTCTAACACTAGGAGAGACCTAAAGTAGAACTTCACTTTCCTCTGCTGCTGTATTTCCTCAAACTTTAACAGTTCTTTTGGGAATTACTTAGCAATGAGGTTGGTTACTCCATTAGTTAGCAATTTCTGGAAAGGATTTACCTGCATTTCACCTCTGTGTATTTACTTGTGGCTCTCTCTGATGCAGCCAAAGGCTTGAACCAGTGGTGCTCAGCACTGCTGTGAAGGAGAGATGTCCTCTGGAGCTGTCAGAAGGTGAATGTTTGATATTGGGCAGAAGTGTTTTCTCTGTTGTGTCTTTGCCAAGTCAGTCACTGGGAAACCTATTCTGAGAAAGACTCTGCATTCCTGCTATGAATGAAGTCTCCTTTTGCCAAAGTATGACTGGCTGTCTGGTGCTAATCAGTGGTAACAGGATGACCTTTGCGAGTGAATAGAGCAAAAGGCAATTTGTCTTATAGAACTTGTACAACTGTTTTGTTTAATGAAACAACATGATTATAATCTTCCCACAAAGGCACATAAACAATTAGAGTAAATCTCCCTCACATGTTACTAGGTGTTTACATAACTCATCCTTCTCTCTTATCAAATAATGTGTACAATGCACTCCTGACTCTGGCAGGGCTTGGATCGTGTAAGCTTAATCAGACCTGATAAACAAATGTGTTTCCTATAATGCTGGAAGAGCATCAGCACAAGTCAGCACACATTTATTTATGCACTCAGGTTCTGTTTTAAAAAAGACTCCCAGTCCACCCGTGTGTAGTATTTAAACAACCAGAGGGAATGCAGAAATTGATGCTATTACCAAGGGCATTGATATTACTCTCTTGGTGCTGCTGTATTCTTCAGTCATTCCAAGATATAAGTTTTTGGGCTGAGTTTGTTATTTGAAAGAGGACTGAGAGGGTCAGGTAGCTGGTACTTATTTATTTCAAATTAAAGCTATCACAGAATTATTTGTTGACAAGCATTTACTAAGCATATACCAAAGAGGGCACAAGAAGATTTCTGCTACCTACTTTAGTGCTGCCCTGCTTGTCTGGTCTTGGCTCATTCAAATGTCGTTTCACAGAATGATCAAACTACTCATAGAACCCTAAGGTCTGTGTCTTAAAAGTTTTCTTTTTCTCTTTTTTATTTTTTTTTCTTCTTCCCAATTTATGTGGGGAAACTACAGAAACTACTTTCAGTGCACAGGAAAAGTGCGTTAATGTGCCAACATCAAGTGAATTCCACGAGTCTTCTATTCATTAAACTCCCGCTTCCTCCATATGTAATTTATGTCAGTTCAGTTATGCTCCTCCAGGGTGTGCTACTAAAGAAAAAAGAAACCGGTATTTAGCCAAAAAGAGGTGTTTTGGACTCCAGAAATCAACTTGCACCTACTGACAAAGGAGAAACAGACATGTTTTGCCAAGAAACAAATAACCAGGCCTATTTTTTTTAGTGAGAGGTATAACATTTACAGTTGGAAGGTATAACATTTACACTGTTCTGTAGTGATTTCCCTTTACTAACACATATGCAAAACAAACAAACCCCAGCCCTCTCCCTGTGGCTGACCTTGCACATACATGACCCTGCTCTAATACCTTGTGGTGACTTCGTGCCTGTCGAGGACTGTTTGGTGACGAATCTGACCCAGACCTTGGGCCTGAACACAGCCCTGCAGCTGGGAGTCATTAACTCTGCGCCCAGGTTTTGACTTGGGCTCCTGGAAACTGAAGCTGACTATTGGATAGTGTGAGAGAGACCGAATCCAGAACTCTTAGCCAAATACAGTAATGTTACAAACAAAGGGCTAAATTACTTCTGTTCATGGAAAAGTACTTTCACTGGGAGCAAAACTCAGATTCCTGCTCCCCCTCTCCCCTGGTTCTGGTCCCCTCCCCAAAACCAGCCGAGTCCTTGAAGCCTCAGATTTGGGGGCTGGGGAGAGCCTGTGAGGCTGGTTTGCTGGGAGAGATCAGGTTGCACAGTGCCCTTTGCTAGACTCTCTAAGTTAATTATGCTAATTGGAGCCCTGAGATTCCTCTAACATGCCACGTTAGATGTTTCCTTCCCCTTTGGCAGAGCCAGGATGGTTGCTGTACAAGGCCCTCTGTGGCTGCAGGGATGCAGGAGCAGATGAAGGCTCAAGGAGAGAGAACAGCTGCTGGTCCATCTTGTGATAGGGGGCAAGGAGAAGATGTGCCATGAGAATATCAGAGCCTGTTTTCTGAGGTCCTGGCTGAATCCATGTTATTTCCCTCCATAAATTCTGGCAGGCACTAAAGCCTCATCTATAAAAGAAAGTGAGAGATAGAGAAGCTCTAAAGACAGGCTCTGAGTGGGTGGGAGACTTGATTAATTGCAATGTCAGACAAAAAGAGAAGGACATATTTTAAAGTAGCAGCAAGACCTTTCCACTGAAATAAAGTAATTCTTAAATCTGCTCTGCTAGAGGGGCATTAATCTCAAGTCCCTCCTAGAAAGCCAATGGAGGTGATGAGGGTTGGCAAAGGGAAAGTGAGAACAAAGTCTGACCTCTAAGTATCGAGAGAAACAGGGTGAAGGAAAGGAATGATGTCCCTTTCTCTGGGGCATTTAATTGACTGGCATTTGGATAAACCCCTCGTGCTGGAGCGACCTGTCCTACTCCATCCTCCACAGCCTCTGCTCGTTCCACTCGTGCCACAAATAACACTTTAAATCTGTAAGTCAGAGAACTCCTGAGCTTTTTATTTATGGTCTTAGTATTTGGAAGATTCATGTAAAAATTAGCAAGGAGTGCTAATTGTTCAGAATTGTCTTCTCAATGGATTTCTTCTAGGGGAGCTCTGATACAGCGCATAAGGGAAACTATATAGAAAAAAAAAATAACTGTTGAGGTCACAGTGCCCCTCCCTTCCCATTCCATAAACAGCTACTAAAAGGACAAGAGAGAAAAATCCTTTTTTACTTTTGCTAGTTGTGTCCACAGAAGTCCCATTTCTAATCTCTCATGAGAGGAACTAAAGAGTAACTCCTTGTAATATTTAGCGATTTATAGAGCTGGAGACAGTGAAAGCATTTACTGTTAATGGGGACAATCATTTGCAACAATTGTCTGCACTTTGAGAAGTTATATGAGTAAAGCTCACTCAACAGCAAATCCCATTCCAGTGTAAACTCTGGAGCCCACTGCTGAAGAGTAAAAATACACTATGGGAGGAAGAAATGTGTTTAATTTCCAAAAACCTTACCCAAACATGTACAGCATAAGAGGTTAGAGTCCTTTATAGCTGAAATGCTATTTACCTTGCTAAGGTGCTCTGGTTTTAATTTCCTTTTGATGCTTTTAAGACAAAGCTGGAGATAAACAAGCATGGTTCTGAGATCACTGGTGTCAATGGGAATTGCTCGATTCGCTTCAGTAGACTTTGGTGTTAAACTCAAATGAAGAGATCAGAACGGGGATGAAATCTGTAGCCTGTTGAGGCCAGTGGAAACACAGACACTAATTTTAATGATTTTTGAACCAGACTCTGAACACCAGATGAAGTCTGACTCCATGGCTTGGTGGAGTTAAATGTATTTGCTTAGTCTTGGGGATCAAACCTCAAAACCATGCTCAGGAGGAAAACATGCATTTAATGAGAGTCCAATCATCATCAGACATATCAAACTCCTTAGATTTCAATTGAACTAATCCAAATTTATGGAGAATCAGTTTGGCCAAATATCTGAACAACACTTGCCCTTTCAATAACTATTTATTAAAATGCAGAAACCAGACTGAGTTTCTGGTTATTGAGATACAGGTTCAGGATGGGCTGATGACATGGTATGTACTGTCTATGCTGAAGAAAGTGCACAAAAGTGCTCTCCTTTAGCTGTTAATCAGCTTACCACTTCTTGCACAG
The DNA here is from genome assembly GCA_013400575.1 of Peucedramus taeniatus. Classification (NCBI taxonomy): domain Eukaryota; kingdom Metazoa; phylum Chordata; class Aves; order Passeriformes; family Fringillidae; genus Peucedramus; species Peucedramus taeniatus. The sequence continues at coordinate 1,154,944 of WBNO01002729.1, forward strand.
AAAATGCTATATTCTGGACTGTGATCCTGGCGAATAACCAAAGGGGAAGTGGATTTTCAAATGCTTATTTTATTAATCTTTACATATCGCCTCGCTAGGGCTCCAGGTGCTGAGTGGTTTATAACACTCTAAATTGTAATCATGGATAATTTTTAATCCTGTGCATACATTCCATGCAGCTGAATGGGGATCTCACTGGAAAATGAAGAGCTGCCTACCAGATCTGTTCCTTGTCTCTGGCACAACAGCACAAAGGAAATTTCCTGCTAACCCATCAAGTCCTTGAATGATTTGTAAAATACCGTAAGAGTCTGAGAGCATTTAAAAGGAGGAGAAAGACAGAGAATTGCACGTTCCTGCCCCTGGCACATCAGCTAAGTGGGATCTAATCCAACCACCCCCTGTAGTTAAATGAAGAACTTGACTAATTTTTGGATCAAACCCAGGTAGCGCACTGCCTCACATTAACAGCAGTTCCACTTATCTTTGAGTTGGATTTTCCTGACTTTGTTTCTCTACAGATAGCTCTTTGCTTGAGGCTGGAGGATTTGCAGGCCAACAATATTTGAGTTTTTCACTGTTTTCTTCATGTTTCAGGCACATTTTTACAAGGAACTTAGGGGTGCTGCATTGTGACAATAAGTTTATTCAGTTGGCACAAGAGATATTTATCAAAGGTTTCAGCTCACCCTCTTTTCAACATTTATTAACTTAGGGGTATGAGGTGCAGACCTGATTCACCTATTGACTGTGGCTTCCTTCCAGCAGAGAGTAGTGGTATAAGTGATGGGATTTTTTAGATTGCAGAAAGGATTGGATATAGGTCTATCTGACTGAGGAATAAGTGTTGGAGGTAGTGGGATGGGGCTGGCAGCTGGCAGGGTTTGGGAAGATGGGGGAGAATTTCATTGCAAATTGAATTTTAAGAGGATCTATGTGATAAAAGGAGGCCTCCTAATGGAGGTTAGTGCTCGGTCCCTGTGAAAAGCCATCAGGGTTTGGATGGCTGGCATTTCTAATTCTGTTAAGTGTCAAAATCAATGCTTGATGGGTCTGTGGGAGCCAGGCAATGGGCAGCCTCTGCTGACAAACCAATCTGGGACAAGAAAGGGACGAGGAAGGGACTTCCCAGAATAAGAGTGAGATGTCTCTTGAAATTTAATTTGCTTAATAAGGTTTTAAAAGCTTTTTTTAAAAAAAATAATTAAATAACAGGGCCATTTCTACCCTCCTCCTGAAATAAACCTCGAGCTTCGTTTGCAGTTTTCCACTTGTAAGCGACACATGTAAGCAAAGGGCCTGTTGTTGCAACCCTGGAATGCTCCCAAGCAAATGATGCTCCTTTATTGAAAGCAAATGAAGAAAAAAGAGACTCTGTCAAGAGGAGAGAACAGTTTAATTGGATTAAAACCTATGAGCATGTACAGTAGGGGAGGAGAGAGCTCCTCTATCCCTGATTCCTGTGGAGAAGGCAAGGAGATTACCGGGGGGTGAAGTGAGATCTGTGCAGTGCAGCACAAGCAGCCATCCAAAGGCTGGAGCTAGCCAGCAGCAGGGCCCCAGAGGAATTGCTGGTTCCTTTGGGGTGGCTTGGGAGTTCTCCCTGGAAAAGGGTGGCTGGCAGTGCTCATTAGAGGAGTGCAGCTCTCCTCTGGCACTGAATGCAAATTAAGGAGCAATATTTGTGTTTGTGGTTCATAAGCAGTCAAGTGGTTTGTCCAAAATGCATTTTACTTTTCCTCTAAAGGGGCAGACTGTAGATTCGAGCCTCAGATTTTTTTTTATGCATTTTAAATGACTCACTCCAGCCCTGGTCTTTCATCCCCACACTGTTATTGAAAAGAACTCTGAGTTTTGAATTCCTTTTCATGGGCTCTTGAGAAAGCAGGAACTTTGCAGGGGAAGGCACAGCTCTGCTGAACAGCCAAGTTGGGAGGATGTAGAAAGTCATTTGTTGGGATGTGCTGGGGATAAAACTTGGACAGAAAGGATCTTTGCAAACTCAGTCTTACTGCAAAGCCACAGCTAATGATGGTCCAGGATCAACCCAAAATATTCCTGAGCTCTCAGGCTAATATCCTAATTCTAGGCCAAAATTTCTGAAGGGCTCAACAATTTAGAAGCTCCTCTCAGCACTGAGGAAATGTGGGTCCTTAACCATTTCTGGGATAACTCTTGGAACACAAGGGGGACCACACCAATGTCACAATTCTAAAGCCCAAATCTTAGTGTAAATTGAAATTTTGAGGCCTGGGATGCAGCTTCTGCCCCTCATCTCCCCACTGCCACCAGAAGAGATGGATGGTGAAACCGGGCCAGGTAATTGCACATCGAGGCAGGGCCAGGGAAGCGAGGAAGTTTTTCAGGCTGGGTTGGGGGAAGGGGCTTTGATTTGAATACAGAGAAGCATTTGGAGCCAAACCAGCAGCAGATTGTGGTACCTTCTTAATTCTGTGAGCCACACATGAATGACCTTTTTGTCTGCCTCCGCCTGCCTGCAGTGGGGGGCTCCCCCCCTGCCCTTCCCCACCGCACACACTCATTGATAATATACATGTGCTAAATAGGATTAACTCTCCCTCATCTGCATGAGTTGTTTCTCTCCCTTGGCCACTCTGCCCGGCTTCCCCCTCTCCTCTCCCGCTCCCTGCAGCCCCCCAGCTCCTTCTGGAGCTCCATGTGGGCCTTGTGTGGAGTTTAGCTGGCTCATTGTAGGGCAGCTGGTAATGGGAGCGGGGCTGAAAAGCCGGCTGTCAGGCTCAGTGCTCGGGAAGAATAGGCGGGCGTCTGCTCCGCAGCTTTCCCTTTGATAGAGGAGGATAATCCCTGCTATGAGAAGGCTGAGTCAAATGGAAAGGGAGAGTGAGCCCAGCGCCCTCCCACAGCCCCGGAGCAGCACAAATTGCAAATCCTGGGATTTGAGTGGAGGCCGCTCATCCCGCTAAGCACCTTGTGATGAATCCATTTCATCCTGGGGATGGAGGGAGGCAGGGGAGCCGCTCTCTGGAGGAGAAGTGCCCTTTCTGCAGCCTGAGCAGAGAGCTGGGAATATCTCATTCCCCCCCAGGATATGGGACAAGGCACAGGACTGTGTCCCTTCCACTGGTGTTTCACCTGGGAGCGTTCCCAGCTGCCGCAGGCAATGAGCAGTGAGGGGACACTGGAGATGAACTCGCCCAGCACTGCCAGGATCAGACCTCCCAGGCTGCTTCTCCATCAGCAACCACCCCATTCTTCAAACTGGGAAACCAGTGAGGGGACAGGTCTCAGGGTGTGGGTCTGGGATGTGGGCAGTGAGTCCTGAGAAGGTGCACTGGTGTCTGAGAGGTTCCTGAAGCTGGTTTAGGGAGTGGATGTGAGACACCCACAGTGGGAGAAACATCACTGCAGAGAAGGGAAATGGTTGTTTGAGTATCAGTCCCAGCATGCCAGCTCTGATGGTTTATTGATATCCCATCACTTAGGGGATTGCCTTAGGAGACAAAACCCCTGGTTCAAAGTCCCCTCTCCAGATCAATTAATCTGGAAACTTGAATTCCCATAGTCCACATGGAGGCTTTACCCTCAGTCAGGCACTGCTTGGGTGTCTCTGACCATATCTCACTTTCTGCAAAATAGTTCTTGATTTTGAGATGTTCATCTGTCAAGAATTGGTGACTTAAAATTCACTCAGAGAGAAGCTTTTTTCTCTTCTGCATGTAAGTTTTATGGGTCTGGCATTCCCTCGCGTGTACCCAGAGGTTTAAAACAATGTTCAGGCAGGATGTTAAATAATTTTATTCACTGATGTTTACAAAAATCCATGGTTGAGGATGTGGGCCAAGTATTACCATGCTGCTCAGTAACACCCATGGCCCACTGAGAGAAGAGGATGAGACAGAGCCAGGACAAGAAACAAGAAATATAAACCAGTGAGAAGCGAGCAAGAGTTTTTAGCTGAACTTTGCATTTCTTTTGTATATTATGTTAAATCAACTCTTGATCAAGCCAAGAGTGGCTTATCCACTCTTGGTGCACCCAGTCCTTAGATGTGTTGAGTTTAGCTCCAGATTTAACACTTTGTTCCCTCTCATTCTCCAATGCTGAATATTTACCTGTGCTCGCTCAACTCTTTTGATGCAAAAAACTTTGGGTTAATGTTTCCACAAAACAGGTTTCCTACAAGCTCCCTCTGCTTCCAACCAGCCTGGGAGGGCAATGGGAGAAGAGCAATGTTTCAGGGCCTGCCCTCCCACATGGGATCCTAAAATGGAGCAGCATAATAATCAAATGGGTGGCACAAACCGAGCGTTTGAGAACCTGGAAGGAACTCTTGTTTCCAATTCAGCTTTCAAAAGAGGCAAAAGGCCAAGGGCTTTCACATTATTTATTCCAACCCATTTTCCCATCCTTACTTGAGGCTCAAACAAAAGTGGCCCACGCTGAGCCCTGCAGATGGATTAGCAATCAAGCATGCAGCTGCACATACCTGGCACTGGAGTGTTCGTGCTAGCCAGCCTCCGAAGAGCAGATCTCATTTTTACTTTTTGGGTGCTGGAATGTGGGAGTGGGTGGAAGGGCCAGGATATGAGCAGCCTCCACAGATGTTTCACAAGAAGGAAGTGAATCTATAGTTTAGGCAATCTGATTTACTTGAATCTCCAGATTTGTTTTCTTGGAGGGTTTTTGAGTTTTGCTGGAGTTTCTGGTGGAGGTTTGGGCTGTAGCTTATTTTTCAGAATTTATTTTCCTTTATCCCTTTGGGTGGTGTTTCTCTCCTCTTCTTGGGACTGTCCTGATCATATGAAAGTGAGGAGCTGACCTTGCTGCATGGGCAGTGAGAAATATGGCAGCTTGCCTCCAGTGTAAAAGTCTTCATCATGTCACTGTCATTAACAGCTATATCTTTATCATCCCAGATAGACCTTGGAAGCCTTTCCCTAATTAATTTCAAAATGTTAATCATTATTCATAAGGACTGACCCATTGAATACCAGTTAAGTGTGACAGCTCAGTGTGTCACTGTGCTCTGTTAATCCGAGGGAACAGTCTGCTGGACAATAAACTCCCCTCCAAAGCAGTAGAGAGCTCAAATACTGGCAGCAGGTCAGGTAAAATTCGTAGGCTTTTTGGAACAGTGAGCTGTACTGCACTGAAACCTGGCCGATGGTGGGCTTGAAACCACACACCCCACATATGGCTACACCTACACCAGGAGCACTGCAGAGGCTGCCAGAGTGGAGTGAGATTTCAGCTGAGATTTGGGCTTTTTTCAAATGCAGAAATTCAGAGAGCAAGAAACAGAGTGAGCTGGAAACAAAAGGCCAGGAGCTGTATATGCCCAGAGGAATGTGATGTGGAGGTGGGCAATGAGAGTCCATGATGAGGAGCTTTCTGTTGCTGTAGAAATGCCCAGCCCAGCAGGAATGCTTTCCCCCTCTCTGTGCTGAGCAAAGATCTTCCTCCACAAAGATTGCCTCTAGGTGTGCAAGGTGCCCCCTGTGCAGCCAAACCCCTGCCTTTGTGCATGTGAAGGTCAGCAGAACGTTGCAGGGAAGGTTCTGCACGCCTGTGTGCACACACCAGGTTGTAAAAATCTGTGAAAGCCTTTCACAGAGAGCTGATGGGCAGGCCTCCCTGTAATGCAAAGCAGCCTGTGGTCTGTTTGCACTTGGAAAGCTTGGAGATGGGAGTGAGGTCTGCGTTGGCACAGGGAAAATCCTGAATCCTCACAGCCAGCAGTGCTGGCAGCCGGAGATGATCGTTGTCAATAATGCAGGAAGATTGTGCTCCATTGTTGCGGTTCTTTATTAAATTACATAATTTTCATTTTTTCCATCCTTAAGCTTTACCACTTAAAATGGTTTGTCCTATGCAATCAAATGTGATCCTTGAGCCTCGGCTCAAAAACCCAATAACAATGAGCATTCTCTGGGATGGAAAAACAGAAAGAAAATAAAGGGACTCTATAGTAATTCACTTAAATATGTGTGTAGAATCTAACCAAGAGCCTGATACAAAAATACTGAGTGATCTGCATCCAGACCACCACTTTGAAGGCACAGATACAATATCTTGGTGCTAGGTCAGCCTGATCTCCTGACCCCAGGGAAAAGTGCCTCTGGCATGAAGTGGGACAGCAGGCAGGATAATTTTCTCAAGGATTTTACTGGCTCTCTGATGAGAAATTTGATCACCATTTAAGCTCCCCGGTATAGCATTTGCAATGGACTTCAAGTTTTGACATGGTGATTCCTGTGGCTCAGCTGAAGAGAGGTAATTTTTAAAGTGAAATTCATGCAGTTTCTTGTGATGATGTCAGTGAAAGCCAAGATGTGGATACTCAAACATGAGTTCAAAACTGACAGAATGCTTAATTGGTATGATTGCTTTTATAACACACCAGGCAGCCATGGGGGAACTGAGCTGGGTATTAGAGAGCAGGAAAGAATCTGGACTGACAAGTAACAGCTTTGTCTAAGCCCAGTTATCCTATTCCACCAAGAATTAGTCGCTAATGGGTCCAAGTAAGTACTCAAATATTTTTTTTAAATTTTCCTCGTGCCAGCAGCTCTCTGTGGTACACATTCAAGTGTGTTGTGAAATGTTGCTGCAACTCCTTGCCCTGAGATTTCAGCTGACCACCAGACTCTGCTGTAGTCAATGCCTTTGGATGCTCTCCTTTTCGCATCCAGTTTGTGTTTGGTTTAATTTGTGGACTGAAATCCAACATCATGTCCTTCTCCCTCACTGCTAATAGCAGGTCTCACAGTGTCTGAGTTTGGATTTCCAGCCAAGGTTTGGTTTCTTGGCCCTGCTGTCCTTGTGTGCCAAGGCCTGAGCTGCAACCTGCCTTTTCCTGCTACTTTCACTTGCCAGAGTCTGGTTTGTTCTGGCCATTGGGAATTGCCTGGATTACCTCCTTCAAAGCCAAATCAGAACTGATGAAACCCAGCAATGCTGAATGCTGCATTAAAAACCAAATGGAAACAAAACAATCTTTTTTTTTTTTTTTTTTTTTTTTTTTTTTTTTTTTTTGAGGTGCCCTGGACCAATCTCTTTTTGTCAGGTAAAGATGACAGGAAATTTGTGTGTTGTCCCAAAAGCAACATCAGAGATTTTATGAGTTTGGGGACTTTGTTTATTCTTTTTTGAGCGGGGAGAACCCAAAATACCCGAAGTGGAGAGAGGAAGTGACAGTGTGAGCCCACACACAGTGAGAGGAGGAAGCAGATTCAGGATTTCAGCAGACCAAGCTAAAGGAAGGATTCACTTAAGCCTCAGTGATTCACGCTGGAAAAGTTGTTTTACTTTTTCAGCCTTTCTTCCCCCTCCCGCCTCTTTGTTTGGCTGCGTTGTGTTGCTCCTGGGACATCCAGGGTGACAATAAGGCAATTGTTCCTTCAGGAGCAGGCCTCAATGAAACAGTGCAGAAAAAGTGACAAGGCAAGAAAATATGACAAATATTCTGCACTTCAGTGCGGAGTACTGCCATTTCCTAGTGTGTGTTCCTGAGAAGAAATATACCCATCAAGTTATTTATTTCAAACAGGGAGTTGCCAGTTGTGTTTCTCCTCTTTCTGAGAATCTAAAGCTCAGATCTCTCCCTTGCCTGCCCTGTAAGGAGCAAACACACCCAATATCAATTATGTTTTTAATCTCCAGGACCCAGTCTCCAAATGTGTTTGTGTCTGTGTGTACACATGAACTGTTTTCCCTTTGTCTTCCTATCCAAAATGCAAAAGCATCTCAGATGTTGTGATTCCTCCAGGTTTTTCCCCCGTGGGAGGTTGGAAACATGTAACATTATCTTCTAGCTGCCTACTGCCAGTCTCTGAAATTAGCATTTCAGTGACTGAAAGGTAGTTAGTTTCCACACACACACACAAAAAAAAAAAAAAAAAAAAGAAAAAAAAGAAAAAAAAAAGAAAAATAAAAAAGAAAAAGAGAGAGAGAGAGAAAAAGGAGGGTTAGTACAAAGCTGACACCAATAGTAATAGGAGATGAGGCAGAGGGTACTGGACATGTTGGATTACTAAATGAAAACTGTGATTTTACCAGATGTGCTAACAGAACAATGAAAGGAGCTTTTACAAAATAAATGAACTCTTGGAGTTTTTGTAATTAGCTACCTCAAGGAAAAAAAAGCCTCACAGGACATGTTAACGCAGAGTTAAGAGATAATTCTTTTACTATCCTAAATCTGTGTTTTTTCCCAAAGTGTTTTAGTTTTTTATTTCTGGGATATTCTCCAGATGAACAAGGGCAGAGTAGGTGCTATTGGATGCAAAACTGAGGAACAGCACAGACACTCTGGTCTAATGTTAATTAATGGAGTCTGTTGTTTATGGCTGTCATGCCAACAAATCACTCGTTGCCCAAAAATTAATCACGTCTCCTGTGTGGGGGTGCAGCCCAGGTGGCTTGGCTTCACCCTTCCAAGAGGGATAGCCAGGGCTGGAGCTGTGTTTCAGCAGCTGGCTTTGCTAGGCTTGGCTCAGAGAGGCAGGATTTGGAGGAGCACTAAGGAAAAAAGTCTGAGGAAAACTTTTGTCCTTTCTCCTTCTATATCAAAAGACTCCATGTTTTCCCTGTGGCTGAAGAAATTCCTATCCCAATTCAGTAACATAAGGCTTCCAGGCTTCTCCTTTTGCTATCAGAAAATTCATGTCTCTTGCTGTGGTAGTGGAGAGGGAATATGGTGGAAATCTTGGCCTTGATTCTTTCATTCCAGCTGAGCTTTGTTCAGAATCTATAGCTGGGTGAGAAGAGTTGCTCAGTGCTGCTCTTGTGAGCAGAAACCTCAGGGAGCTGCCAGCTGCCTGTGGGGGTCAGAGGGACACTCACCAGTGGGTGCCAGTGCCTCTCAAGAAGCTTCTCAAGTTGGCATTGTAGGGCACCAGTGGTGTCACATCAGACAGAAAATCAGTGAGACCAAACATCCAAGTAATGAAATGCATCAAGGATAACCTTGAATATCCACACCTGGAAGGAACTTGGTCACTGAAATAAGGGCAGATGCAGAGGTGGGAAATCCCTGGGATTTTTCCATTTGTTTCCAATTTTTTATTTTAAAAGGCCTGAAAAACCTCAAAAAAAGCCCTGCGTCAAATCCATAGGGGAGAGAGAGTTGAGAGAGGAAGGACCACATTTTTTGAAATTGTGCAAAAGATGTTGATAATGTTGAGGGGAGGGATAAAAAACCCAAACTCTTTTTCCTTTTTTTTTTTTCCTTTTTTTTTTGTAGGATTGTAACAGTTTTTGACACGTGGTGGAGAAGCAGTGAGTGAGGCAATCCCCATTTGGAGTGGGCTCCTTTCACTTGCTTTCAGCACTGTGTGCCCATGGCTTCCTGCAAAGTCTGAAATAGATGTTGGCCCCTCTTCTGGCATCTACCATGGATCACAGCCTGACATTATCCAGTGTGGAACTGCTCCACACAGGACATTTTACCCCTGCTGGGACAGTGGCTTCCCAGATGGCCAACAGGGACGTGGTGGGGATTGCTTCACTGTCTGAGCTCCAGTTGTGGAGGGAGCAGACATCTGGTAGTGCTGGAGAGTGGATGAACCAAATTCCTCCATGTCCCTGTGGTCTTGGATGCAGCATGGGAGCTGCCAACCTGCTGTAGGCACCCTCAGGGGAGCTCTGAATCAGGAGTGCTAAACTCATGGCTACCTTTCAATAATATATTTCTCTTTTTCATTCTTTTTGAAGAAGGTTCTGCCACCTCCCCAACTTTGCTAGATGATTCCCATCCTCAGTAAGAGTGGCTGCCTTTTTTTTGGGAAAGCTTCCCAGGAGGGAAGAGTAGGAACAGAATTTATGTGTTCGAGGTTTTTTTCCTGGACAATTTTTAGACTTGATTTTTGGAGCATTCACAAGGAAAAATTAACAGTCTCTGCTGATGACTTTGCTTATTTTAAATCAGCAAGGGAGAGGGTGAGAGCAGAGCCCCTGGGGCTGGTTCAGGGGCTTTCCTGCAGGCAGCATCCCCTGGGTTAGGAAATGTGGCTGCTGGGCACTTAGCAGGGCTTGGGTTGTAGCATCCACTGCACTGTGCTCCTGCAAATGGTTTAAATGGAACCAGTGTTGTTTGCTTCCAGCAACTTGGAAAGAAATTTTGGGGAAAAGCAGCTTTTTGAAGAATTTAAAAAATTACTTCCCTTGTCCCCCAAAGTATTTAAAAGTCAGGGTGAATATCAGTGCTGTTCTTAAAAAGTCCTTCATCTCAGCAGGACCACAAACCTGATGCCAAATTTTAGGCACCCATTTTGGAAGTGGGTGAGTCAGCTGCAAGATTTGCAGCTTCCACCAGTGTCCCAGACCCAGTAAAAACTGGAACTCCAGAGGATGGTTTTTAACCTTCCTTGCCACAATTAAAAACGTTGTGTTTAATATTAAATGCACATTCATTTTTAATCCAGAAGCCTGGCTTTCTGTTCTCAAATAACCCATTTATAATGGGTTCTTCGTCCAAGCTGGGGAAAGAAATACTTGGTCCTGGAAGCCAGCTCCATAAAGAAACACAAAGAGCATCTTTCTGAATAGCACACAAGTGTGAAAGGAAACATGCAACTGCTGGAGAAATGGAATCATTTGTACTCAGTGAAGGGAAAAAGAAGCAAAAAAAAAAAAAGAGAAAGCTTTTGAAAAGGAGATCTGTGACTGAAGCTCTCCAGAACTGTTTAACCTGTTGGGGATATTTAGCAGATGAATTCTGACCCACGTTCTCCACTTTGCTGTACCCTGTGACAGAGCGACGCAGCATCTGCCGCTTGTGTTCCTCTCCAGACACGCTCACAATGCCGGAGGAAACGGGGGAGAAAATTATGCAAATTGCTCTGAGCAGATTACTTTGACCAGCTGCTCTTCTTCCTCCTCAATCAAAGGTCTGCCTGGGAGAGCCAATCTAGATTATATATGTCAGTCGCACGCTCCGAGGCTGAGCCGCTGCCTCGCCGCTCCTTTTTCCCAAACAGGGACATTTCTGACACGAGGTAAAATGCAAAGCACTGGGGATATCAATTGCTCAAAGGAGGGCACAAGGGACTGAGAATTCCTTTTGGGTTTTGTGCAGTAGCACCTCACCACGTCGCTTGCTGTTTTTTCAGGGCTATTCCCAGAGAAAGTGGTTCATCTCCATGCTAACAATTATTGAATTTTATTATTAAGCATGATGAAATGTGGCAGAGAGGGGAAAAAAAATGAGCAAAAAGGCTCCCTAGACAGTGTGTTCACGGCATGGCCTTAGGTGATATTATTAAGCACATGGGCTGAAAGCTGAGTAGCTTTACCCTGTGCAGCCTGGGATGCTGCTGGCTTTTTTTTTTTTTTTTTGGTGCTTTTGCAAAGTGAAATTTATTCATGAGCACAAACTGGAGGCCATCCTGCTGACGTGTGTTTCCAAACCCGCCAGACGTGGCCGTGACGTTGCCCTCAGACAGACCCAGAGCTCCAGCCACGTCCAGGCTCTCCCTCCCTGCCCTCTCCTGCCACACGCTGCCTACCCTGTGCCTTTAACAGTGCTCAGAGTCCAGAAAAGACTCCACAGCTTCATAAATGATTAATATAGTCTTCGTTAAAAAAAAAAAAAAAAAAGATAAAGAATGCTGCTGCACCAGAGAGCACCTAACCCTGGCAGAAAAAAATACAGTGCTGTCACAGTCTGGTGGCAAGCCAGATTTCACTGCCTTAAATCACCATTAAGGTTTTCCCTAAGTTTGATGGAAACTTCGCTTTTTTTAATCCTGTATACAAATCAGAGAAAGTCCCATGTTAGCATGTGATAAAACACACACACATAAATATGTGAGCAGAGTGTGGCTGCAGAGCAGTGGGGATGCATCCTCTGGAGGCTGCAGTGCCAGGCAGGGAGCCCTCACTGAGCTTTGGAGAGATTAATAATTCTCATGCCCTAGTTTATTTTTTATTTGTCCTATCCTGTGGATTTTTCCCAGTGCCAGAATTGCTGAAGATTTTAGCATTTCATTATGTATCCCCTCCCCTGAATTTCTAATCTGATTCAGCAGGTGCTGAGGACCCACCAAACATGCACAGAGTACCCAGGCCTGGAGTTGCTGTGCTGAGCTGGAGTCTGGAGTGTGTGGTGCCACAGTTTGGCTCACTTTTATAATGTTTTTTTCTTATTTTTTTGTTCCCCAATTAATATGGGAGTGGGTATGATTTGTGTAAACAAAAAGGGAGCCAAGCTAGCAAATTTTAATGAGTGGGGCAAAGATTTGTAACAAAAGCTGTGCGTGTTGAGATGCTCAAGGCAGTCAGCACAAAGGTGCAGACCTCTCCCTGCTTCCCATCATTACTTGGTAGTGGAGAGAATGACAGCTTAAAAATCTAAATCAGAAAAAATAATTTTAATTTATTAATCATGTGGTGTGAAAAACTAGATAAGTTAATGCAACTGAATACAGGACTCTTTTTTTTTTTTCTTTTCCTGATCTTTAGATGCTTTTCAAAAGGTGTTTCCTAATTTTTTTCCCGTGTTTATGACCATTATTTGATTTTAGCAGAAGTAATATTATTTTTCAGAAGTAATATTATTGTTTATGCTCCTGCTTCATGTACCATGCCCTTAACTTTCTTTGCAGAGAATGTTTATAAAAAGGAGACAGTGACAAATAAACCCCACTGCAGGTTTGCCCTGTTATTTCTGGATTGTAGATCTTGCCTCAGTGTGAGCTGGCTGAGGAGTCTGGGGGACTTGCTGCTCTGTCTAATTTCTGTTTGCTGCCAGGTAAGTCTGAGCAGCCCCTGTTCAGGGAAAAGCTGCAATTATAGCTGTGATCTTGACACCAGAGTTCACCTGAATTTCAGGAGAAGTTTGTGGAGGTTTGGAAGCTAATGAGCTGCAGCCAAAGCAGGGGGAGAGCTCTGCAGCCACTACTTTAGGGGGACTGATGTTTCTCAGCACCGGGTGTTATTCAGCTTTTCTGTCTTGCTCTGGGCTCACAGAGTGCACATTCTCTCTTTATTTCTCCAAGCCTTGGCTCTATTCTGCATTATCAGGGCTGTCTTGTACAAAGAATTGTATTGATGGAATAAAAGTTAGCAGTGAAAAAAAAAAAAACAAAACCAGCCCTTGAGATATGATGAATTAGCTGCAATTTCAGTGGTAAAAATGGTCTCTCATAGCTGGCTATTAACTACACTCTGGTGAATACATTTTCATGCAAGAGATGGTTTGCTATTTCAAAGGAGTCTCATTGAGACTTGATCAAGTTATTTTCAAAAGTTTAAAGTATTATTAGCTGTAAATCCTGCTGCTCAATTTTACAGTCACGTTTTTTATTTGCTCTTGCTTCTCTGTGTATGTTCAGGGTGGGCACTGAAGGAAAAGTGGAGCTAACTACCCTGGAGAAACGGGAAACACAGAAATACTTCCCTGTTACTCTGGCTTTAAGGAAGTATGACCTTGTATTTCATGGTGCTGTGGAGAAGCTGGAAATCACTCCCTCACCAGCATGCCTGCATTTCTAAGCTGCAGCCAGGATTCTCCTTATCTTTCACAGAGCACAGTCACTGATGTGCCATCATGGGTCATTTGCTAAAAAACTCTGTTTGCTATTTTTAACGCTCAGTCAAGAGGAATTTTTTTTTTTGGTTTTATTTTGGTTTTAGACTAACAAGGAAAGGAAAAATCTAGCCAGCATGGTAGCTCAAAAAGTTCAGCAAAATGAATACTCTCAGATCAACATCTCTAAGAGAGGCAAGAGAGCAGAGGTTGCTGCCTGAGAGCCCATCAGGAAAGGCTGGTCCTGAGCAAGCCTGGGAGATGAATGTTACTGAAGAGCCACTGATCAAAACAATTAATAATTGGCAATTCAGCAGAGTGGCTAATGAGTTCTGTATGGAACAGCTACGCCCTCACCTGAAGAAAGAAGTTTCTTTCCAGGTCTGGACTGGCCTGGATTTGTTTCTGCAAATGATCTGAGGGCATCTTGGATGCACTAATGCCATCGGAAATTTGAAATCTGTAAGGTATTGGATCATCCTGCATTTACTGTGGCTCTGCAGGGAACCTTAATTACAGAGAGGAAATGACTTGCCGACATTTGCACTTTCCTGCCTTGCCATTGAATTCATCATGGTCAGTGTTTTCCTTGTCTACTTCAGTTTACAAGGGCTGTAACCTCAGTGGATCCTTCACTCAATCCCAGTTTGCCCAGACCAGTGCCTGGTTAGGAGATATCCAAAGGAAAACTCACCTGGTGAATAATTTCTGTTCAACCAAAATTTTTAGGGACATGTTATTTTTAAAAATACGACAGATTCATGGTAAAATTCTTGTCCATGTTCAGCCAGTAAAGGAACAGCATTAACTTTTGTGCCCTACCTAAGTTCTAGCTCTGGCCTTCCCTGAAACCTGTAATTTCGGGTCGATAAAACTGTACTTCAGTGAACTAGGGCTGTTTTTGTTGCTGACAGTTCTTTGTCTTCCATCCCAGAATTTACTGTATTTCACTATGGAATATTTGCTGAACAAATCATTGCATATACAGACAACTAGATGATCACATGAGATTGTTCATTCTCAATTCAGTCAAGTCTTAAAGATTGGATCTTGTTTTCATGTCTTGAGGAAGGCATTGATTTATTATAAACATGTCTGTTGAAAAGCAGTTTTGAATGTGCCCAGTGCCACTGTGGACAGGAGATGGAAATGGAGACCTGTTCTGCTGCAGCAAGGCTGCCCTGCTGCACCATCTCCTCTTTTCTTTCCTCCAAGACATTGCTGGCATCTAAAAGTAATTCTATCATGGTGGCACATGGTTCTTCCTCTTAAAATGCCTCGTGAGTCAGACTCACATAGGATGTGAATATTTTCTTTTAAAATTCACATTACTGTCCATGGCACTTCCAGGGGCACAGAGCCAACAGTGAGAGGGAACAGGCTCTGCTCAGCCTGTCACACTGAGATGCACCAAGGTTTGTTGGCTAAGTTTCTCCTGACTTTAGTACTGCACAGGGGTGTGGACTTACCCTATTTCCTTTTCAGATGCACAAGCTGAAGCTCAAGCTGGAGTTGTGGATGCAGGTTTTCCTGGCCTGCAGAGTGAGCTGGTTTCACAGAAGCATCATCAAGGGAGAAGAAGTACAGAGAGAACCTGTGTGATCTTAGTCACTCCTAAAGCCCACCTTGATGCTTCTGAGTGAGTTCTCAAAAGAAGCAAGTAAGAAAGGGCTTCTCTCAACTCAGTCCTGTAATGCCTCCCCTCTTCTTTCTCTGCCCCCTCCCCAAATTCCCCAGGCAGGCAGTGAAATCCCACAGGCTGCGAGATCAGCGCTCTGCCCTGTTACCAGGTTACCCACCACTAAATCTGCGAGGGACTCGGGGACATTCTCTGTGACTGAACAAGTGACTGCTCTGTCCTGGGGGTATAAATCTAATGCAAGCTTGTCAGCATAAGCCTTGTATATTTATGGGAAGCTTTCAGAGGAGCTGCACGGGATCAGAGCTTCTGTTCAGCTCCAAGGCACAGCGTCCCCGGCACGGCTGTGAATGGAGAGCCATGTCCCAGGCACACTCTGCTGCCTCACTGCTGAGCCCTGCAGAGCAGTGATGCATTTGTACTGATTTGTCACTCCTGGAACCGGTGTAAGAGACCTGGAGTGGGAGCATGAAGGATGGAAGTGACACCAGGGTAAGGGCGAGGAACATTCGCACTATATTTAGGGCAGAAGCAGATAGTGGTAACAATTGCAAGGATCATATATAATGCAGTAAAACTGTCTGCCTGAAATATAAACAAAAGCCCTTTCCTGAGGCAGTGAGGGGTGATCAGTCATGTTGACAGTCTCCTCAGCTAAGCAGCCAGGACATCTCATTCAGAAAGCATGGACCAAGTGTGGGGCACTGCTGATTCCTTTAAAAGCATCCTGGAAACAGCATCTTTGCTGTGCTGCAGAGCAGAATGTCTCCTCTCCAGATGTTTTACATGAGCTTCACGAGTGTGTGCTGGCACCTTTGGTGTCCTGAGCAGCACAAGGGTGGTATGTGCCAGGATGCAGCAGAAAATCAGAGAATTTGACTTAGTTTGGAGTATGTTCAGAATCTGAGCATCTTGCTCAAGGAAATGTCTTGGTCAGCTGTACTGGATCACAAACCAAAACATAAT
This sequence comes from Peucedramus taeniatus, assembly GCA_013400575.1. Lineage (NCBI taxonomy): Eukaryota > Metazoa > Chordata > Aves > Passeriformes > Fringillidae > Peucedramus > Peucedramus taeniatus. The sequence continues at coordinate 1,171,059 of WBNO01002729.1, forward strand.
AATTTAACTCCTGGATACAATAATTCTGCTTCTAGGATATTTCCTTTAGCAAGCAAACCAGCAGAATCCTGTTCTGCCCAAATATACCTCAGAGCTGAGGAATGGACTCTGCTTTGATCTGCCCTTTCACATATTTTTCTTTCAGCTCACATGGAGTAAATGGGAAAATTTCAATATCCTTCCTATATTGCTTTTACCCTTGCCCAAGAAATCCCTCTTTGGCCACTCTCAGTGAGAAGATGCTGGCTGGATCTCAGCTACCACATTTATATCCCATATTGTGCTGAGAAGAAAAACTGCTCTGGTTCTTCAAGGAGCAGAAGGGAAGCAGATACCACCCATTCCTTCCAAGGTAATTCTCACATTCTGGAGAGCATCATCATTTCCAGGCACCACCAATAAAATAGTGACAGAGAGCTCTGTGAGCTCCAGACTGCTCCATGTGCTCCCTGGCCTTTGCTAATTCTTTACCTGCTCTAGTTTTAAAAGCCTGAGAAGAATGAAATTCCACTCTGAGATATCCAGATACAATTCAAGAACAAACCCTTCAAAGTGGAAGGAGGAAGGTAAGAGATACAGGGGGAACCTGATCCCCAGGCTGCTTGCACAGGAGGAAGGCTTTTGATTGCAGTTTTATTGTTCCCCACGTCAAAACTGACAGACTGTCAGAAACAAGAGGCTGTCCCTGGGGAAAAGTGGCCCAAGGCTGGGCTAACAGTGGCTCCTGTGGGTCCAAGAGCAAGTGGCAGGGTGTCCTGGGTTGGTTATATGATGCTTGTATCCCCAGTTGTCTGTTCTGTTTGTGCTGGATAAACAGAACAGTTTTCTCCCAAAATTTCTCCCAAAATTGCCCTAAACCAGGACACAGAGGGGCTGGGGCTGGTGACAGCTGTGATGCTGCTGTGCATTACTGAGCAAAGTACCCCCTTCCTATCTGCTCCCAGCTTTGGCTACCTTCATTTACACACTTAACAAATTAACTTGTTAATTAGAACGAGCAAATATGATGAGCTTTTGATATAGTTCAAAGGAGCAATAGCCAGTTTCTTGATTCCCAGGTTGGCAGCCGTCCTTCCTGTGTGCCCCAGAATCAAAGTGCAGCTCTTGCTCCAGCAACTGTCAGGCTTTTTACATCTTTTGATCAAGAGCCTGGCTGCAGATAGAGGAAAAACCAACACCCAACTGTTTGGATCTTTTCCCCTACAATTATTATCACATCCATTACTCAGCAGAAGCCTGGGATGCCCTTTCATTCTTACACAAATACTTTCTTTTGGGATTCATTTAAAGTTTCCTTGTGCATGAAGTGGTCACTTGTCAGCCATCCACCTGAAAGGGTGAGGCAGAGAAAGCACAGTCAGCTAAAAAGGAGCCCTGGCTTCAAGCATTTATAATGAATATTGACAAAAAGAGGGGGTGGGGAGGAGAGGGAATCAAAAGCTCGAAAATTGCTGATTAGGCAAAAGCCGACTGCCTCCTGCCTATGGAGAAAATGGCATCATTAGAGGGATGCAACAGGGCTGGCATTATGCAATGCCTGGTCAGGAGCAGAGAACAGCACAGCAGCAACTCCCACTCGGACCAGAAAAGCAGGAGATGGCCCTTCTGCCTGATTTGTGAAATTTCAGTCCTGGAAAATCCCAGGCTGTGGTGGTCCCCAAACTGGATCACCCCTGTGGTCTGGGCAGCCAGAGGTGCCCCACAGACCAACACCAGGAGCAGGCACAAGGTTCTGCCTCCCTGCCACAGATGGCAGCAAACCCTGTGTTAGGGAAGCCACGGAGTCTGGTGTTTCTCCTCCTCCTCATGTTTTACTCCTAATCTCAGGGTACAAGTGAGACCCCAGACGAGGTGACTCAAGCAAGGGTGGAGCAGCACCTCGGGGTCCTGGAGACCTGCAAAGAGCCAGGGGCTGGGGACACAGTGAGCTGAGCATCCTGCACAGAGCCTTCCCTCTGCATGTATTTAATGGTGAGTTAGGGCTGGGGGTGCCAGTGATGACCAGCCTTTATTGGCCATTAGGTGCCTCCCAGGTGATGAATGGTGCTCTCAGGCTGCCTGTGTGCACAGCATAAAGGAAAACCAGCAGGGCTGGGATCTCCTGGTGTTGCTGTGCCAAGAGAGATGGAGATCACTACTTAGTTACTTTTTTTTTTTTAACAATCTCCAAGCATTTACTGCAAGTCAGGATTGGAAGGGGAAGCTGCAGCACTGCTTCCCATCTCCTCTCCTCTGCACTGAGCAGACCCAGGCCCCTGGGATATGGATTTCAAGAGCAATAAATTCACTCTAAAAATTTAAAGAGGATGACGCAGAAAACTTCAAAAAAACAAACAAACCAGCTCCACACAATAAAAGCCATTTCTCTCCTGACGTCTCTCTCTAGTTACAGCGTGACACATCAAGGTCAGATTCCCTGTCCCACAGGAGCTTGGCTTTGTGCAGGGTGAGAATCATCCCCTAATGTGTGGTGGCTGATGTTTCGTAAGGATAAACTAATTATATAAAACCCAGGATTCTCATCGTGGGACACCATTTCCAGCAAGTGTTCCCTCTCACAGGGCAGGAAGCCCTGAGCTGAAGTGCCTTCAGGAGGTAGGAAGAGTCAAAGAGAGGTTTAACCTGTGACTGCTGCTCCCAGGCCCTGCTCCCGTGTCCGACCGCGTCCCTCGCTCCAAGGAGAGCTCCCATCTGCAGCTCAATAAATCACCCATTCATGCCAGGAGGTTTCTCTATGGCAGAAGCTGAACTCAACAGCAAGAATAATAATCCATATGTTTGTAATTGTGATTAGCTCCTCTGGAAGATAAAACCCAGAAAGCTCTGCTGGAGCATCACAAATGCTGCAGCGCTCAGGGCCCCCGGTGCTTTCGGTCAGAAAAGGGGATGGAGCAGGGAGCCCCTCCCTGCCTGGAGCATTTCCACCTCACCAGTCTCCTCCATGGCTTGTTTGGTTTCCCCTGTTTTAGAAAAATCTCTCTTTTTTTTTCTTTAATGCAGTGAGTTTTCTTGTGCGTAGTCTCCTAAATGAATGCACAGGCTGTTTCTGGCGTGCTTTAAACCTTCATGCATTTTTAATAATTTACAAGGAAAAGAATTTTTTTCTCTCTTTCTCTCTTTCCTTCTATTCCCCCCCCTTTTTTTCCTCCTTGATTCCCTTTTTCTTTCTTTACAAAAAAAAAAAGTAATGACTTAATACATATCAAGTGGAATTGCTGGTTTGTGGTGACGGTTTTATAATTCCAGGTTCAAGTTTTTTCTATTTAATTATGCACTATAATTCTCATGAACTATAATGCAATAACAAAAGCATGCACCAGGGTTGGCACAAGTCTGTTCTTTATTAGCATGAGTATGGGTACAGTGCTTTATGTGTGAAATAAAATATTTGGACCTAATGCTGAGTCTGTTTCTTTAGAATTACACTGAGCGCTTCTTCCTTTCAAGCACTGAAGCTGAGGCTCTCTGTTCCCTGTCTGGCCTGTTTCTCCCCTGATAAATTCAGTTGTACTTCATTTCAGGAGGCCTTATTTGTCTGTAACTGCCTTTGTAATGCCTTAATTGAATAGAGGGTTCATACATTAACCTGAAGTCCTCTATAGTATCTTAGTTTATGAAGGTTAAAAGTGATTAACTGATGAAAGGCTGCTTGCTGTAAATATTGACATTTCCCCAACCTGCCAGGGTTTTGATTAGCTCCTGAAGTTGCCTTAACATTTTTGTTTATCAGGTTATCAGCATTTCCAAAAGCTTATAAACATCAGGACTTTTCTCATGCCAATTAATGTTTCAGACCCTGAAGGCAATGCAAAACAATAAATGGTGAGTACATTCATCACCTTTGAGTGGGACTGTGTGTGTAATATTAAGCTTGACTGTAAATATTTGCACAAATGGGACTAATTGTGCAAAAATTATTCTCGCAGGCACTGTATTTCCTTTTCATTCACTTTTGACGATAGTGTTTGTAAATCATTCTGGTTTTTGGAAAGAATACTCTCTGGAGCAAGCAGCACTGCTTTTTACAGCTGCAAATGGTTTATTTGCAGGATTCTGCCTTGCCCAAAAGCAGCTTGGATTTGACAGCAAGTGCTGGTGAACTTTGTAACGTTTGTAGCTGGTGTTTTAGAGAATTCCTCTGAAATCTGCCTTTGGTCCTGGCTCTGACTTCCTCAGCATTTCCATAAGTGTTGCTGGCAATGAATATTTAACCCTTCTGCTTACCAGAATCTCGTAGAGATTAAAAGCTCCCTGGCCTGTGAGAAGTCAGATTTTGTGAGATGGTTACCTTTGAAATGCCTGGGGAGTAGCAAAATGATATCAGGTAACTTAAGTAACTTCTCATGCAGCTTGTAAAGTCAATTATAAAAAAAAAATAAAAAAGTATATATAAAATAAACAAATGAAATGTACTTTTTAGCACTCCTTGCTGCAAATTTCTCACAGGTGACCCAGATTCACAAACATGAGGGGAAATCCTCCCAAGCTCTCAGGAATATTATCAGGGGCAATTAACCAGGGCAGTGTGGCTGGGGGACTCCTGGGGCTGGGAACTGCTGGGATGTGCAGACCTGGTGGGAATCTCAGATAAAAACCCTCCCTGCCCCTTTCCAAGCAGACCCCAACAACTCCCAGTTTCTTTATTTCAAATCAAACATTGTTCTTGGGGGTCCAGGATCCATCCTTTGTGTATCTGTTCCCATCCACAGATGTGGGGAGGGGTCTGCCTTGCTCTGTATAATTTTTTTTTTTTTAATAATATATTTTCATGGTTGTGTTTTCCTTTAAAATTGTGATTTGCCTTTTTCTTTAATGTTTGGGGGTTCTGAAAATCTTCCTAATGAAGCTGAGCTTTCATCTATGGCCATGCACGAGACTAATACTTCTGAGGTACTAGCAAGAGAAACAATTTATAATCTAAAAATATTTAAGGCAATTATATTATTCTGGGTTAGGGGAAGTACAAAGTTTGTGCTTCTATTTTTTTCCTACCCAAACAATTTAATATGCATTTTTAAATTTCTGTCGTCCTGGTCTGAACTTCTTATGTTGCATTAAAGGCATGAATGATGAAAATATTAGTTATGGACTCATAAACCTCACCCTAAAGAGCTGTGACATGTTGCAGACTCACTTGTAAGTGGACAAAGAATTTCACAGCAATTCCCAGAGCTGTGACACCATCAAGGAGCAGTTGCAAAGAGAGCTGTGTGCTGAAACTTGTGGTGAAGCATAAAATCAAAGAAAAAAAAATTTTTTTTGTATTAGGTGACAAATCTAAGAATTATTTTGCTTACCAATATTTCACTGATTCAGAATAATTTTCAGTAAAGAGTGAGATGTGATGGTTGTGACAGAGTTCTGTTGTCCTCCTCCATCCCTGACTGAATTTACTGTCCCACTAGCCCTTAGTTTAACCAAACCTTTTTTGTTCCCTCCATGTCATTCCCACTCAACCACAGGAAATAAACATCTGGACACAGACACCCTTCTGTTCCATCAGCCAGGAGTGCAAGCAAGCACCAGGCCAAGTTCTCCAACCAACACATTGTCCCACGTCTCTGGAGAGGAGGAGGGTAAATAAATCACCTTCTTTTATGTATAAATGCCATTTATACTGAAACTGTGCTGTGTTTTAATAAAAACACTATAAGATGTGCTGCTTTAATCTTGAGAGGACAATGTCTTTACCTTTTTTTTGCTACTTGATGTGTTCCTAAGGGTGTGCTGCACATTCAGCTGCTGGTTTACTGCTGACTGAGGACCTTTTCATTTTTCAGCTGTCTTTGATACCAGGTTTCCTACTTTTGTGCTCAAGCATTAAAGTGAACCCACAGGCTGAGTGCTGAAAAGGTGGGGTGGCTTCCTAAATTCTCTTCTTGAGCCTCATGAGTGTGTAAAAGATGTGCTGCTGCCTGCTCTAAGGGGTGGGCACTGTAATTGGATGGGAAAGCTGAAGGCACTGCCAATATCTGCCTGGCATTAGGGCAGGCAGGTTTCAAAGGCATTGAAACTGCCAAGCTCCTCTGGAAGTGAATGGGTGTGTGCCATCCCTTTGAACTCCTTGCAAAATCCAGGCTCTGTTTGCTGGGAAAAGGAAGCTTAACCTTTTTGTGTCAGCTCCACCTCCCTCACCTCTTTATGATGCACTGAAAAGTAATCCTGCACCTCCCTGAAAGAGCAGATCTCCCTGAGAACCCATCCTGCCAGGATGAGCCACTTCATGAGTCACGGCTGTAGAGGCTTCTCCTCCTTTTGACTGAAAGGTGTTTAATGAATTTCACCTTAAATGTATCCTGAATTAGTAACAGCCAGGCAGATGTAGTTATTCTGGTGTTGGGTGTCAAAAAAAGAAGTTCAAAAAAGAAAAAAAAGGCACTTTACACAACTGAGGCTTTGGAAGGATGAAGCCAGGGGGCTTCCCTGGGAGCAGAGCTTCTCCCCTGCCCCTCTGGATCCCATCCCATCCCAGCAGCCCCACCTTAGTCCTGTTACCTGGTGCTGGCTTGCAGCACTGTCCCACCCCATGGCATGGCACAGCCAGCCCTGCTGGGATGGATTATTGATGCTGAGGAAATGGGAGTGTTACAAGGGCTTTGTTCAGAGCTGCTGAGCCAAATAACAGTACAGAAGTAGCTAAAACAGGGAGTGCCCATAAATTCACAAATGAGCTTGTTTAGCCATTGATTTAGTTGTCTGGCCATTTATTCTGGTTGCCCAAACCTCCAGCTGTATTTTTCTTGTATTTGCAATGGTGACTGTAAGTGTTACAGGGAATCATGTGGGGAAAGCAGGACCTCAAAGGCAGCTGCAGAGGAGCATTGCCTGGAAAGCTGCTCTCAGAGCCTAGAGGGAGTAGGATGGAAAAAAGGAGATTTGTGTGTCCCCATGAGCCTGTCTCCAGCCACCAGGGAAAACAGTGAGCAAATCCTATAGCTAAAGAAATCTATAAGGTTTTTGGGGCTCCTGTAAGTTGATGTAAGCTGGCATCCAAGTTGGAGAGGGTCCCCAAAGGCCTGGAAGAAGTGCCAGGGCATCTTCCCAAGCTGGTCTCCTTGTACCTGGCACAGCCTGGGCCGCACACCAGCACCACTTGCTGCAGAGATTATCAAAGCCATAAACACATCAGCTTCTGCATTTCAGCTCTGTAAACTGCACATGCACAGCACTCTCCTCACAGCCTGTACAACCAGTAAGGGCTGCCTTTGGCTTTCTGCTTGGGTGACAACAAGGATGATGCCTTGTGAAGGCTGACCTAGAGCAGAAACTAGACAAAGCTAAATAATAAAGTAGGGATTTGTTAGGAAGTCTCAAACAGATCCACCTTGAGCAGCACAACCCAAAATGGTCACAAAATGGACAACAGGCCATGGGGTCTCACACTTTTATAAGTTTTGGTCCATTTGCATATTGGAGTTAATTGTCCAGTTACAGCTTTAGGTTTTGAAGTCCCATCCTTCTTGTCCACTGTTGTTTTGCTCTTGGGCCTGAGACCTGGATCAGCTGTCCTTGGGTCCCCAGCTAGAGAAGGAAATGTTTTGTCTACCTACTCTGTGAAGAGAGCTTACCATCTCCTAATATGAAGCCTAGACTTACCCACTAAAACAGAATAGAATCTGAAAAATATAAAAGCTAAAACCTGAGGCATCAGGGATGTCAGCCACCCTCCTGACACAGAGCTGTGCTTCAGGCAGCTCCCTGGCATTTCTGCCTTCACACAGCTCTGGGTGGAGTTGAGCTCAGAGGGGTTTTGAGGTACATGAAGGTGTGGCAGCTGCACCACTGCTACCAATTTAAAATAGGCTGTGATGGCCAAAAGATATCTGGAGTTTTTAATGCTGGTGTTGTCATCATTGCTTGTGCAGAGTGAGTTGGGTATTTCGAGTTGCTGCAGCTGTGAACAATATTTAGAGCAGTTGTTTCAAAAGATATCTGTGTAAATGCATCATTAATGTGTAGCTCTGGGTAGTAAACCCCTAAGTTTAGGGGGTGAATCTTGGCAGCTGTCAATCAAAAGGGGATCCCTACATTTGGGATCTTGAATAGATTGAAAAAGGAGGCATATTAAGGGTGTGGGAATATTGTGGAGCACGGAGCTGTGTGTGACTGTGGGCACCAAGTCCATCAGACCTCTGAGAGCACACTTGGGTTTAACATCCATCCCTAGCAAAGCCACAAGGGCTTAGGCAGAGGCCTGAGAGCAGCTGCTCTCTCCCTGTCACACTACCTGCATCAGGCAGGGTTACAGCAAAGCACAGCCCCTTTGTCCCCCAGAGCCCTGATTCAAGGAGTTTGGAGCATGGTTTGGTGGCTGTGCCAGAGGTCAGGTCTTTGGAGCCTGAGTCACGTTCCCATAGACTCCATGTGAGCCTCTCCACTGATTTCAGGGCTTTGCATTGGTCCCTTATCTGTGATTAAAACTTTTTTTGAAATGAAACTTGGCAGGAAAGCCAGGTGTGAGTGTTATTCTCCTGGCACAGAGCCAGTGCAGCCCTTGGTCTCCAAAGGTTGGTGGCCTTGGCTTTTGCACTCCTTTGCCTATTGTTAGAGCAACATCCTTCTGTTTCAGACTTTTTTTCCTCTTTTTTTCTATTTGCAGAAGTGACTGGCCTTGCTGCACACATGGAAGTTTTAATAATTATCCCCAAGCAGCTCTGAGAGTTTTTTAACATGGAAACAAGTTCTACATTACTCGTTAAATTGGTCAAATTTCAATAAAGTCAGGAAAACATCTTGAAAACAGCATGAATATAATTTACAAAGAAAACAATCCAAGCGTTACTGCCAAAGAGTTTTCCAACAGGAAGGAAGAAAGAATTTCTCTTTCCCCCCACATAGAATGACTGTACTGTACGTTAAATTAGTGGTTTTGGGAGTGAAGGAAACCACCACAGGATCCACAATGTTAATAAGAGTGGAGCTGGTACCTGATGTGAGGATAGGTCTTGATTCTTTGTTACCTTCCTAGGTAGGCTGTATGAATCCTGGCTGCCAAAACTCATATTCCTGTAAGTAGTTCTGCATCAGCTTTTTATCCTAGAGGAGCTCTTGCTTGCTGTGTTTTTAAGTGTAGCAGTCAAGCTCCATGCAGGGGCTGGTTTGGATTCTCAGCAAGCACATAAGTGCATGAAATGCCCTCTTTCCCCTAATACCACACTGTCCTTTAATTAATCTGCTGTATCAGAGCCTGCATGAACCAAGTGCAAGCCCATGGGCTGACCTGTCCCACTGCAAACCTCTCTGGAGTCCTCAGATCAATGAATCTCAGTGCCCAAACCATGGTGCTCTGACCCTGGCTAAAGGGTCTCAGATGAAACCTTTGTGATTTTCCTACTCAGAGTAAAAAGATGGGCAGTGTAGCAGACCACTGGCAGCAAATATAATGCTTATTTCTTAACAAAGTAAATTCAGAGGCCTGCATGCTGTGTTACATGTCCAAACCATGGAAAGAGGTTTTTACAAGTAGGCACTGACTGGAGGCATTATTGTTGTAATTGCTTGTACTATCAACTGCACTACCTGAAAGGGAAATATAAACCAGACCCAAACTTGCCTGATGATAGAACGAGATGTAAAACTACAACTGTGTCTGGTGGCCACATTTCGCAATTTTGAGATGCTTTTGCACTGACATGAAAGGTAATCTTTCCAAGTTTTTTGCAATATGAAACTCAGACCTCAAGATCAGGGTCTGGACTGATTGCAATTTCTCCCCTCTTGTTGAGAGGTACAAGTTAGTCTACTCTGAACTTCACCAACTTTTCTGCTGAAATCTCATGTGAAATCAAAGTAATTTTTGCAAAACATTTTTGTTTTGGTAAAAGGGTGATTTTTTGCTTTAAAACAACCTCACCAAACCTTTTAATAAGAACAGCTCCAATGCATTTTCTCAGTCAATTTGTACATGACCTTCCCCTGAGGTTCCTTTGTAACTGATAAAGAGTGGGAGAGTGCAAAACCCACAAACACATTTTTGGAAGAGCTGTTTTTTGCAGTGAGGTTGCTGCACTGTTTAGTGTATGACAATTTCAGAAATGTTGTGAGGTTTAATTAACTAAAGCACTTTATCATCATTAGAGAAATGCAATTCTACAAGGTTATTACAAGACTTTTTAAGGGCAACATCTGTATAGGAAAGAATTAAAATTTCAAACTGGTGACAAACTTGTTTTGCCACCAATAGCATTGGGGGGAGAAACATGGAATGGGCACAGCTACTTAATTAAATTATTGTGCACTTTTTTTCCTCTTCACTGTTATTTTAACAGCTGTACTCCATCTCTGAGGCATATTTGTCTTTATCTTTGGCCACTTTGTCAGAGTTGGCAGAAGGAATCTTAGGTGGGGTTGCTCTCTTAGCGAATTAAACAATGACCAAAACTTTGCTCATTTCTTCCATCATTATTTCAGATTTCCATGGCTTCATTTTGACTGAGCAATATATGGCTCTGCTCTGGAATATGGGAGCAACTCAAGGGCTGTAGGGCCTTCAAGGGCCTGCCTTTTTCAAAAGAGTATTCAGGGACTGCTCTGTACCATCCACCTACTCACAAAGACAATCCTGTAAAATGCTTTTACAGCATTTTAAAGTGCTTAGAAGTGCTCAGGTCTATAGTTTGTGCTCAGGCAGAGTAATGCACTGATGAGATGGATTTTATCTGAGCTAGGTAACAATTAGGGGTGGTAAATACTATTTAATATAAGCTGCTTGAGATCCAAGCAATTCCAGTAATTTCTCTTTCTTCATTTTAGTGCCTGGTGACCATCAGAGGATTTAATTGGTCAATAGATGCTACAAATACCAAAGCCACCTCCATCTTCTGCTGTGACAGAATATGATCACAGGAAAAACCCAGGTACTTGCCTTTACTAGTCTCTAAAGTTCCTTCTGGCAAGATTGACAAACTTGTGTAAGAAATCTGTCTCTGAAGCTCACACTTGTATTCAGGGTTTGCTTGTGTTGGTCTCGGTGCAGAGTGCAGGCAAAGGGGGCAAGGAGCAGGACAGGTAAAAACAGGACAGAGAAATGTCAAGAGAGGAATCTGAGTAGAATTTAGGGGAGCAAAATGCTCAGGCACTGGGAGCAGTGGGAGAAGAGGGTCCCAGAAAGTGGGACCATGGATGCTCTCTGTTTTTTTACACAAAGTCACAAGTCTATTGTAACCCCTGGGATCTAGTGGTGATGGTTATTGGTTGCTGTCACAGATTTCAGGAATGCCTCAGGAAAACCTTCCCCTCTAATGCTCAACTGAGCAAAAAAAGAAGGCCAAGTTCAGATGTTTAAAGAGATGCAGGTTGCAGTGCCCTGGTGTCAGCCCTGTTTGCCCTGGGTCAGTGTGGCTGCAGCCTGTGCACTGCACTCCTGACATTGGTTTGTGGCTGCTGAGGTCTTGGGCAGAGGGAGCTCTATCACAGGGTGTCAGCCACAGCCTGGCTTTCCCTTCCTCTCTCATTCCCTTCCAAAATTTCAAAGCAAATAGTCAACCCCCCCCTGTGCCAGACAGGCTAAACCACCTACAAGCTGCTCCAGAAAAATCTAAAAAATGCCCATGAATGTGCTGGGCAAGGTTCTGTGGGCCAGCTGGTGTGTTTTGGTGTGTCCCTGGAGATTCCTTAAAGGAGTGCAGCAGGACACAGAGCCTTCCTCTGAACTCTCCCTCAGCTGCTGACAGCCACATCCCTGTGAGTTAATTCCAGCTGTACACCCAGAGCTGAGTGTTGGCATGGCTGTGAGGATGGCAGCTGCTCAGGGGCTGTGACACCTGCCCATCTCCAGTAGAAAATACAGTCAGTCACTGCCCAGGTGTGACCAAACCTTCCTGCAGGAACCTCCTCACCCAGTGTCACTTGCTGGTGTCCCTTACTGCTGGTGTGCTGAAGTGTTATGATGATCTTCTGGCAATCTCTGATAGAAGAAATAGGACTCCAATTTAAAGCACAAAGAGAAGGCTCAAGGAATCTATCATTATTAATCCTGCTGTCAGTTTTAATTTTGGGGACATTACCTCACTCAACACTCGTTGGAGAGAGCTGCCAAAAATGGTGATGTCATCATCACCAGGCACATCTGACCCTGGCTGCTGATTGCCAGTGTTGAGTGCAAGTTAATAAATCCCCTGGTACCTGGATACACTCTGGAGTTTTATTACAATGCAGGCATTCCCTGATACCCTGGTAATTAAACAGTCTGGGCAGGAAAGGAACCAAGCCACCATTTTCTCCTGTTTAGAGGAATTGTAAAATATAATTGTCTTTCAGGTCAGCTTTGCACAACTGTCATGTAAACCTGTGTCTGGATTGTGAGAAAAACTTGGATGTAGGCAGAAATTCAAGATGAAATATAAGTGAGAAATCAGATCTGCTTCCCCAGATTGACATTTGCAGAACAAAGTGGCTCCTGACAGTCAGGGCACTCCACCTCCAAGAGCCAGAAACATTTCCATTTCTAGGGAAAACTGCAATTCTGACATCTACAAATGGATTTGGGAATGAGGATCCCATCACTGCCGTGCCTCTGTCTCCCTGCCATGGCTGTGAGCCCCCTGCCATAGGAATTCTGGGTGCTGATCTCTAGAACAGCAGAGCATTCAAGTCTGAACCCAGTCTCAGGTCCTGAATAGGAGCAACATGGATTTCTTATGAGTGAGGGACCTTAGCCCATCTCCAGACATAGCCACAAGATGAGACAGACACAGCATTCATGGGGTTGCCACATTCCCATGGCAGTAGCAGCATAACTTCTCCCAAATTTATAGAGCCCATTGAATAAAAGAGCAATTGAAGAAGTCATGTTGATGAAGCAAAGCCTTTGAAAATGGGAGCAGAGCTGGGGACTTTCACACCAGAGAAAGCTTTCAAGTCACGCTTGTTTGGAGCTGACATCTGTTTACCTTTAAAGGTCTATAAATAATATTACCTTTCCTCTTTACTGACTGCTGGAGATGATGCTTTGCTTCTGTTTATAGACCCCCTCCTCCTCTATCTTGATACTGGTGTTATCTGGCTGAGCAATTTGACATCATCATCATCACAGACGTTTCTCTGTCTCTATAGCAACGTGTGATGATGCCACAAACAGAGGATTATGCAATCTGTGTAGGCTCAGATGGAAGGAGAGGCAGGGCTGGGACTTCTGATTCAAGCCCAAATGTCTCTAATAACAGTAAGGGGAATACAGAAACTTGTTAGCAAAGGAAATGTTTTTTTGTATAAACATTCTCTTTTGCAAGGTTTCCTCTGGCGGGCAAGTCCCTGCTTAAAGTCCTCTTATACACATACATGTATTATATATGCAGAGTCACAGATATTTCTATTTGTGTGTAAATTAATATATGCAAATAAAAAATCATTCCTAGGATTTTCAGAGGTGTTGCCAGTTCTCACAAACTCTAAAGCATCCAGGATCTCCTGAGCTTCACCCATCCCAAGCAAAAGGTGCTCTGGGTCTGCCCAGACCTCACACTCCCTCTTCATTAAAGGCCTGCCCTGCCAGCCCTGTTCTCTGTGATATCTGGGGACATTGGTGTCCTTGGTTAGATTGGATTTCTTCTTTGGATTCTTCTTGTTCAGACCCACCCTGGTCATTACCAGGTTTGTCCTGTGGTAAAAGCAGAAATATAAGGGGAGTTCAAAAATCTGTCTTCACAAAAGCTGTTTAGCAAACCCTAAGAAAAGGCCTTTGTTGCCCTTTCCATGCCTCAGTTTCCCCAACAATAGGGAAAATAAATCTCATTCTTAGGGAGGCACTGAAGATAATTTTGCTCTTGTTTCTGAGTGCCTGACATTTTGGTGAGGGCATCCACGAAGACTTTGAAAAACACGCTTGTTTATCTTATTTTTATTGAACATATGAATGCATCCTATCTAGGACATGTTGTCAGAATCAATAACTGTGTCTTGTTACCAGTTTTTCCATTTATGGCATATTGTCCTGACATAGCTGTAAAACCTCAATGAATATGGTTTTAATAACCCAATGGTATTTAATGTACAATCGCTGTCTTATTAAGTCTAAATTAAATCCTTACTTGAGACACTTAATTTAAAGTGTGACTGATCTTTTCCTGGCCTGGAAGGAGATACTTAAGTGACACTTCTTCCAATTTGGCCACATGGCTGAGAGGGTGGGATTTAAATAATATATTTTGATGATACCACTCATCTGGTTAAAGCTGAATTGCATCATTTTATGAACACTCAGAGACAGGATCAAATTAAACCCAACTTCCCACCAAGTTAACTCAGCTGAGTTTCAGAGCTTAATAGTGCATTCAAAACACACACTTATTGTGACTATCCACTCATCAGCATCTGCTTGGCTTTTCCAAAGGAAAAAATGAACTGCACCATATTTTTCTACTCAGAGCCTCTTGTGGGGTGCCTTTAGAGTTGACAAAGACAAGGCTTACATTCTGCTGTGGGCACACTAATAAAATAAACCTAATAAAATAAACATTACATGCAATAACGATGCTACTAAATCTAAGTTCAATGTGTAGCTAAAGTGTTACCCACAGATCTATTTAGAGTGATGTGCCTGGACTCTTTTTCCATCCTTTTCCAACCAAGAGTCACATAAACATTTGCTAAATTGAAAGCGTCGTCAGAACCAATGGGAGCTCCACAAGCAATTTTGGCACGTGCAGAGCTAGGGAGGGCACTGAGCTCAGGGATAAATGACATGCTGTCATTTCTCTGTGCCAAGGCCACCGCTGAAAAAATGGCCAGACCTGAGGGTTTGGAAGGAAATTTCTGAACAAAAATGCCTGGTCAGACCCTGGACAGCATCACGTACGTTGTGTCTGTGCTTTGTGGCTGGGTCACACAGTGATCATCAGGTTGGATTAATGCAAACTGTGCAGCTGAAAGTGCACAGGAAAGGAAAACACCCTTTTGAACAGGCAAATGTGGAGTTTCAGTTTGATATCTGGGAACATTGCACTGGGAGCCAGGAGAAGAAGGGGCAGTGGGGTAACTTCTGGTAGGATTTTTGTTTCCCTCTGTTTTTAGCCTCTGGATCTTTGACAGCACTGATGGAAAGTTGGGCAGGGCCATCAGTACTGTAGCTCTCAGCTCAGATTCCAGCTGCATCAAAAGCTACTCTCTCTGCATTATTTATTGAAAATAAACTGGAATATTTCAGTACAGTGTGGAAGCTTGTAAGAAAGCAAAACAAAAGAAAAAAAAAAGGAAATAATGTTCCTAGAATTTCAGAAATCTTTTCATCTGTGGAAAAAATTCTGCTAAGTAGTCTCTGTATTTGCTGGCTGCCACACCATGGCTCTTTGGGCAGTCACTGGAAGGATGTAGTGGAGTTGCTGATGAAATGTGCCCCCAAGAGGTGCTCTGGAGAGGCTCTGTTCCATGTCTGTCTCCATATTGAACAAATTTGGTGATTTTTCTTTGCTTTCTAGAGAGCTTGGTGGTGTTGCCTGTTTTTAGAATGAACTTGCTCTTTGCACTACTTCAGGGTCTTTATCAAAGCCCCGGCTGCTGGATTTATGGGGTTGCACAAGAGCTGCTCCTGTCACTCAGAAAACCAAAGGAAAACCCAGGTCCAAGTGGTTTCAGGAGTAGGGTTCAAAGTGTGACCAAAACCAGAGGTCAAGCATGGGGACAATCTAAGCCTATTCCTCTTTCCAAGAGCCTCAAAGTTCACTGTGAAGCATTGTCCTGACTACCCTAGAGGATGGAAAGTGCTTGGAATTGGCAATAGTGCTGATGTGTGCAATAAAGGGGCAGGACAAGGGCAGTTCATGGCAAGGGTCTCTCTAAGGTGAGAGGTTCCATACATGTGCTGGAGCTCTGTTTGCAGAGTGCTCAGAGCTGTCTCTGAATTAAAACTTTGGGGTTTTGCAATGCCAGTTACTGTGTGCAACCTCACAAGGGACTCAGGATAAAGCAAATGTTGTTGCTATACAATCTTCTGAAAATCACAGCCTGTCCTGAAAGCAAGGAGAATGTGCTCAGCTCAACGTCACCACCAGCAGAGCCTAACTGAGGGCAGTATAACACTTCAAGTGAAAATATTTGTGTTCCTATTTTGTCTTCCATCCAAGAACTTAATGGCTATTTGGTTCAGCTCAGTCCTGATGATTGATTTCTCCTGGATGCTGGGGTGAGAATTGTTTTAACAGTTTACAGATGGACAAATGAAACAGGGAGGTGTCCGATGCATTGCCCAGCACTGTGAGCTAAGCCAGTGGCAGAACAGTTGTATCCCTGTTTGATCCCAGCCAGGTTTAATCCCTCTTTTTTTTTTTTCATTCTGTAGCAATCTGACTTCTTCCCTAGCATGTGTACACTTTAGTAACTGAATCACAGCCACAGGAAATGATGAGGCTGAGGACACTGATGAAGACCTTTCATAGTGATATTTATCCTTCTTGCTCTAAATCTGGAATAATTCTCATTGCAATAATTTCAGTTCTGTGAGATTTATTAGCTTTGCACGGTTGTTGCTGCTGCTGTGCCTGTGTATTTAACAGTATTCCAAATAATTTACTCAAGCTCACAAGTTTTAGGAGCTTTTCCAGGATGAAAGAGAAGGGAAAGTAATATGCTCACCCAGAGTGTTTTCTCTGTCCCTCTTTTGTCTATCATTAATTAGGAAGGGTTTCAAGTGATAAAACCAGCTTGTTGTTATAAGTCATCCACATGCTAAATTAAAGTGGGCAAACTGACATGGCAGTTAAACCCTCAAAGCCTGAAATCAATCAATAAAATCTATGGAAAATTACTCTGAGCAAATTAACATCCTTTAATACATAAATGCAATTTTTTTTCCCATGTCTCTGCATAAAAGCTAGTCAGAAATTTCCTGTGCATCCTAATCTCATCCCTAGACAGGCACCATACACTCTCCTCTTTCCATCTACACCTCTTCACAGGAGTCCATAACTCTGGAGTGGAGATGCTGGGGTAAAGCACCTGAACGAGGTTTGTGTTGTGTCCTCACTTTCTGGTAGATTTTCCCCAAAACATCTCTTTGACTCTTTCCTTATTGTGACCATTCCAACCCCACTGAATGTGCAGGCAGAGAGGACAACTGGATCCACAGAGCTTTGAGGAGCAGAGCTGGTGTATCAGAGAGGTTTGCAGAGCAATGGAACTTAACGGTTTCTAGGGCTGAGGACAAACACCATCCATCTTTCTGTGTACTCTTGCAAGCACTCAGCATTAATATCTGAGGGCCTTTTAGTGCCACTGAAGAATTTATTCTCACAACACCACTGGGAGAAGGGATTTCATGGCTTTAATTTCAGTATCAGTAGGAATTTGAGAAACTGAGCCATAGAGCTGTTGCTTTCCACTCATCTCCTGTCTATGGGTGTTGTCAAAAGATTACCAGACAAGATAAGTGAACTAGAGAGTGTCCCAAGAATTCTATTCCCTTCCTATGCATCAGTGTTTCGAGAGCTTTAAAGACTTTGAGTGTGTGTAATTGTTTCAGATTTGGGCTAAGTCACCCCAGACAGAAAGAGCAACAGGCCAACAAACTGAAGGGCTGGGGGTGTTTTTAATTGAATGGTCAAAAGCTGACAGTTTGCTGAAGGAGAAAAGAATCTGAGGTTGTGAAATGCAGGAGTTCATTTCTCTGCCAATAAAGCTCTGGAATGGGATTTCTAGATGTTTCCTATCAATAAATTGTTCTAATAAAATGTTGTCTTTACGCAAATTGAAATTTTTTGCAGGAAAATACTGACTTTGCTGAGTTGCCCCCTCCCCTTGGGAAAATTTAAACAGGGCTTCCTGGCTTCCTGCTGGGAAGATTTTTGCCAATTTTATTTTCTGCCTGAAGGGAGAAAAACAAATTGATGCATGTTTTCCAACAGCCAGCAGAGCTGGGAGGAGGAAGGAAAGGCCAATTGCCCTGGCTGCCTGCCTGCCACACAGCGTGGTCACCTCTGCCCATCGGGCTGGGCGGGAGGAACAGAGGCAGGGGTCCTGGAGGGCTGCTCTCCAAAACCTACCCAAAATGCTAGTACCAGTCTGAGTGAGTGTTAACCTATATAAAAATATATATTTTGTCATTTTCTTTCTTTCTTTCTTTTTTTTTTTTTTTTAGGAGAGACGGATGCAAATTCGTTCAATTTTTTTTCTCCCACTGGAATGGATTTCCACCTTCTGGGCTGGTCCCCTCATACAACAGCTACAAGGAAGTTGAAAGGACAATTGCTTTTGAGAAGTCTACAATACCTTGGCAGCTGGAATTCCATCAGATAAGCAATATTTGATTAATATTGAACAGTAGGAGGAGACAAAATGGGATAGTATGGACATATTGGAAAAGCACTCACAAGAGCTACTCATGGATTTGCAATATTCCAGCATGGGTTGCCAATGCTGCATTAAAATATTGCCTCAGAAGCAATTCCTTAGACCCAGTCCATGATAAGCTGATGAGCAACCCCCTCCTTCTCCACTCCACATATCTCCTTCAATGATGTTTCCACTCATCTCCTCTATCACCGGTGGCTTGAGAAAGGTTAGTTAAAACAAATTTAAAACAGGGATAAGTATTGCCAATTCAAATCATGGGTTTTCCAGTCTGTCCCTGGGACTGTCCCCATGGCAGGGATCCCCTGCTGAAACAGGTCATCTCCCCTTGCTATGTGAGGAGAATCAGGTGAGTGGTGACACAGAAAAAGCACGATAAGGACAGAAACAGGAGCAAAAGGTTTGCAGAGCAAGGAAGGCATTCAAGATTTTGCATTTCTTTTCTCACTGTACTTTACTCCAAATCCTGCCACAACCTTCCAGGAGGAGGGGGAAGGGCATGGGCTGATTTGCATCTGATGTTACTGCTGACAGTAGGAGGTCTTAATTGGGGCACCAAAGAGCAGGTGTATGCTAACGTTAATCTTCCCTTTCACCTGTCACTCATGCAATGAATGTGATCTCTCCCTCTCATTAGCAGCCCTCTGTCACATGCTGGGGAGCTTTGGAAGGGTCCCTCTGAAACTTGTTGGGATTGATTTTCCTGCCCGTGCTGCGTTATTATTGCCAGACCCTGGACAAGCGCTCCCAGGGAACACATCTGCCCGGTGGAGGTATGGATAAGCACTGCCTAATGGCCTCAAATTATGTGTGCCTTGTGGAGAAATGATCAGGAATTCGTGTATTGGCCTGATGATAAACAGATAGAGACCGTCTCGTTTAGAAAATAAGGCATTGTGAGCTCGAGTGTTACAGAGATGACCTTAGGAGGAAAGTTAATTTAGCAAAGATACTCAATTTGGTGTTATCTCCAAATGTTGATTCCTGGAATCATTACTCACTCTGTAGTCAGGCAAAACTTCCCTGGATTTCAAGGACTCCAGCTGGAGCCAAGAGGAAATTGGCCTGGGAGAGGATGAAATAGTAACTCTAGAATTTGGACCTCCATCTCTTGCAGTTCACCTATCACAGCAATAACAGCCTAATCCTTTGCCTGAGCCATGCAGAATATTAGGAAACAGCTCTGAGCAGCCAAGAGCAGCTAAACCTGCTTTGCTTTGCTCTTTGTGCACCCTGAACTCTGTGTCTTGTGAGGAACCTGCTGTCAGGACAGTGATCTCTGTCTCCCAGCCACACATTTCTCACAAAGAGAAGGGGAAAAAGGCAAATCACCTCACAAAGAATTTATCTGAGCTTTTCACATTCTTCTAGTGCTGCTCTGGAACACGTTCCACTCTGGTTCACCCAGAGGTGAAATAAATAATTATCTTTGGGGGAAAAAATTCACATGGTTAAAAGTATTATATTCTGAGAGCAACAGTTTGTTGGCTGTGAGTGGGATCCAGGAGGATGAGCATCAGCTGCAGCCTGGGTTCTGACTCAGAGCAGAGTCCCGTGGGAATCACAGCTGCTCCAGGGCTCCAGTGTTGGTTATTTCCTTTAGGATGATGATGGCTGGCCCCTTCTTTTATCATTCCCCTCCGTTGTTGGGAGGTGGCTTTCTTTATCATCAGATTCCTTCCAAAAGCAGTAATACTGTGATTCAATAGAATGGAAACCAAGAAACAAACGGGACTGACACATTACATTAGTAATGTAATTCGAACTCATAATCTGTATTTTCCTTGCTGAGGTTGGGTCATGGTATGAGACTTTTTTCTGAGATTGGGGGAAAAAAATCCCCTGTAATATCTAATTGTGTAGCCCTTTTTGGGATAGAATATTTAATATTCAGCTCTCCTGTAGAGGGAAACAAGGACTTTTAGAGGAAGAACCAATATTCACTTTTAGAAGAACCAATATTCCAATAAGCGTGGCAAAAATTGTGACATCCACCCTGCTTTTATAATTTCTCCATTGGGCAATGGAAAGCATTTTATCTAAAATTCACAACCCCCTTAATTATCTATCTTTTAGTGAATATTAATAAGTGAATTCTTCAATTCTTGTGTTTATCTAGTGTCCTACAATCAAGCAATGACCAAAACTATAAAGGACAAGCACAGAATCAGGAGTAACATGATTGATTTTAAGCATATGAATGCTACAGACTTCATAACTTGGCAAAGTGGGAAAGTGCCAGACTCAATGAGATACTTACAGTAAGGATGTGCTTTGCCATGATGCTGGATGGGAGTCTAAAATCTCTGTTATTCCAGTCCATGAATGTGTTGTCTTGAAATGTACAAGCTGCAATTAAGAGCTATTGGATAATAACTGTGCCATGAAAATGTCCTAAACTATTAAAGAGCTGAAGATGATAGTGTGCTTTTAATGTTTCACATAAACCATTTGGGATTTGAAGAACTTTCCGTGCTCGTGACGAAGTTGGAATTTATCCTTGCTTGGGTTAAAGGGAAGGAAGAGAAAAAGCCCTGAATTAAATTTTTGAGCTCGACACCCTCCATTTTTTCTACATGTTGCTTAATTCTAAACAGGGAAAATAAAATCAGCTTTGTTCATGAGCATATGCTTTTGACTTTTTTTCTTCTTGGAGCCTGTGAATTATTAATAAACTAATTTCTCTTTATAGTTCAATCTTTGGAGACTTAAAGCGCTCACTCAAATGCACTGAACAAGAGGAATGCTTCAGCTCCAATCAGCTCCCATCTTCTTTGGAAATGCTGGCCTTGAGGTATCTTTGAGTCTTTGAAATCAATCTTTTATTCAGCTGGGAATTTCTGATGGCTTGGAGGTCTGGTCTGTTAATTCTGCCTAATGCCCTGTTTAAGTTTGGGGCATTTCTATTGGATGTTTTTCTGCTTTTACTTTGCTGAAGGACTAAGAGCATCCCTCTCTCTCTTCACTACACTCCTGTTCCTTTGTCTCCAAGTGGAAACGAAAATGTTTGTTGGGCTTTACAAGTAAATGGGGGGTGGGATGATCAAGAAAATACCCAAAATGGCACCTAGGTGAGGTCTTGTGGAGTTTTGCAAAGCCTGATTAATACAGCTTGATCTCTAGGATCAGGAGTGCAGATGTCAGAGGGATCCCTGTGCTGTCCTGAAGATTTTCATCACTCCTGCCTCACCTGAAGGTTTCTCATTCTTAGTTTATCAGTATAACTACCACAGCTGAGGGAGAGGAGAGGGGGAAATCAGGGAAAGAAGGAGGCCAGGGCAAAACCCTGAAGTCCTGTGTCCACCAGGATGTGAACAGTCTGCAACAACTGGGCTGTCCAGTTTTGTTTTTTTTTTTTTTTGTCTGCTGTCCTCTGGTTCATTTGGACCAAGATTTGGATTATAGAATAAGTGTGTAACATCTTCCATGGAGGGCTAGCATGAACCAGAAATTACAAAACTGGGAGCCTTTTTAATAAAAAATTGTGATTTCTTCTTCTCCAGAGCCTGGGCTGAGAGCTGGACAAACTCATTTCAGTTGTGATCCTGTGAAACAAAAGCTCTCAATGATAAAGCAACATTGTTTGGTCTTTCCATTCTCATGCTTCTAAAAAAAGCTACTAAATGACTGAAAAGGTCCACATGAAGTTTAAAAATAGGCTGAGGGACTGGGTTACAAGTCACTGAGCTCCATGTGGTCAAATAAAAACAACTACAGCAAGAAATTACAATGCTAATTTAAGCTGTACAACAGAATTTCATTTACCCAAAATATTTAACTAAAGAAAACCACATTAAGGCAGTGGCCTTCATTAACAAAAATGTCCTGTGCAGAGGTGACTTCCCCGTTAAAATTTTTTTGGAAAAATATGTGACTCCTGAAACAAAATTTAAAGCAAAACGGTTAAAGAAAAAAACATCAGGGTTTCTCTAATGTCTGATGTGTCTCTCTTACTCAGTTCTTACTTCTGGGGCTGAGACTCTTGCTCTCCTTTGTGGAGGGATAAATCTGGAGAAGCTCCATTGGATGCAGAGCTCTGGTCATGCAAACCCGTGCTGTGAGCAGGGCTCGTGGTGGCACAGAGGAGCACAGCAAGGTTTTCTGCACAGGATCCATTTTCCAGCTCTCTCTGAGCAGCTCTGCAAGGCTGGGAAAACACATCCAAACCCGGGAAAGGGAAAGGTTTCACTCTGCTGGTGCGCAGGGGGATCCCCAGCAAGGCACAAAACCAATTTGATTCCAGCCTCCCGTTGAGGTCGATGGGATTTGTGTACCTCAGCCCATGAAGGTCTTTGGGAAATTCCAGCCATGAAGGTTAATTATAAGCCTTTAATTAATCAGACATTCACTGTGGGCTGAAGTGGTCTGGCTGTCTGAGCTCCGTCAGGTCCTTAATTAACACCACTGGGGGCTGGGGAATGGGGTGACTTTGAGGCAGCTGCAGGTCTGCGGTGAAGGCTGGAATGGGGAAGGCTGGAATGCTCGGGATGGGGGCTGGAGATGCTGCCAGGGGGCCAGGGCTGAGCCCTGGGCTTGGGACAGTGATTTGTGCCATCCATGTCTGGTGCAGTCAGTCAATGAGCCCCACTGGGCTCACCAAGGTGAGCAGGAAAAAAAAAAATCTAGGTTTCATTATTCTTCATGCATGAAGATTTAGAATAAATTGGCGACTGGAATAAAAAATCCAAACTGGCTGGCTTACTTGGTGAAGCTTTTTAAAACAGGCTTTTAAATTTAAAATTGCCTAAAAATTGAAGTAGTAATAAATTATGTCTCTGAACTTTTCTTTTTTTCATAAATATAAAGAGTAATTTTTGAACTACACAAGAATTTATCATCTCCTGTCTTTCCCTGGCCTGTTAAACTCTCTAACACATGGCTGGTGCTCTGGAGGTACCTGGGCAGAGAGGCCTTGACTCTCTGCAGAATATGGGAATATGGCCTGAAAGAGAACTTCTGGCCTCCCTCAAACCAAAAGCAAAGTAGCATTAACTTCAGGGATCTGGGATTTCTCTCAAATAATATTATTAGCAATGCTTCAATGGTCTTTAACTTAATAAAAACAAAATGGCAGCATTAGAGAGATGCTTATGAGGGAATAAAAAAGCCATTTTGTTTCTCCCAAAATTACAGGAACTCTTTTTTTTTCTCCAGACACACATTGCATTTCTAGTAAGAGGCAAAAATATGATGTAGAGGAAAAAAACTTTCAGTTGATGCACTGAAACATTTTTAACTATCCAAATGATGGAAGCTGCATCCATGAGAAAACCAGAGAGGACTCCTAAAACACTATGAAGCCAACAGAAAAAAAGGAAGAAAATAAATATTCCCATTCCTGGTGGACGCCTGTTTCTTTAAGCAGCTGTTTCTTGTCTCTGAGGTAACAAAGTTGTCATGTGATGCATCTGTTACCATGGCAATAATCTGTAATTGTGCAGAAAATCCACCAAAGTAGCGTGCAAGTCCTTGGTGAATTGGACGGAGAGAAAAATCACCCCTGTGCAAGCCTTGAATTGATGCTGTTGTGCAACTGCCTTGGCCAAGGCAGCCCAGCTTTACCTCCAATGAATTTCCTGTATTTATTCTCTCTGCTGCTGGTGTCCAGTGTTCTCTTGGTGTTTAAACACCCTCCCCACTGCTGCCCCCACAGCTGGAGGGTTGTGGGCATCTTTCCCACATTCAGGGCAGTTTACAGAAAGGATCTGGAAACTGCTGCTGTTTTGGCCAAAGGTGCAAGGACTGTGGCTTTTGAGACATTTTTTCCAAGCACAGGTGGTAAAATGGCATTAAATATTGTGCCCTGCTGCAATTGCAATGGGAAGGATGTTCCCATGTTTATTTTATCCCTCTCTCCCAAAGGGGCAGCCCCCAACATCTCCATTGGCTCTGCCTCCATCAGGATGTGTCCTTTCACCAGCACCTTGAGAACAGCTCCCACACACTCTCATGTGCGTGCAATATTTGTATTTATATATAATATATAAATTTAAATAAATCTTCTGCTAGCAGGCCAAGTTCAGGATCCTTTAAAACCAACTGAAAATAGAAACACAGAAGGATGGGAAGATGAAATCTGCAGAAGTTTCTGCCCTGCATTAGTCATAAAATAAACTGCTGGAATTTACAAAGAAAATCCTTGAGCATCTTGAGTCATCTGCTCATGATATCATTGGGCTAAAAGTGCTTGCTACTATCCAAATCAAAATGCCAGGGAAATCTCATGAGAATATGCCTCGTGGGCAAATCCCAAAAGGAGAACATCTGGATTTAAGATGCCATTGCCCTGTACTTAACCCTAAGCCACTGAGAAAAATGACTATTCTCCCGCTCTCACTCTCTCTGTGTTATTAGTAAATATTTATACTATACAAGCACCCAAAGGCCTCAAACGAGAGTAGACTTCCATCTTGAGGCTTGTGCAGGCCTAACAGAGAGAGGAGCCCCCTCTTCTCTGCAGGGCTTACTCCTTGTTTATTTTTCCTCTCAGCTATGGTGAGATGAGCTGCACCATGCCCAGCAACTGAGTTATTGGAATTAGATGAGACCCTCATTTCTTCCACAGGGAAAAAAAAAAAGTGTTTTCTTAAGTGAGCTGAGGCAGCTTAGAATCAGTGAAACTCTTTTGTGCCCACACCAGCAGTGCCACCTTTAGCTTTGCCTACCAGGCTCTGATATAACCTCTTTACCCTGAGCTAATAACATAAAACTGCTTTGTCTTCCCTTGTAGTGTAGGTGTTAATTAGGCTGATGTGGATGATTTAATACCACTCACACTGATATTCAAGCCTAAAACCAGACCTTCTCAGAGCCCAGCAGTTGCAGTGAGTAGATTGAAATTCCCCCCCATGCAATTCCCTGCCTGTCTTTTAAGGCTGACCCAGGTGCCTCACCTGCAGAAGTGGGGCTGCACCTGAGGTTGAAAGGATCTTAGAGAAAGTCATTTGCTCTCATGTGTCCTGCAGCTGAACCCAACCCCACTGGGTGTGTGAGCTGAGATCTGCCTTTTCCCATCTCATTTTGAAAGAGGGATTCTGACATTTGAGTTGTGGGAGCCTTGTTCGACCATGACCTGAACCTTCTGCAACCATTTCTGAAGGGGAGGGTCATGACCCCCGTGTAAACTAGATGGAGCTTCCAAAAATCCATAGGACCTTTGCTTCATACAAACTTCCCTCCAGACTGTTTTGCTTGGTGGTTTCTGGTGGGATGGAAACAACCCAGCAACACCCTGGGTAAACCTCCCCATTGCTGGAGATGTTCCACAGCTCATTCCTCAATACATCTGACACAGGGAAAACACAATTAGCATAATTAACTGAAGTAGGGCCTGGCCTGGGCTTTCTCACTGGGAGCCCTGAGCTTATTAAAGTTTTGGGAATAGCAGAAGGGATGTGATTTCCTTGGTGGTGGAGCTTTGTCTCTGTTTAGGAATAGCATGAGTGCTGCCTGAGGATTATCCCTACCTATTGTCCCTAACTTCCTCCTTCCCTGGGGAAGCTGAAGAGGAGGTAAGGGGGTGGTCTGTCTACACGCTGAATTTGGGAGGCCTCCAAGGGAAAAGGTTGACTTGGAACAACAGAGGGCTGTGTCTTCCTGGGCTTCTCATCTTGGCTCTGCCCTGAGGATCTACTGCTCCTCTCCCATCCTTTTGCAGCTTTCCTGCTGGACATGCTGAGACTTTTCCCCTCTGCAAAGAGCCCCCTGGAGATGACTCACCACACTCCCCCTGCCCTGTGAGATAGGAAAGCTGGTGTGGCCACTGTGGGAAGCCAAGAAGCAGCAGCCGAAGCAGAGCTGCTCTGAAATAAGTGCTTAGGAATGCTCTGACCTCTTGCTTCACTGATGCACCATTTTTTATTTTCTTTTTGTTTGTGCGTTTGTTGCCTTTTTTTTTTTTTTCTTCCAGAGAGAGCACTGAAAGATCTGTTTGTACATAACTTCAGTCTGCATGCTCACATACAGGGATTCAGCCTGGGCCAGGGGAGAAGAAAGGGGCTCACAGCTCTGCCAGTTGTAGGTGTTTGGGGCTCCAGACAGCTGTGACAAACTACAGCCTTTTTACTACCTTAGAAAACATAATGGACCACTTTTGTAATTTTAGCTGTAAATGCACTTCTGCTGTATCACAGGACAGTGCTTGAGTATGAGAAAAGAGAGAAATACAAGAAGTGCAGAAATTATGTGGTGACAGGCCAAAGAACAGAGCTTATAACACACCCACGGAGTGTTTCCTGTGAAAACAATATTCTCCTGGTTCTGTTCATGATGCTCTTGCTTGCCTGCTTTAAGGAGTAATTTCTCAGAGCTATATTTTAGATGTTCAGCTCTTGTAAACTCTTCACAGTTTAATACATTGCAGCCTTTCTGTTTGCCAAGCTTGAGTCACTGGATTAAAATTGCAGCCGCCACCACAGCCATCAATGTTTCTGTTAACTTCCCGTCTCCTCTCTTCCCAGGCTCTACCTAATAATGGCAACCTGTGATCCCAGTTTGTGCTGCACAGATGACTAAAGAACATAAAGATCTCAGTCTCTCCACAATTTGGAAGCAGATAAATAAGGTGAGAGCTGTGTGTGTCCAGTTGCACTTGGGTGAAGTTGCATCGAGCAGCAGAAGTCCTTGTGATGTGGTCGTGGGCTGAAAAGAATGATGAACACTGATGGTCCTAAATGTGCACCTGAGGGAGGGATGGCCCTCAGGGAGAGTGTCTGCTGGTCTAATACTGCTGCTGTAGAGCAGGAGCAGAAACTGAGATTCCACATGGACTGCAGTGATTGCTGGATCCAGCTGGGAAGAAATTGTCTCCAGGAGGAAGCTCGTTGATGTCCTTAGGGATGCAGTATGGTTTACAGGGCAGGATCCCCTCAGAAGGGAGATTTCACCCACTGGATCTCTGCCCTGGCTGGGGTTGAAGGTGTTGCTCTCCCTCCTGTTGCTGTCTGACCCACGGATGGTGGATGTGGCCCTGCTGGTGAGAAACCATGGGGTGGTAAATGCTCCGTGGAGTGCAAAATCTTGAGTGAGGGATGTGATGGCTACTTCTGGCCTCAGAGCCTGTGAAATGGAAATCCAAGGAAAAATCTGTCTAAAGAAGAAGCTGAGTTGAGGCTGTGTTGGCTCTTATGCTGTTGGTTAATGGTCAGCTGAGACCAGCTGGCAGCAAGGCCGTGGTGGAAAAAGGCTCTGGAAGAGCTTCATTAGCACCAGCACAGCACAAGTGCCTGCTGATAGCTAAATGCTCTGGAAACTTGTGCAGCAAGGAAGGAGGTGGTACCAGAGGGAGCCTGAAAGGCCAAAACAGAGCTTTTGGAGGCCTTGATGTTTGAATAAAGTCACCTGGGGATGTATCGAGCAGAGCTGGGGATGTGGGAGCAGAGGAGGAGCCTTTAAGGTTGTTTAAATCTTTTAGCAGAAATCTCAAGCTATAAACGGAAACATTTCACTCTAAGTCAATAAAACTGATCCAGTTTTTGTTAGAAAAAACCCTCCCATTCAAGCCATTAAAACTAACAGCTCAAATCCCTTAAGGGAGCCAGCTCCACAAGCTTGTGTTTCCATAGGGTTTACTGGCAGATTGCACCAGTTACCTTCCATGCCTTGTTGAAAGGAATGCTAGCACTTCAGGCACATGTTTCTGGTGCAAGCCTTCCTAAAAGTGTTTGGATTTGTGTGCAGCCTGAGTGCTGTTGGCTAAAGGTGTCCATATGGCTCCACATCAGGAGAATGTGGGGCTGGATGTCCTGGGAAATCATCTTGTCCCCATGCTGGGACACTCATTCTCCAAATGCTGAGCACCTTGCTGGGTTGGAGATGTGATTGAGCATTGCATCTGTCCCTGCTGGGCTTGCTGTGCACTGCTGGCTGGGGCACCAGGGAAGGACAGAGCTGCAAATGATGGAGGAGAGGGAAAATATATCTTCTTTCTGAATCTATAGATGTGGATACCTACAGACATCTGTACATTCCCCCTCTTCCCCTTCCTCCCAAGCCCTGAGGTTTAGGCATCATGTTTTTATATTCAGAAATCAATCTGTTTGATAATCTGACTGGGAATAAGTAATGCAGCTACATACTTGTGAATACTTATATGTGCACGATCTGTTTGCTTGATATGCTCCAGTCTCCCTAACATCTGCTTCTAGCCAGTTGCTATCAGCCTCTTGGTTTTATAAGCACTAAATTCACTCAGTTTTTAATGCAGGGAAGAAAAAAAAATACAGCCCAAAGAGCATAACATTTACAAGCATTTTTTGTGGGAGTGGAGACAGGAGGCCAAGTTCTGCTCTCAGACAGAGTCCAGCCTTTGCATTTTTGGGTGGGCCTCCAAAACCATATTTTTTTCCTTAGGATGCCTCGTCTTAAGCCAAACTAAACTGATTCCTGTCAGCTATTATCATTTCAGTGCAAATGGGTTTGGCATGGAGACTTGAAGGAGGGTCAGCAAGATGGGTTTTTGGGGTGCTCTTTGAAGGCCAGCTGGACTGTCCTACATGCAGGGGGTGTGTGCCTTGGCTTCTGGGAAGGGGGCACCGGGGCAGGGTGGTTTTGTGTTTCTGCTGGCCCAGCCTGCCAGTTTTCTCACCTGGACTCTCTCCATGGAGTGCTGCTCAGTGGAGCTGAGGGAGATGAGTTGTCACTCCCCAAACCGTGCTCAGCATCTGGGCCCCTCCTCAGGTGTCTCTTTCAGTGCAGCTCTGAACATGCCAGAGAAGACCTTGGTGCTCCAAAGTCATCTACTCAGGATAAGCAGAGATGATCAAGGCTGGATTTTTATTGAGCACATATGGCAGTGGAGGATTCAAAGGCACAAAGCTACCTGACAGGCTCGTTTGAAATATATCCATAAAAACCCCAAGCATCTCCAAAACCACTGCTGTTAAGCCAGTTGCTGACATAGCAGAAAATGCATCAATAGTGAGATGTACAAAAACACTCAAACCCTTGGAAAAACCAAATTCATATTGTCTAAATGCAGTTTACAAAAGGATTGTCCAGCTGCTCTTTTGCTGTTGAGCCAAATTATCTTTTCACTACCATGTTGTCTCCTCCCATTTTGGTGTTCACCCTCCTAGGTGAGAGATTCTGAGACCTGAGAACTCTCCCTAAATAATATGAATAATAAGTGCCTTGAATAATTTTAATTATGTTGTTAAGGTTACCAGAAACATTAGCCATGCTAATTCTAACATGGATAGCACATACCAGTGGTCTTGTTTTCTCTGCAAGAGGAGCAGAAGTACCTTTGGGAGGAAAGGGAGATGGCAAACCAGAAATTGCCCGTACTTTAAGTCTCTGAAGGCTTGCAATTCACATATGGATGGAATTTAGCTCTAGAATAATATAATGTAGCTATAAGTGGAATCAATCTGGTCCACTAATTCTGTTTCTGCCTGTTTTGTTTTAAAGACAAACTGGCTTCACTTTACACATGCCCATAATGGGTAGTTGAGGCAGGTAACCATGTGAGCTGCTGAGTAGGGCCTTGTGGGTTTTATTTTTGGGCCAATACTCTCTTTCTGGAGAGGGTAAGAGGGAATAGACAAGCTCCTTGTAGAGGTCCTGCCCTCGTGCTCCTGAACTGCCTGGTAATGGTGTGGCATGAATTCAAATCCTGAAGAATTACATATAGGTTTCCACGGTTATTTTTTCTGTTGTTACCAAACACTTGAAGCAAGGCTGTGCTGTGGTCATATAGACAGGAAAATGACATCATGCTGAAAACCACTAATCCAAAAGCTTTGGAATCTGAAAGGCAAACCATATTCTAATTAGAAACAAAAAAACCTAAAAACCCGATGACATTTGAAATGGAGAAATTTCTTGGATTATTATTATTTTTAAATCCTCCCCTGCCTTCCCTTTCAGCCAAGGCTGTGACAAGTGCATTGGAGCTGATAATAAGCACACACCTCTAAGGTCACAGCTAGGATTTTTAATTTAAATAAATAAATAAGGATGAATTTTCCAGTCTCCAGGGATCCAGCACTTGGGAACAAGCAGCCCAAAGTGTGGTCTGCAGGGTCAGTGTGGAAGGTGGCCTTTTTTTTTTTATTTTTTCCTTTTTCTGTTTAGCATAGCAATGGTTTTTTTTCCATAATTTGAGAACACAAAACAGCCTTAGTCTATACTTCTACCTGCCAGGTTGGAAGGTGGTAACGATAGACTTTGGGATGGTGATGCTTTGTGGGAATTATTGACAGTGTGGGAAGACACAGAATTACTCACAGCAGCCACACTGTTTTAAGAGGTCAGCAGATGTGACCAGCTCATCCTGCTATGGATGATGAGAGCTGGCCAGACAAATGTTGAAGAAACCATATTCCACCAGCTGTTGATGTGTCTCTCAGTGCTGCTGAACCTTTTGGAAATGAGTCAACTTTGTTTTCAGGGTAAAACAGGGTGGAGGAATTTCAGCAATGTTAAAACTGACTTATTGACACACACAAAATATTTTCTTAGTTTGAAACAAAATCTCTTTCAAATTTCTCTCCTAAATTTCTTAGCATTCTGTGAGACCTAACAGGGAAGCGATTGAAACAGAAATGAAATATTTTAATCCATAAAACCTGCTTTTATTTTTTCCTTAGTAACTTTTGGAGAAAACTGAATCTGGGGGGAAGAGGAGGGTGTATTCTATAGAAGACAACAACACTTTGAGCTCCTAATTATAAGTTCTTTGAGAAATGCACCCTCCATCCTTAAGCCCCCTCATTTCCAAATTGAGTCAGTCATTTCTCAAATTCAGTAAAGCCTGCCATCACCTCCCCCCTCCCCTGTAATTCCCAAAGATGCACTGCAGGTGTTGGTGTCTATGGAGACACTGGAGCTGCTGCTTTGTGTCATCCCCACTCAAGAAATCCTGTTTGAGTGGCCCCTTGTTTTTGCAGGATGAGTTACACTGCAAGCAAAGCAAATGGTGCCTCCAGCTCCATCCTCTGCCTCTGCTCCTTTTACTGCTATCCCCATCTGGAGAATAATATAATGAGAATAGTTATAGAGGTTGTTGCAAGGAATCACCTACTATCATGCACCTGCCAACGGGGTGGATTAACTGTCTGGTTCTTTTAGGAACAGAATAAATCCTGACATATTTTGAAAATGTATCCTCACTTGCTTCTGCATTTCTGTTCTGCTCGGTTTCATCTCGGCCATAGCTGGTTTTCTGAAAGTGCCACTATTCATATTGGATTTGCACCTTGCAAGCACCTGCAGGCTTATTGTTTGGCATGGCCTGTTCTTTATTGATTTGATTTTTTTTCTTGCTTTTTCTTTTGTATTCTGTTTTGTTTTATAACATTTCATGGTGTAGACAGTGACTTTACGGGTGCTGGCCTAGCCTGCTAATTGGTTTCACATCTCTCTTTGAGGGTGGATTTAGCAGGGTCTTTGCTGGCTCTTGCTTATTTCTTTTTCTCACAGAAATGAAAGTGAGAAGCAGCTCAACAATGTTACAGTATCATTCATTTCTTCCTGCAACTGCCTCTGTGCAGACCACTGAGATTATTTAGTGGCTGAGAGAGGGCAGGGTTCGTGAGAGGTTCCCTAGGCTAAAACAGGAAGACTTTCCTAGTGTCACTGAGGAGAGAGCTGGAGCAAGGTTCAGCTCAGTGCTGGATATGAAATGTACAGATACCTTAAATGGCCAATGCAGGGACATTTTTTATGCCACTGTGATAGAGCAGATCTTTAGTGCCAGGTGAAGAATATGGGAAACTCTCAGCAGCTGTTGATCCTCTTTGAATCAAAACACTCAATTATTTATTTTTTCTGTACTTCCTTGAGATGTGATGTGAATTTCTGGAGGACCTGTGCTTGATTGTGATGTGGGAAGGGGCTGTAACAGGAGCCCCAGGGTAGCCTCATGCGTGGCACAAGCAGCCCTTCCACTGTGAGTTCAGTCTCACTACCTGTAGATAAGGAAGTTCTCACCCCCAGGGATTGCTGCTCCAGCTCTGACATCAGTCTTAACTTTTTTTTTAACCTTATCAAATGCAGGCTTTTTAAAAATGAAAATCAGATCCTTGTATTTGTTACAATTAAGTGAAGAAAGTATTTATACTTCTGTATTCATTTACTGGAGTTACTGTTTTGGGAATGAAACATGACCTGATAATACTGTGCCTCCAGCTCTGACTTATGTGGCAAGTTGGCTTTTCTAGAGACTATTTCAGAAAATGAATGCCAGGGTTTTACCACTGGTTTGATTTTGCCATCTGATAATGACAATGGGGCTTGGTTATGGGGAACAAAAGTCAGATGAAACAGGACATCCTTGTAATAGCATATGCTGTTCTTCATGGTACTTAAGAAACACACGAACAACAATAAAACAACTTTAGGTGAAGGGCCAGTGAATGAGAACACTGGACTTCATTCTTTCCCTTCAGAATAAATTCCCTTCTGTCTGCAAGCATCTCATTTGCTGTTTGTACAGAAAGTCCTTTGTTAGCCATTTCTCATTACAGCTATTGATAAGGCTTGTCCAAAAACATGCCAAAGTGCTTTTGTAAGTCAGATATTTTACATCAAGCACCAACAGCTAGTAATCATACAGTGGGTCTCTCTTAAAAACTGTTTCACTGCTGTCTTTTTATTTAGATACATTTCCATGATACTTACAGCAAGGGAATAGTATGAACACTTCAGTATGGTGGTGTTTGGTTGGAAAAGCAGCTGAGAAAGCTTTAACTGTTAGGAAAGAAACTGCACTTTAATTAACATGATTTCCAATACTGTTGCTTGTACAATATAAATGTATTATAAGGACATTTGTTTCAATGAAAATAGTATTGAAGGCTGGAGCAACTTTTTTGTGTGTGCCTAAGATAACATTACAGCAAAAGAAATGTGATTAGTATTTTCTCACATTTATACAACTTTAAGAAATGTGTATGAAAATATTAATAGTTTGTTTATATATTTATATATATGCAAAGTAAGTTTCCCCCTCTGAGCTTAATCTTTGCACATTTGTTTGCAATTTGCAATTTCAGTGCTTTCCACTATTGTCTATCCATTGCCCATCTAAAATAAGCAGTAATATGGAAAAATGATTGTTGGAAATGGTTATAAGCCATTTCTCATAACTGTAAGCGGTGCCAAATGAAACGATTGTGTAAGAGGCTGTAAACAAACAGAATCTACTTTTTCTCACAATGCATAATTAAATTGTGGAGCTCGTTGCCACAGGATGTTGTTGATATCTGCAGCTCAAGGAGCAACCAAGCAAGTGAGTGGAAGCAAAAGTCTCTGAAGGGCCATTAAAGGAGATGACGCAGATGTAGGCTACGGCTCAGGAAGTCCTAAAACCACAAATTGCTTGAAATGGAGAAGATATTGAGAATTTCATACTTGCATCACTTCTTACAAGCTTTCTCTCAAATGCTTATTACTATCTGTTTCCAAAGACAGGATGTTGGATGGACCTTTGGCATGACCTGCTCCAACCTTTGCTGTATTGTGCCTGTGTCCCCTGGGAGCACAAGATGACACATCCTGGAGCACAGAGAGAAGAACAAGGGTTTTAATTCATATTAGACACAAAGATACATTTTTTTTTTCAGGTGTGGAGAATCTAAAATATCATATTTCAGGCATAAAAGAAATCTGTGAGTCTCCAGTTGCCAAGTATATTGCGCTTAGTTCCTTTAAGCTCAACTCTTTGGGGAGACAAAACTGGATGATGTTGTATATCAGACTGGAAATGTTTATTTGCTTGGGAAAAGCCTCCAACAGTAGTGTGTAAGAACCACAAGTGGAAAAATGTGATGAGCTGTGGTAAGAGCAGGAGGAGATGGTGACAGCCTGGCTAAGTTCCTCAGTATCTCTGCTCTGGCGGATGCGCTGTCGCTTCAGGTTCCAACTGAACTCAGGTCCCACTAACTTCAACAGTACCTCTCCCTCCAAGGGTTTCCTTACTTAGAAAACTTAATCATGGGCTGAAGAAAGATGAGGCATTATGGGATCCTTTCTCTTGCTTTAGAAATCTCAGTCTCAGGTACAGAGAAAGGAAGTGACTTCAATGAGTATTGAATTTTCTGAATTTTTCTGATTTTTTTTTAGGGAACATTAGACGTTTTCTCTGGCAGTACTTGTGAAGTAGAGTATAAATATGGTATTTGCTTTTATTGAGAATTAACACCATGTACTTCCCTTGAAGAACCCAGATAGGTGTATCACCCTCCATCCAGACTATTTAGTATTGGCTTTAAGCAGACTAGTTGTGGGGAGCAGAAGACTTCCTCTCCTGAAAATAAATGTTGAGCTCCCCTCATTGGATATAAAGCACAACAGTTACATTCTCAGCCTCCAGCTGCCAAGGACACCTATGAGCATTTTCCTACCACAGACATTTTGTAGGCAATGTGGAAAACATGTCAAATGCCAAAGGCATTAAAAGAAGGAGCCAATCATGAATAATTCATTTGGAATCCACTATAATGACATTAGTCATAATGAAACCTAAGCTGGTATTAACATGTGCATAGTAGGTACAGAGCTTCCTGAGGAATCACTCTCTGTTAGGAGGGGCTCTTAAGGAGAGCTTGGAAAAGGGATATTGTTTCCATCATCATGATGCCCTGGTTCAGGGGTAGTGGTGTTTGATTGTCTCCAGGATAGTGCACAAGCTGTGGTGGCTGTGATCAGTGATGAGGTCTTCAGCCTCTCAGTAATTTTGTAAGCAATTTCTTTTTAAAGCACGTGGCAGCTTCTTAGGGCAGCAGTAGATGTGCCAATAGAATTGTTGCTTCAGAAAAATAAATAAACTGATCATATTTCTGTTCCTTTCTTGTTTTTCCATGCAAATGGGGTGGTTCTGTGTCTGCTTCACAGCTGCTGAGGGAACAGAAGAGGTGTTGTGGAGTGAGGAGAGAAAGGGTTGGGGTTTTGGGCTGGCCTTTGCCCTGACCAGTCAACAGGAGACCCCCAGAGAGGTGTGAGATGTGGCTCTGGCACACTCTGGGTGCTCCTGTGCTGTCATTCACAGTGTGAGAAATTCACTAGGCAAGGAAAATTCTGTCCAGTATAAGTTCAGTAATGAGGTGATCCAGAATCAGACAAGCCTTAAGGATGTGCTGCTCTGTTCAAATCCTGTGATGATCAGGTTTGGGTTTCACCCTAGATATTGAAATAATTGAGCAGTAGGTGTCTGTTTGGAGCTGAGTGTTCTTAACTGGGACTGTGTGAGAGGTAATCAAAGGCAGAGCTGACAAAGGAGATGGTTCACAGGTCACTCTGGTTGAAATATGTTTGCATTAAGTTGTTATCGGGGTCAGTCTGCAGAACAAGATGTGAGTGATTCAGAAATGGGCACAAGGGCTAAACAATTCCTGCACAATAATTTGCTTTGCTTTAGCCAAGACTGTTCTAAATCTCAGCTTTGTCCAGTGTTGTTAGACCAGTATGAGCTCTTAGTTCACTGAGGGCAGGTTTAGAGTCCTATTTTCATCATTCCTTCCATTGCCATAATCCTTATGCAGTGACCACAGAGCCCTTGCTCTGATGCCCTGACCTGAAAAAGCAATCTGCTCAGCTAATGAACATCCTGCAAAGTGCCATTATGAGACCTTTGCCTCATGAGGTGGAACTAATTAACCAAATTACTAAAATAATAGTAAAACTGAACAATAGTTACCTAATGCCATTAAGCCCTGAAAGGTGTGTGGTTACAATATCACACATGCAGCTGTCAGGTGCACCAATGCATCCAGCCCAGCAAACAAAGCCAGGAGGATGCCACAATGACATGTTGGAGCCTTCCCTGCTGCAAATTATTTATTTGTGCTTACTGTACATCAATAAATATGGCTCTATTCCTCCTGTGTAAGAATTTGCAAAGTAAGGAATGGAGAAGAGTATTGTTCATCTTCCCTTTATTTTTCTGACACCAGAGCTACAGCTCTGAAAAAAACAAAGGGCTTGACATTTACCATTCATAAATTCTGCAGAAACTGAGATCCAGGCTCTGAAGCTGCAGGAGTGAAAGAATACAGAGTTCATCACCTGCTGACACTTATCTTGAAAGGAGAGTGTCAGAGGCAAATCCTGCCAGTTAGGACTGAGTGCCCAAGAGAAGTGTCAGGTTCCAGATCCTTTGCAGCATGAATAAGATAGGTCTTCTATCGTGAGCCTGCAGAGATGCCAGGACCTGCACACGTCTGGGCACAAAAGGGAAAAAACCTTTTTTTCCTCCTTGAAGATTATGCCAGCTGGGCTTGGTAAGGACCCTGCAGTCATCACAAGGCTGCTCCTCAACCCACCCTGTTCCACACATACCTGAGGGTCATGAGCATGAAAGTTAGGTAAATTTAGGTTTATTTTATTATTATTTTATTTTTCCTGAAGAAGATCTCAGGTTATGGTACCTGTCAGGAGACTTTTCTCTGTGGAAAAAAGCTCTCCAAGAAGACAATTCAGAGCACCTCAGCACAATCCCTGCTCTAAATTGCTCACGGAAAGATAAGTTTATCCCTGTTTGTTAATCATAGTGGCAACCTAGAGAGACAAGTCTCTGAGATCAATTACATATCTTAGGTCTCTAATGACTTCTCCTGGCTGGTTTTCCATTCACATCAGGAAACTGAACTCATTTGGAGGTAACAGAGGGACTCTGGGTGGATTTCCCATTGCTGAATGAGACTCTGTGGGTGTGCAGTGACTTCATGCCTGGGGACTCTCTGCATCAGCCCTGCTGGTGCTCAGGGGTGACCAGTGACTGCTTCCTTCCACACACCCCCAGGAATGCAGAATTTTCCAAGGAGAGCAGAAGTAAATACATGCATATCTTCCATCTCCAGAGCTGACCTATGAGTTATGCCAGGCAAACACAGGTGCTTCAGGGAATTGTAGTTCAGGTTATTATGAAGTACTGAGTAATTGCCTCTGTTTTATCTTCCTCACCTTCCCTGCTAATGATACAACCTATCCCCCAAGGATTTAAACCCATCAGTGTCAGTAAATCCAGGTAATTCCAATAATAATTTTAAACTTCTGTCTGTGTTTGCATTGTCAAAGTTGTGGTATAATCTTTTACTGGATGGTTGCATGATACAGGCAGGGTGTGCTTTGGCAGAGGTGGAACTGGGGTGGGGTTTGTTATGGAGTGAGGGCAAATGAGGATTTGGATTTATTTCTTCTTCATTCCCATGGGAATCTGCTGGAACTTTCTCTCTGCTGCACTCACTTTGCTTAACTCAGATTGGACTCAACTCCTTGAGATCATTACTCGTGTGCAGTTCTGAGCTACTACTGATTACAAAGATCATGTGTAGCTGTAAACATCTTTAATTCCAGTAACTTGAAACAGAATAATTAGTGGTTACACTGAGCTTCACAACAAATTTTTTAAATAGGAATGACTTTCCCAATTTTTCAGATGTTAATTTGTGGTGTACATGTTATGTGATTTACTGTCACAGTGAAATTGTAGCAAAGCCAGAAAATGCTTCCAAGACTCCTATGAGGAGATGAGTGAGCTGTCTCAACAGAGAAATATTTGCACCAAAAATAGAGCTCAGCCAAACATTATTTTGGTGCGGGTAGGAGATTTTCTTACATTTGTCATTCTATGGGGAAAACTGTAAGAAAAAAGCAACCAGAAAATTATTTAAAGTCAATTTTTTGTTTTGAGAATGTAGAAATTAATATTTTCCCACTTTTGCTCGTGATTGTGTTAGAATGAATTGTACTTGGAAAGTTGGAATCTTGTTTCCTTCTTTCATGCCTATAATTTCCAGAGACTACATTATTTGTATTTGTTTCTTGTTCTAAATTGCTCTATGCTTTCCTCTCTGCACTTCTGTATGTCTCTCTGTGAGGGATGTTGAGAAAAGGTGTTTTGTTAATGTTCTATTAAAGTTCTTTCAGTGGAATATGTTGTCTAAAGAAAGTGTGACATACATTTAATCCTAGATAATGTTGAATATATTTGAATTTGTGTAAATGGCAATAAAAGCTAGTATTCTGTGTAGAATATTTCCAGTAGTCTGGGCTGTCTCCTGCTCCTTGCTTATGCTGTGCTAAGATTCTGGACTTTTTGGTCCTGGAAGTTTGAATTTTGTGGTGTACTGGCTGTTTGATGGATTTGAAGGTGGGATTCCTTGCTATGAAAACTGCATTAGATGAGCTAAGTTTTTATTTTTATTCCCAACCTTCAAGGAACAGTCCCTTTGTGTCGTTCAACACATCAGGCAGGTAAAAATTCTGAGCTTTGATTCAAATGAATGCAAGTTCCTTTGCTCATAAGGAATGGCCAATCCATGAGTCAATGGCTAGGTCAGCTTGGGAAGAAAATGTCAGGAGCCTCTCTTCCCTGAAATGGAGATGTAAATATCTTTTAGTTTTAATGTTTTTTTTTTTTACCCTATCTCTTACAAGGTGTTTTTTGTATTAAGCTGTACACGTTGCAGCTGATGCCCTGTGGAATGTTTTTTTGGTACAATGGCATACACTGAGGAGCTGTGCTTTGTAATGCAGCAGAGTGCAGGAGTGTATTTATCACTTCATACATGTGCTTTGGACAGCCTCACTTTTTATACATATCCTTAGAAAAATGACACTTTAGGTGCTGCCAGCTCAGTGTTGGATTCCCACACTGAGATTTCAAGAGAAGTATTCAATTATGTAGGCACTGTGCTGAGTTCTAGTAGAACTAATAGTGCAAATTCACACGATTTGTGTGAGCTTAATTAATTTTTCAGTTAATGATCCCATTTGTTATGCTTACAGATTCCACATGTGCTTTGTATACAAGGAAACAGTATACATATGGGAGTGCTGCAAAGGCATGCCTACATGCAGGGTGTTTAAGGCAGTTGAACGAAATTCCTGGGAAATTTGCTTTAATGGGAACATCACAGGAAAATACAAACAATCTGCAGGGACTGGCTCTAAGCTAAGGCAGTCACAGGTAACTTGTCAACTGTGAGGCAGAACAGGAAAACTGCAAACTTCAGAAGCCATCTCAGGAACTGATAACCACATGGCAAAGCTCTGCTTATTTGGAATATTATGAGAAACACAGATAAGTGTGTAAGCATAATCAAGTATTTCCTCTGCTGTGTATTGTATGTTTAATGGACCACACAAGATTTTACCAGAAAATCCTATTTCACAAATGTTTTAAATCCACAAATGCCTGGTGATGACATAGCCATAAAATACAGCTTTTAAAAATCCTCCATCAAGCAGATCAGTTTTCTGATGCATTATATCAGCAGCATTGATTTAAACAATGAAGAATTGATTAGAAAATTGGATTCCAAATTGAACTCTGTGAGTAAATCCAGATCTGTGCTCAGACCTCTGTTTGAGCTGGAAGATCTGGATTGGGTTTGGTTTGGGAAACAAAATCTCTGGTTCTTTGTTGAGATCCTGCTGCCACTGCTAGAGATGCTGTTTACATTAAAATAAAAGGAAAATGGTCCAGGCAGAGCTTAAGAGAAATCCTGTTAGACTGCATATCATGCACAGCATGTAGGTATCCTGCCAACACTTAACCATCCTTTGTAACACAAGTAAGAGTTTGCAACACCTTGATGTGGATGTAACTGTTAAATTTAGAGAAATGCATTTCTGTATCAGTGGTGAATGAGAGCTCTGAAAGCTTTGCATCTCTGCTGTTGCAGATATTTTCCTTCTCAGCGTTAGCCCTGACGGATCCCAGAAAGAGCAGACATGAAAAGCTCAGAGATGAAAAGCCCAAACCATGATGTGCAGCGAGAGCACGCTGCTTCCCAGAGCCATGGGTTGTCTTGCAGATGGTGAAATTCCACCAAAACCCCTGGAGCTTCCCAGCTTCCACTCCTTAAGACCACGGCACCTGTGTTTACTGCACAAGCAGCAGCCTGGCTTTAGCTCTGGTCTTTGCACTGCTGCTGAAGAAGCTCCTTTCCATGGCAAGGTCATCACCATGACTTTTGGTCCCCCCAAGCCCTGCTCTCCTCCTGAAGTCCCTCTTTAGATGCAGGGTGATTTGCCTGTCACAGCTGGCTGCATCAGATCCTCTTGGTGTGACATTTTTCAGCATGAATCAAATCTCCTAACACTAGGCAGGTGGTGCTTGGTTGCAGTTATGTCTCTTGCACAACTTTCAGTTCACTTTGTTTAAAATGCATCCCTTCTCTTCTTTGGACCAGTGTATTGCCAGCTCCTCTGTGCAGGTTCCAGTTCAAAGAGAGTGCAGGAAGTGTTTTGGACAATGTGGTTTGTAGGCATGACCATGATCCCAAATTTTGGGTGTGAAGCTATTGATTTATTACACTATTAAGGCAAAAGACACCTTTCTTGGTGTGTCAGGGAAGAACAGAGGTTGCAGAAATCACTTGCCTCATTTTGGAAAGGGTGGCCTATTCCTGTGGGAGGGAGTCTGGTCCTGCCAGCCCCTCACTCCAGTGCCTCTCCAACAGGTACAAGTGACCTCGGCAGCCCAGATGAAAATCTGATAATCAAAAAGGTTTTATTTGTCTCTGCTGAGCTTGGGTTCAGCTGACTCAAGGCACCACAGAGCCCTGCTGTGGTGTGGTGTAATCAGCCCTGTGGCAGCCTGGGGACATCTGCCCTTTTCCCTGGAAAGCTGATGAACCTGATGGACCTTGAGGAGTTCTGTGCATCTCCAGGTGTGTGTGGTCACACTGCTCACCTTGTACACTGCTTTGATAGCAAAATAAGGCTCTGCCAGTGGTGAAAGGCAGGAATTCATTCCTGACCCCATGAGTCACCCTCCTATGTCATGGAGCATGTGGTTTCATCACCCTTGTCATTATTCTACCTTTCAGCTGAGCAGTTACAGGTACCATTAATCTATAAAATAGATGTAGGCAGACAGGAAGACGTCATGTAAAGTCTGCAGAGACACAACCAACAGACACAAAAAGAAAAATCAAAAAAGCCAGCTTGAAAACATGACCCCAACTTCTTACTGTTGTGTGTTCCAGGAAGATGATTTATTGTTGGCATGTACCCATGTCACACTGGTACTCAGGACTAAGTAAAAGTCACAGTAGTCACTCAGGCCCTTGCTTCTGTCATTGTATTTTCAGATATTTCAGGGAATGAGGTAATGACTTTTAGATCAAGGTCATTTTCAGCTGCATCAATTATTTCACTTTCTCCTGGCAAAAGCATCTGCATACCTCTGCACAATGTGAACTACCAGGCAAATGTTTCACTGGAAAACCTGACTGCTCTAAGCCATACAGAGTGCCTGGTTCATACATTAAATTGGTTAAATCGTTCAAACTTTTACTGTGTAACTTAGAAACTGGTATGCAGCAACACTGCATGTTACCAATTTAATGCATTTAAAACAAATTTAAGTGGGTTCCAATGTTCTTAGTCACTGCTACACAAAGGAGAGACCCCATATTTCAAATAACAAGGCTTCAGCAGAGAGATGACGTTAGTGGTGGGTAATAAGCTGAACTATCTATCAAGATATCAAGTATGAAACAGATGGTGAGGAAAAAAAAGGTCCAGATACATTTACAAGCCTTTTAACATGCTCACCCATTTAATTCACTGCAAGGTCACAACTTGATGTCTTAGACATGCAATCTTCTCTTCAGCTGGAAATGAAAGCAGGGCTTAAAAAAAAAAAAGAGGACTGTTACAGAAGACTTTGAGGGGTTTAGGCAATGTTTCTGGGAATGGAAAATGCCCCACCATCAAACCTTACAGATCTTTGTTTGCTAGCACTGAGTCTCAAATACGTGATTTGTAGACCTGCATCCATTGATTCCTCCAGTGGTTCAGTACATTAGGAGTTATTTGCTGTAATGATTCAGCTCTGAAAAATTCATTCCCTTCCTTCAGGACAATAATTTTGGGGGTTAGGAGTGTTCTTGGTTGCACTTCTTGAGGCTCTTTGTCCACAAAGATTTGGGGCTAATGAAATGCTCCCTAGCCTGCTAAACCTCTGTAACAGTCTGAGTGTGGTTTTCAGCTGGCCACTAAGACCAGCCCTCTTTTCCTTGTGGGGTTCTCCCTCTTACATCCCATTCCTGGATTCTGGCACAATATAACCTGTCTGTACACACTTTCTCACAGCATAGATTAAAATGTTAAAGAACCTCTAGTAAAAGTTATACTTTTAGTTAAAGCCTTCATTCTAGTGGCTGGGGAATTGATGTCAGATGGAAAATGATTTCCCAGTGGTTTGGTTTTTGTAGCAAAAGTCTTCAACTTTTATGTAGATAGTCTTTGAAGTTAGAAATTGTTGTTAGACTATCAAATATTGTTTGAGGTGTCACTCAATTTTTTTTTCTCCCTCTTTCTATTATGGGAATGGGATCTTAGCAAAGAATTATTGTGGTGGAAAATGAACGTATGACTGACACTGGAAAGAAAGATGTTTATGGGGCACATACAAAGGGAATTGTTGTGGAACCAAGGCCTGTCAATATAATCTCGGTTAATTCTCCAAGTGTCTGGTTTCTCACTCAAAGAAAGCAGGGTTAAATCTCCAAAGGCACCATACTTGAATATGTCATCCATGGTGCAGGATATTTTCTGAAATGTCTTTCTGCTGGTGTAATTTCATGTTGCTGGTTTATCTGAGTCACACCCATAGTTTGAGGCAGAGGGTGTGATGGCCTTTTGGGCTGCAGTTGGCTTGAACCTGCCTAGAAAAATCCCCTTCC
The DNA here is from genome assembly GCA_013400575.1 of Peucedramus taeniatus. Taxonomy (NCBI): domain Eukaryota; kingdom Metazoa; phylum Chordata; class Aves; order Passeriformes; family Fringillidae; genus Peucedramus; species Peucedramus taeniatus. The sequence continues at coordinate 1,213,979 of WBNO01002729.1, forward strand.
TTTCCCTTTCCTTGTTTTCTGGATGGGTCTCTGGCCTTCCACCTCCCTTTCTCTGGCCCTGCATGACTCTCCCACCACTGTTTTTGTCTGGAGAAGGGCTGAGCATGGTCAGACCGATAGGTGGCACACAGGGAGCTCTTAAATGGACTGGAGAAAAAAAAATACAAAGAGAAAATGAAAATAATAACATTCCAAATGCCACAGGAAAAAAAAAATACAGTTCTGGGTATTGTTCTGAGTTGAGTTTTTTCCCATCTTCTATTTCTATATTTTCCCCCTGCTTTTGAACTTACAAACAGATCTGATTATCCAAATGAGTCATTAACTGCATGTCCAAAAGTGAATGTGATCCTTCTGTACAGGTATCTGCAGGACACAGGTAGTGCCTTAATTTCTTCTGTTACCTGCACTGTTTTAGCATCTCCAGCCAAACACCAAAATCCTGTCCACTAATGAAATCCTTCTGTCCTAAAGTGCTCACCAGCAAAGTGTGAAACTTCAGGCAGTCAGATGGTACCAGTGGTCAGAAGAGCACGGGGGAAAACTGGGACGGGGTAATCAGCATGATGGTCTTCAGCAGTATCTGATTTAACAGCAAACTCTCAAAAATGAGTTAAGGGAGTTATAAGTTACCCTATTGCAGCAACTATTAGAAGATTTACAAGCTCTAGGAAATGTCTAATTGCCCTAAATTCTCAGAGAAAATGGTGGCTTGGATTTTTACCAATGTTTCATAATATCCTCAACATCTTCAGTCTTCTTAAATAGAGCTGGAGTTTAAATCATCACCTCCTGGAGCAGAGGGCTCAATGACCTTTCCTTTGACTCCTCTTGGTCTTGGATGGTCAGTAAAAAATGCACAAGCCACTCAGCCCCACAGAGGAGACACGAGAGCCTATTTCAGACAAGCCAAGTTCCCACTGTTGAGATACAGAGAGGTCAGAATAATTATGAAAGAAAATCTGAGTCTGTCTAATCACATCCCCACAGAACCCAAATCACAAATCTTCAGCACTGCTGGAGTTTTCATGGCATCCTCAGTGAGCCTCCTTGGGAAAGGAGTGCAGTCAGGCTCTGTATTTTCACATCTCTAAAAGCACAGGAGACAGTCAATAAAAAAGGGATGACTGTCTTGAGATTACCCCCCCTTCTCCATGTTCTGAAGGCGACAGAACAGAGTGGATAGCGAGCAACCTGCTTGCCTTGGGTGCAGATGGCTTTAATTGTCATTCCCAGATGTTCTGCCTCTTGAAGGTCAAATTCACCTTGTATAAATCGGGCTGGTACCATCCAGGGAAAGCACGGACATTTTATTTGAAAAAATGTAATAAAAGAGTGTCCTTCTTTCTTGTTATTTCCTTCCTTGTAAATTTAAAGGGAACAGATTGAGAGGGAGGCCCGGCTGGCACAGGTCATGGTAATGGGGTATAGAAGCTTTTGTCTGGAAGATACGTGTTCAAATCCAGCTCAATATCACAGAGGATGAAACACTGGAGTATTTTGGCTGCTGTAGCTCAGCTGCTGATATTAGTCCTGGATTCTCACTGCTGCAGTCGACAGTGTCTCTGTTAAAACATGGCAGTGCAAAAGCTCTGCTCAAAGAGAAGGGCTGGGTGAGGCATCCACCAGGAAAGGACACGTGTCCTAAGGCCAGGCATGCAGGGAAAACAGTGATGCTCTTGTTTAGTGGTAGTGAAACACTGGCATGTTGTGCACCTCTCTCACAAATGTGCCAATCTCCACCCCAAAGCTTTTCATTTCCCCTTCCTCTCCCACCCCTGTAGGAAGTCTGGTTCATCAGCTGACACCACTGGGGTTGGAAACATTTTCCTTCTGTCCAGCAGCACTGATTAGCAGACAGAGGGATATCCCTGTGTTTTTGTGTCAATAATGCACAGTGTATTTTTTAAGTGTACTGTAATTAGGTGCAAACATACTGTTGTGTTGGGCATCACCAGATGGGGCTTTTACACATAGTCTGCAAGGCTTTTTTTTTTTTTTTTTTTTTGNTTTTAAAGGCACATGTGCAAGCTGAGACTCTGGGGAGGATGTGCTGCAGAGTTGTGTTCAGTTATTTAGGCATCTGTCGAGGCAGCTTTGGTAGCAAGACTGTTGAGTGAGTATTAAGATGTAATTTTTCTTGAGCCTGGATTAGAATCAGTTACTGAGACAGGAACCAAGCTTCAGATTTAGATGTCTTCAGATGTCTCAAGCAGCACCATGAAGGCAGAGGCAGACAGAAACTAGATCTCTTTTAAAATCTCAGCCAAAACCTGTGTTTTTCCAAGATGACTATGTATTCCCCTATCATCTTACTGCAGATACAAAAGAAATGAATTTTTAGGGTTGCAGCATTAGCCTTTGATGGTTTCTTCGGGCAATTTTGGAAGAAAGGAATGAAGATTACACATATGATAAATGTGGATTTTAATGGAGAAACAGCTAGAAATTCTAAAGGTGATTAATTAAAGGAAAATTAAGATCCCATTAAACAACTGTTCAGGGCAATTTCATGCTGGAAAATTTACTGATTCAAACACAGCACTTTGTAAATATAGGCCATGAGATGAATAGGGAATTTTTCTATGTGACATTTATTCCCTTACTTTTCTTGTGGACTGAGAAATTTTGCCTCCATAATCTCAGAAGTTCTGAAACCCCAAATACCATTGATTCATATTCCCATAGTTTATGCTGCAAGCAGATAACACCAGAATGAGATAATTGGTTGCTAATTCAAGATACTAAGGAAATAGATCAAAGATGTGTTGTGCACGCCACATCCTGGACTGAAAGTTGTGTTCAGGGCCAGAAGACTCTATTTGCTGCATGCACAGATCCTAAAATGCTGCCTGAGCCCAGGGCTGCAAGAGTAGCAGGAAAAACAATGCAAGGAGAAGCTGAAAATCTGGTGGAGGCATCAGTCCACAGAAAAAAATGGTGTTTTATACAATTTAATGAGTGTGGTGGTATCTGCTTGTGAGGATAAGTGAAACTGGGACCAAGGTGAGTGAGACATCCTTGGATGTCCAGCAGCTGGGAAAATTGGGGTTTGTTGTTCAAGTACTTAGTGGTTATCCATGTTCCACCTTTGCTTTACTGCCTGTGCTGGTTAATGAATATTTGTGCAGGTGATTTGCTGGGAGGGGAAGGGTTGGCCATTAGTGAAGGCCTCAGTGGTAGAATCCCAGAATCATGGAATGGCCTGGCTTGGAAGGAATCTTTGAGATGATCTTGTTCCAAGCCCCTACTCCCAGGCAGGGACACCTTCCACCATCCCAGGCTGCTCCAAGCCTCATCCAACCTGTCCTTGAACACTTCCAGGGACAGGGCAGCCACAGCTTCTCTGGGCAGCCTGTGCCAGGGCCTCACCACCCTCACAGGGAAGAATTTGGCCATAATATCTGATCTAAACTCACCCTCTTTCTGTTTGAAGCTGTTCCCTCTTGTCCTGTCACTATGTGCTCATGGGGTGGTGCATTGGATTCTTGTGAGTGGTGTCAGTCAGGACAAGATTTGGATGGGAGGTTCAGGAAGAAAAAAAAGGGAGGAATCCCAACTGCTCTCTTGCTGCTCTTTTAGGCATTCATGAGGTGAACTCTGATGCTTGGGGTGGGAGTTCTTGTTCACACCAGTTTGCCCTTAGAGCAGAGCATTCAACATGGACCATAGGTTGCTTTTCTTCCTGAGCTTTGAATCAAATCAGGTAATCTACAGTGCCCAGCCTTTATTGGAGAGGTGTCCTGAGCAGAAATGTCAGCACCTGTGGGAAAACAGGAGTGCTGGGGGCTGCCTAGACCTGACTCAAGTGGTCAGTGAGCAGCCACTGTGCTCACACCACACTGGGGTTCCTATTTTCACTAACACCTGGTAGAATGCTGCAGGGATAGGCTGATTCTTCATGCTCCTTGGGGACATTAATGGCTTTGCTCAGCACTCATTGCTTTTCTTAGTGTTTTAAAACTGTCCTGGAAAAGAATTTGTAATTTTGAAAATTTTTAAACCATCACCAGTCTGGGACAGTGGTCGTTGAACAGATTTGAAGCTTTTTTTTGGGAGGTTCCCATACTGGGTTAACATTAGTCCCTAAAGTTCTCCAACATCTTGGCACACTAATGGTGAAACCACCATGATTTAAACAAGCAAGGAGGAAAAGCCAGGATAGAAGGAACTAATAAGTACACAACAAAAATGTTCTGCTCAGCAGTGCGTTTGAGGGGGAGAAAAAAAAATGATATAAAAATAAAAAACCCAGAAGAAACAGATGTATCTGCCAGAAGTTAAATACACATCTGTTAAGGATGCTCTTCTCATATTTGGGGTCAGAAAAATATGTACAAATGTAGCACCTTGCTGATTGACAGAAAATCCTCAGTTCTGGCACTGAGAATCTTGTTTTCTTGACAGCACTTTGTTTTAAGGCTAGAGGCAGAAAAATGTCTTATGCTTGTCCTTAAACTGGAAGGCCCTTTGTTCAGGATACTTATACCATTTGCAGATAATGATGTGCATTGCAGTTTCAGCTGTCTGCATATGCATTTTTATGTTTTTTTATGACAGCTCTGCGTACTGAACTAAAAGGCCATTTAGAGCTGTCAGGAAGTGACAAGCATTACCCTTTACATTTACAATTCTGTTAGCATGCGTTGTCAGGTGGGCTCACCATTCCACCGACATACGATTTTCTTTGAAACCTATGTATGACTTTAATTTAATACAGCAGCCTCCAAAAAATAGGAAAAGACAAAAAAAAAGAACCTTATTAAGATTTCCTTTTCCATTTATCTACTTTTTTTTTTTTTTCCTTCGTGTAGTTCTTTTTTCCCACTCTTCCTTTCTTTTTACTGTTTTCTTAAGCAAGAAAAAGGAAAGAGACAAAAGTAGCTGTCTAGCCTGGAATACTGCAGCAAGCTCCTCCATTCCAGTCTGTGATGTTACACAGAAAACAGTTGATTTAGTCCATTGACTTAGGAAAAAATGCTACCAGCATATGCTAAATATTGAACCAAGTTGTGAAACTAGGAAGATCAGAACACCTGTAACTTACAGTCTTTACACAAACTAAAGTCAAAGTATATTATTTATTTTTTCTTACCTAGCAATTTAACAGTCTGCCTGAGACCATTTTCCATCCCTATGGATCAATTTTGAATGCACATGGACTGAGTTGCCCAGCAGCCTTTTCTTCTGTTGGCTCATGTTGCTTTTCAGTAACTGCACTGTAGCAAACCCTCCAAGGTCTTCTTCAGCTTCCAAAAAGTCACTGTCCCCCAACTGCACTTTGAGCAGCAACTGATTTATTGATGATTTTAACAAGATTCTACCTGGAAAAAGGCCATTCTTGGAAGCCCCAAGCATCAGAGCCAGCTTTTCTCTGCTGAGTGAGGAGTCCAAGTAGGTGCACACTCAAAGGCAGGGAAACAGAGGCACAGAGCTGAGAGGAAGGTTCAGCTTTATTCTCAGCTGCAGAGACAGTGGTTGGGAGCATCCAAGTGACAATTAAAGCAAAATCTCCATGTGAACAGATTCTTGGCTGTATTTTTTATATGGTGATGATATGGATATATTATTTAACTGCTGACAGTATGTTCAGTCTCTCAAAAGACCCAACAGAAGGTGCATCCACAAAGAGTTTGCAGTCCAGGCAGCAGAAACTGCCTAAAGTGCACTCCCTGGACTGCAGAAGTTGGTGTGATGGTTACTGAGGGTTGTGCTTCAGATCAGCACATCAGATTTGTGTGGCTGGAAGGACTGGACAGTATTATAAATAACACAAGCATTTTTTCACACTGGGATTTCAGTTTGTCTCTTGGATTTATCCTGAGGACTTTCAGGGTGTTCTAAGCAGGGCAGCCCAAATGGCAGGGCCATTAGCTCAGTAAATCCATGTGTTATTGTGGGCAGTGTGGAGAGATGTGTATGGATGGGTTTGCTGTTCAAGGAGGCATCATAAGAATTAAGGATCAGAGCACAGTGTGCTTTGGAGTAAAACAACACATGTGGCTACTTTGACATTGAATTCCTTTCCTGTCACTGCATAAAAGCAAACCCTAAACATTATTTTTAAGCAGCTGTTTTTACACGCTCTGGCTGACACATCTGAATCCATGTTTCTGTGCTTCCTAAGCTCTTCATCTGTCTTGAACATGTGCTACTGATGTGTTGCACACCCGGGGAGGCACAGACTCACCCAGGTCATCCCTGAGTGTAAGCCCTCCTCCCTTCCTCCTGAGGTCCTTCCTTTACAAGGTATTTTTTCCTCTTGCAGTTTGTGGGTATGCACATTGATTTGGGAACTTTGGGTAGTGCAGCTTGATTTTGATTCTCTTGAAGTCAATGACAACATCTTGAGTGAAAGAAAGCCAGATTCTTCAGGCTTGAAGAAAGAAAATGGCAATAAATATCCAACAGTCACATTGAGGTAAAGCTTGGTGATGTAAAATACTGAGAGAAATGCTCTGGAGGGGCTGCCATAGTGAGGGTGAAGTGTTATTTTACAGTACATCCTCAAAGATACAGGACCATAATATGAGCTCCTGCAGCACCCCTGGGGCCACTGTGAAATTCCCATTGACCTGCAATGAGATCCCCACCTGCTCTCCTCTGAATACAGGAGGAAGGTTTAGTCCTTTAAAATTTCTGAGTCTTAGTTTGTTCCCTGCTTGTAAGAAGAGGCAAGAGCTCTTTGCACCAACCTCTGCTGCTTCTGCCTGTACTGAGACTTGCTGTATTGAGAAAAAGGGGAATATTCCCATGTATCCATTCCTTCTCCTCCTTTGTCACTATCTAACATTTTGCCCTGACCTGTAATACTCTGCAGGGACCAATTACATTATTCCAACATAGACATTTTCCATTAAATGCCTTTACAAGCTTTTCTTATTCTCTTCATAGACATTCTGACTTTATATCAAATTTCAGTTCCTTACAAGTAAAGAAATAGAGTCTGTATGTGCAAATAATCCTGTGTCTGCATAGAAATGTGTATATTGTAGGCAAATATTTGTCTTTACAAGGTATCCTTTTATATGGACCAGATTCCTGCTTTGCAGGTGCTCATTCCTCAAGGCCACGAATCACTTAATGTTTATCTTTCTATATTTTCCTGTACATTTTCCTACAGCTAATTCTCATACTTCACTTATTGCTTCTCAAGAGGTACTTAGCTTGCTCCTTACCAAACTACTGCCATTAAGTCATTACAATAGTCACCACTTTTTTTACTTTGGAGACTGGAAATTACATGTTGGACACAGTTCTCTAAAACTAACTCAGAAGTGTGACCTTGAGACACATTTTCAGAAGTGCTCCAGTGCCACTATTTCCTTCTAGCAGAAGCTCCAAACTTTTTGAATTGTTTCAAGATTTTGTTTCCCAGAAGAGAGATTTTTCTGTTTGGAGTTAAGACACTCCCCCCCATATTTTTTCTGGATATTTTAATAGATCTTGTTGATGTGAGCAAGTGTCATGCAACAGGTCACAGAGGAGAGCAAGAAAAACTGAGCAGCTCCCCCTCTCCTTAAATATGGGGGGAAGCAAAGGGAAGAGGGGACTGTGAGAGTAGCTCTGACCTTACAACAAACCCATTATTATTATTAGGGTAAGCCAGGGAGTGCTCTGGAATACCAGGCACCTGGGAGTCTCCATTGCCCATTGGAGAGGCCACTGGGCACCTGAGAGCTGGCAATCCCCTAGATCAGGCTCAGAGATGCTCCCAGAAGGCTTTTCTCAGATCAAGTTGAAGTCTCAGAGGGAAAGCCCCCAACTGAAGGGGTTTCCCCCTGTCCTTCACTTTTTGATTCTTCCTGCTGCCTCTGCAGCCTGGAGTAGCCCCAAGCATCTTTTGCAAGGATGAGGACATCCTCTGAGTAAGACTCAGACTGAAATAATTAACATTTCATGCAAGTTCACTAAAAGTCAGGGTTCTCTTTTACTGCTGACCCATCAAAGAGTCTGGTTAAGGCTTTTTGTGACCGGGCCTTTGTGACATCTCAATCTATTAAAGATAAATTGTAATTTTAATTACATCTAGTTTTAACAGGGAGGCACTCATAAACTGTCAAATACACACATAAATAGTGATGATGACTCAGTTATAAAGATGTTATATGATCTTTTCTCTTGGAGACACCAGTTAACTTCCATGAAGTGTGGGGGATTTTTTACAGAAAATCTGAATTATTCATAGGCTCTCTATGGGATCATAGGAATTGCCATGGTGGATCAGATTGCTTGTCCGTCTAGTTCAGTAACCTGTCTCTCACAGTGAGGAGTACAAGACAAGACATTTCAGAGAAGGATCCAAGAAACCTCAGGGACAGCAGCCATGGGATGACCTGCCTATGGGGAAAATTTCTTCCTCCCTACCTTCCCCTCTGGCAGCTGGTGGGTTGTGTTTGCCCTGCGGCAGGATGGCTTGGATCACGTATTCAGATTTAATCCCATTATTTTTATTTGTTATTTGGATTGCAGCAGTTTCTAGAGGAAGTCAGCTGGGTCAGGTCCCCTGGTTGTAGGCACTGTACAAACACAGGGAAAATGACAGTCCTTGCATAATGCCATTTGTAGCTGCTCTCGTTACCCATATTGCCATCTCTACATATTCATTGTTAAAGCTTCCTCTAGAGCTGCTTCAGCAGCTCAGAGAAATTCATCTTGCTGTTTCTCTAGGACTCCTTAAAACCCCTGATGGGGTTTTGTTTGTAAATCACTGGTTACAGATTCCCTTACAGCAGACGCAGAGCAGCAGTGGTGGAAGTGCTTTGGTGCTTCTGAAAGTTTATTAGTCTGAATTAAAGAAGAATGAAAACACCTGACCCCCAAAGCTGTGTTGACATTCACTCTCTCCAGGAGCCTCTTTTCTTCTCTGGAACATGTGCTGAATTCTAAAGCTGAAGTGATATTTGCTGCAATACCCCACACTTCCAGCTCTCCTCACTCATATTAAGACATTAAACTTTCCACTCAGTCTTTTTGTTATTTTCTTTCTGTAGTTCCTTTTGCACAAAACTTGTAACCTTATTCCAAAGCTACTGTTTGATATCTTTATGCCACTATCTAGGAAAAGATACTTTCGCTTTTTTTACCTACAGGCATTGCCCAAGTATTCTGCAAAAGAAATGATGCAGATGGAGCCCTCAGAAAATCCATTAGGAAATTGTTCACAGGCAAAGCTTTGTGAGAAGGCAACAGTTCAACTGCACTGCCAGTTGATTCAAAGAAAATCACCCTTCCTAAGGGTGTGTGCATCCATTTCCAGAGTAGGGAGGGAAGTAGACTTTGGTTGGCTTTTGGGTTGGTTCTGTTTCATTGTAGTGTTGTTAAATATTTGTGCAGAGAGCTGATGAAGCAGTCCTCTGCCTTCTCACTGTCATCCTCTTTTGTAGATGGTGAGCATTTGCAAACCTTTTTTTCCTACCTGATTTTCAATTCAGTTATCAAAAGAAAGAAATTAGGCTCAGAACTTCAAATCATAACAAGAACAAACAAGGACAATGTTTTAGATATAATTTGTACTGGAAGGGAGATAGAAATGAAGTCTGAGAGACATGAACTCCTACAGTGGCTGTAAAATTCCCTTTCAGAGCAAAAGGGGAAAGTAAAAAAGTCATTCTTCAAGCCCAGTGCAGCTTTCCCCCCCCCCATGAAATTTCAGCAGATTCTGAGCATCAAGCACACAGACAGCAAATGATTATTTTATAGGTTTACTCATTAAATGACGTGTACCTCCACAGCTTGTCAGAGCAATTAGAGTAACAGATAAGACGGCTGAAGACCCCTTGATGTTAAAACAAAAGGTTGGCATGATGCTCAGAGAGCAGCTCTGGAGTGAGTCCCCTGGGGCTCTCCCCAGGAGTGTTTGGATGCTCAGGATCAGCAGTGTGGGCTCGGCTCTCTCTGGATAATGCAGTCAGGGGAACGTGCACTTCTGCTCAATTATTGCTCTTCAGGCCAGCCTGAACCTAGATAGAAAAATTGCCCAACCTTTCTGCACAGAGTGCCCGTGTCCAGCCTCACTCACTGTCACGCGAGCAGGGGCAGCAGGGTAGAGAAAGAATTGGTGTTGCTGATGGGACACTCTGTGTGGGGACAGACATAGTAAAACCTTTATTTGCTCTAAAAGACTTGCTCTCTGTTTGCATTTGTATTTCATTTCTGCCTGCTCATTTTCAGGCACTGTTCTATTTATATCCACATCTTTTGGGAAGGAGAAAATTGCTTTACTTGGACTTTTCAATCATGATCTTTTCCATATGGGTGGATCTTTGCAATTTTCCAAGTGCAGGTAACTCCTCCTGCAATGGCCAGAACTTCTGTGTGATGGCATTTTTGCTATAAGGAGAGATCCAAAGGTCTGTTGCAAACATTGGCCAAGCACAGCCTTCAGTAGTCTCCTTTTGTCCTCTGGAACAACTGATTGGCACACTGAATTTACTGTGGGGTGTTCCTAATGGGTCCCATGCTTGCAGATTGCCTGGTTGATGTAGAACAGAAATTTCTGCACTGTGATCTAAGAATCAGCACTATTTATTTGTACTCTGCAGCAGCCTCAGCCCTGGGCTAAATTCAAGGTCCTGCTGTGATAAGGGCCAGGCAAACACTGTCAGCCTGAGTTGCCCCAAGGATCTGCAGCCAGAAGGGAGAAGATGGAGCCAGGGCTGGAGGAAGGCTTTCTGGTGGTCTTGAGAGCACTTGCTGGAGTTCCTCAAAGCTGATTGATCACCCAGTGCTGGCAGGCCTCCTCCTTTCCAGCTGGTAAATGTCATTAAAAGACAGCTATAAATACATTAAATACTTTCCTAATATTACTTTTCCATGTGATGTGCTGCTGCTGTTGCTGCAGGGAAGCTGATCAAGAATGTGAGAGGAGGTGATGTCTGCAGCTCTGGGAAGGAGGGGGATGCCCAGCCCCAGCATTCAGCCCTGATCCACACAGTGCAATAACCTGTGAAGGCAGGGAATTAGTGCAGGAACATTTGCCTGTTGGTTACTACTCTCTGATTACTCAAGACAAAAAAAGCTTGGCTTTGGGTCTTTGCTCAGCAAATTATGTCATTCTTGTTCACAAAAGGGAGAGCTTGCAGTATGGTTTCTAAATTGAAGCTAGTGTTTCAAAATTAAAAGCAGACAGGGCAGATGTGCCTAGGAGAAATTTATATCCATATCTTTGGGGAATCAGCTAATCGCTCTGCCAGGACTTCAAATCAGCCTTTCCTATGTAGGACTTGATTGCACCACACCTCTACAAGCCACATTGAATAACGTGGAATTAAAATGTTACCAGATATTTCCTTAACTTTGCCATGTGAAAAATGAGGGCAAATGTTGATGAAACCCAGAAATTCCAGGGCTCCAACAACATGATTTAATATTACTCAAGATGATTTTACAAAGAAAGAGAGAGTTCAGAGTCCAAGCGATCATCTCGAGCTTAATAGGCAGACATGTAAGATACTAAAAGATTGATTAGAACCATCTGAAACTGGAACATATAGTATTACTGATAATTCCTGCAGAGATATTGCAAGGCAGACACGCTTGTTTTGGATCCCAGGTACAGTACAGTGATGCTATATTGTTTTACAGCAAAACTTGGCCAGAGAAGGTCAAAGAAAAGTCATTCTTCTCCTTCTTTACCCCAAAAGAGTCATTTTATGGAAGATGATAAAAATGAGAATCTGCTCTCAGTTTGCAGAGTTCAGAATGGACTCATTTGCTGTTCCTGTTATATTTTCCCATGTTTTCCCCTTTTAGAATTGCCTAATCCAATTTAGGGTTCATTAGTGAATTGGGATATAAGGATGATAAAAATATTAATAAAATCTGAAACATTCACTAAAATAGAAATTTTTAATAAGGTCAAATATATTTGGAAAATGTTTAACTTTCTATAAACGTCACGTTATATTCTAAGAAAGAAATTACTTTTTCAAACCTTTGCTAAGACCTTTGCCTGGCTTATATATCACTGTTTAACTATATAAATAAAAATATAGTAAATAACAGGTAGGTGTACATTTGTGGACTTCTGATGTTAAACTTCAGCTCCTCTTGCTGTAGGTGGCTGCTGCTTGGAAATGGTGGGAGTCTGAAGTACCCCATGATTAATTTTCAGGTCTGATCTGTAACCCCTACAAAGGATGAGGCTTTGCCTCTTGTTTGGAGTATAAACTATGCATGCATCCCATGTTTTATTATAAAAAAATTCCTTTTTTCCTATATTTAAAAAATTACTCCGACTGTCCTTAAAATCTCTCCTTAAAAGTTGTGTAGACTTAGCTCTCTGTCAGGGTTGACAGAGGGTGAAGAAAAGCACTAATACATTTTAAACACACCTAAAAGAGCTTCTTTATACAGTAAAGATATCACAGCTTTAAAGGCAGTTAGCTCAGGCTCTTTCTGGGAATCTCTTCTTTCCAATAATATAAAGTTTGGTGAAATTTCTAACCCTGCAGTTTCATGAGAATTTGAATTGTAAATCTGTTCCTGCTTCAGGAGTCAGACTAAATAATCCAGCTGTGGGCCTCTGGCCAGTGTGAGTGCTGGGAGGGGAAATGTTACTGTTAAAAGATGAAAAAAATGTAACTGTTTCTACAGTGGGTTTCTTTATTATTTTTATTTTATTTTTAAATAGCAGCTGTGTGAATCTGCTGATGGGTTTGGAAAGCTGGAAGTGGCCCTTGGGGAATGGGTTTTGTGGGCAGCATGCAGGTGGAGAGAGGAGGCTGTGGAGCCCTGTGTGATCCCAGCACCCAAAATTTCACCCTGCTATTGGGATGTCATGTTGTTAGATGTGCCTCTCTGTCCTCTCCATCCCCAGATCTGCACCAGGACCTTTGGCATGAGCCAAAAGATCCCCCAAGCCCTGTTCTGCCACAGAGCAAGCAGCTGTAATGGAGCTGCCTGTGCCTGGTGACAGCTTCTGGCAGTGCCTGGTGCCCCAGATGGGGCTTCTTTGGCAGGCTGAGGGCTGGCCCTGCTCCTGTTTTTTTCTGGAGTGAGCAGGTCCCTGTAAATAAGCCAGGCTATATGGGAACCCCTGCCATCTTCTCCAGGGCTTTGGAAGCACTGGGTCCTGCTGGTGCTGGGGTGTGCTCAGAGCAGGGACAGCAGCCCCGTGGGGTTTGTGCTCCTTGGGATGCTGCCCACCCCCAGCTCCAGCACAAGGAGTGCCTGAACTCCCTCACAGCAGATGTCAGGGTGCTGCAGGCAGAGTCCTGTGCCAGGGGAAGGCCAGGGGATGAGCAGGCTCCCTGCCCTCTGTGGCTCCAGTGGAGACAGCAGGGGGATGTGCATGTGGTGTGGATCATGGGCAGCCTGATCCCACCAGCTCTGCATTGGTACCTCAGGAATGTCCAGAGTGGTGAGGATGCCCAAAAGTCCTTGAGCCAAGGGGACCTTTAATCCCAGGCAGCAACTGCTCCTCCCTAGGATCAATCTGCTGATGCTGCTGAAGTACATCCACAGAGTTGCAGCTGGTTTTTGTTTGGTTTTGGTTTGTTTTTTAAGGGCTTTTCACCACCAGGAGAACTGTCAGTAGGGCTGCTGTGAGCACAGAAGTGCAGTCACCCAGCTCTCCAGCGTGAGCACTGACTGCTCCTGCTGGCAGCAAGACAGGCTTCAGCAGCCACAGCATGCAAACCCCGGGGCTCTGAGCCTCCTGTTTCATCCTTCAGAGAGGGGAGGTGTCCCACTGAGGTCTGATGGGAAGAATGCACATGCCCTTTGAGCAGGCAACAAAACCCTGCCAAGCCTTGCAGACTCGGGAGGATGCGGGTCCAACACAGACTGTGGAGGTGGGGGAAAACCTCCCAAGCTCCAGAGTGTCTGGAGCACACAGAGCTGAGGACAAAATGGAGCTCCCGTGCCAGACTCAGGGGGCAGTTTATGTACTGGTGGCTGTGATGTTCCAAGTCACCCTGTGGCCCCTCTGCTCCTTCAGCTGCAGAGTTGGTTTGGGCAGGGCTGGTTGGGGGTACCCAGGGCAGAGCACCCCTGCCTGAGGATGTTGTGCCAGCCTGTTCCCGACCTCCACAAAGATCAGATGTGGCAAAATGGTTGGTCACATCCTGCTCATTCATCACCTGAGAGATCTGAAGCATGACATAAATCAAAGCAGCCCTGGGGGACCCCTAACTTACAGTGGGACTGAGACTGTCCCTTGCATGGGACGAGATGTAGGGAGTTTGTAGGCAGCTCAGAGCTTTGTGATTGTCCCCTCCATCTCTCAGGGTTGTCTCCAGAAGGGAGGGTTTGGACAGCAGAAGGGTGATTTTAGACTTGAAGGACTTCTCCAAACTCATAGGACCCCGCTGTTTTCCTATTTATGTTCGTTGTTTTTGGATAACAATATTATTTGCCATTGGTCTTCTGGGAGTGCCACCAACATCATTAATCAAAACCCCACGCTGCTTACTGGTACCGAAGTATCTGCACTGCATCATCAATCATAAATGCAGCGAAGGGTGGCTCTGGGTACCTAAAGAGAGAGAGCAATAGCATGGTGGGTGAGGGGAAGGAAAAGGAAGGAGGCTTAATTATCCAGTGGTCTTTGGTCCGTCGCTCACATTGAAAACATCTCTACAGCTCTATTTTGGTTGTACCTCCCTTTTAAATCTTTGTAAACAGCAGCTAAGATAGAAGGCTTCAATCCTCTGTGCAGGGTACCCCACTGCTTCTCAAGCTATTATTTTAATAAGGCCTATTTTACAATTAAGGCACCATGGGCTTTAAATTACATATAAAATAAAATGTGGAAATTGAAGCATTAAGCGCGTGGCTGCCGTCGGAGGCTGAGCAGCCTCGCATTAAGCAGCTGCCGCTTCTTAAACGGGGAGGCAGAAGGGAGAGGGGTTTGATCTGTGAGGGGAGAGAACAACCACCCCTGGGCTCTGGGGAAGATTCCCTTCAGGCTGGGCTGTGTGGGGACCCCACAGAGGTGGTTTTTGCCCTTGTCCTCCTCCCGCAGCTCCGGCAGTGCCTGGCACAGCCTCGTAAAGCCCGGCGCTTTCGGTCGCGCTCGCTGCCGCGGTCCGCTGCGGTGCGAGGAGCGACTCCCGCTCCAGATGGTTGTAAAGGTTAACGAGGAATTTATGCAGAGCTATATACAAATCAGACCGAATCTTCTGGCTGGGAACAACAAGCCGCCGACATAAATTCAGTTTTCTGAACATATGTAGCTTGGTCACTAAGGGAAACTGGAGAATGGCAAGCTGCTCTGCAGAGCATCACCTCTCGCTGCCGCGGTGGCGGGGAAGGAGCAGCACTGCCCGTGGCACAGGAGGGGTCCTGGGGCTCTGGGGCTGCTGCCAAACACCCCCTTCACCTGGATCTCAGGTGTGAGATGGGCAGGGGTCAGGGGATGTATGGCTTGTGTCGCCAGGACCAGCGCAGAGGTCGGAGTTTCATCTGTACCCTTTGGCACCGCCCTGGAGTCAAAGCCATCCAAGGATGCTCATTGCTCAGGGCAGGGTGTACCCCTAGGATGAGGGGCAAGGAGCTGATTCTGCTTCAGGGCAGGAGCTCCAGGCTTTCAGCCCGCGCTGGTAAAAGGTTCCATCATCTCCTGTGAGAGATTTGGAATGCAGGAGCCACTTTCTCTTCCTGTGTGCGCACAGATCCGTGAGAAAGGTAACAGCTGGCTCAGCAAAGATAAAATTTTAAAACTTGCGGAATTTAAATTTCCAGTGAGCACCTGGAAAATGCTTTGTTAATGGCAAGCAGGCACAGCTTTTCACAGCCATATCCCTGCCTGCCCTCACAGACTGTATCTGCCTCTCCGTATACACGGTGCATGGATGCCCCTGTGGCAGAGGCTCAGGGAAACTCCCTCTGGCACCTCTGGAAGGTGGCCCAGGTCCCACACTTCTCTCTTGGCTGTTCTATTTGCCTTCTCTTCACCAAGCACATTGCCTCAGGGCATTTGTCTGTAACTCCATTAAACCAAAACCTCCCTTGCTCCTCCCAGAAAAAATGATTGTGATGCCATGAGACTTACATTTTCATTTACTTGTCTATTTTTTAAGTTGTAAGCAGATCAAAACCAGGATGCAGCAGAGGCAGCTAAAGAGTTTCCCCTGTTCAGGAGCTGGTTATTTAGGAGACAGGGTAACCAGCTGGAATTTAACCTCAGGATTGTGTCATCCCTGCAAGAGCAGGGCAAGGAGAGAGCAGCCTTCTGCTTTGCCACCTTTGGATCACGAAAGTGTTGGCAAACAGCCTTCCCACTGAAAAAGAAATGCATACATCTTTGTGCCTTCTGCTGTGCAACAGGATATAAACTGTGATACTTTTTTTGTATTTCACAGAGCATAATTCTTAATTTTTCTGGGCATTTTAACTTAATGTCCCAAGTGCTTTGTTGAATTAATCTCTGCTTACTTAAACTTTAAGTATCTCCTGATTATGCAGTTGTCTCCCTTGCCAAGCATGCAGCAGAATGGGGCTGTCAGTACTTTCTTGAGGGGATCTTTCTGGGGGTGCAAGGTATTGACTGGCTGGGCCAGTGGGATGCTGCCTGGAGACTTTACTAGGACTCACAAGTGAGAAAATGTTCAGTCCATGATTCCCCTCCCAATCTCTTTTGCCTCATACCATATGAGTATGCAGGAACCTTCTGAGCCTGTTTTCAACAGCCAAACTCCCAACACACTGACCTTCTTCCCTCATCTTTGTGCTTCTCCAACCCCTCTGCAGCTCTCCCTGTTCAGTGTTCCTTCCTGCCCTGCAGTTGTGTCCACAGCCACCCTGGCATGGAACATTCCTGGGGTCTGTGGATATACGTGGGACTGACAGACCCAGAGTTGACCATCAGCACAGGAAACAATTTCAATCTCTGTGTCTGAGACTCAGAAAAGCCTCCCACGACCACACAAGCTGCTTATTATTGTACAGTGCTCTGGGCCACAAACCAGATTCATAAAGAGCCCAGCTCCACCCTGTCTGGGCTCACAAGGCTTTTCTGGCAGCATCTCTGTCATTTGCAGATGGGCTGGGGGCAGCCTGGAGAAGGTTCCCTGCTTGCAGAGGCACCTCCAGTGGGAGTCTCTTCCCCAGCAGTCGATGGCTGACCACAGGTAGCTCAGCTTCTGCTTTCTCTGCCACTTCTCTTCTTTTGCTTCTAAAGGAAACAACAGACTCCATTAAATACCTGACAGCCCTGGCTCCCTCCCCTGGAGCAGTGAGCCCAGGCAGATTTCCAGTGGCCAGCACTTCCAAGCATACTCCAATTTACCAGGCTTGAGGCTTGTCAACCCAAACAAGACTGAGGCTTTCCTTCTGCAATATTAAAATTAATAAAAAAAAATCATAAATCCTCCTGGCACTGCTGGCTCACACCACTAAGCTATTCCATGCCAGCCCTATTGTTAAACTGTAAGCATCAGTTTCAATACTGTAATAAAATACTGCATTTGAAATTTTACTGTTCCCCATTAACCTCTTTTCTCCCTCTCTCCCCCACCTATTACATCATCCCTCTCTCTTCTCCAGCCTGACATTGCTCTGACATAAAACTTGAAACTTCCCCACCTTTCACTTTTCCATTCTTCCCCTCTCTTTCAGAGCCTTTAGCTGTCACTTGTGCAATAGAACAGCTTAGCCAAAGCAATAAAGTGCTACATACCATCCCCAAACAGCCTGAGCAAGTTGACATCCATGCCAAATACCACTGCTTCCCACACTCACACACATACCCCATCTCATCCCCAGCTTTGATTCTGCCCAGTGCATTGACTTAAACCCCAGATTTTTCTCTCTGTGCGTGCATTGTCAGCCAGTCTGAAAACAAGCCTCTTTCACAACTTCCCCTGCCAAGGGAGTGTTGTTCTTCTTCCTATTTAGTTGTTCTTTCTGCATGAACTGCCAGGTTTTTACTCAGGCACAGGCACCAGACATTATTCCCAGGGACTCCCTGTTTGAGGATGTCTTGTGGTCCCCCAGGACCTCCTCAAATGGCAACTTGATTGAGCTCCACCTGAATCCATTAGCACATCAGCCTCAGTTCTGTCCATCTACCAGACTTGTTCCTCTTTGAAATCAGGGGAGCTTCCACAGGAGCTAGGCCAGTATCTGTTGGTTGGGATCTCCATGAATCATCTTGTTTCACTTCTTCCCTCCTTCTCCCCACTCCTCTAACTTGCCTAATAGGAACCACGTGTAAGGGTAGGCAAGGGGTAGCACTGCAGCACCAAGCCAAGAGAAGACTTTTCCAGTTCCAGTACAATAATCCAGTTGTTCAAATTTTGTGGAAACATTGCCATTGACTTAGAATTTCAGGATACATTGCCACTGACTTTGCTGCTTATTGTGGGATGAGAGTCTCCTGTGCAGTTTCAGAAGGTAAAGAATCCAAAGATAGATTTGGACCAAAACCCAGAAGTGGTCTACGAGGAACAGAAAATCACTTTGATTGAATGCTGGTCGAGTGGTGTTTTTACATTCAAAGAATTCAAGTAGATGTTCACTGTTGGAACCTAAAAATCCCCTGGGGTTTTGTTCACCCTTTCCTTGCAGACACAACTGGGACAGGATGGGGAGCAGTTTGCCTTGGGTGCCCGAGTGTGTGACAGGGTGAGGGTGCCCACCCTGAGGGTGCTGCTGCCCCATGGGCTGTCCCCATCCTCCTGCCCTCAGTCAGCCTGGCTGCCATGCCCATGTTACAAAAAAAGTCACACCATAATCCCAACCTCAGAACATGCTCTGACAGCAGCAACAATGAAGAGCTTGTGAAAGTGCTGAACTGAGTACTTTTCTATTTTGTGAGGGAAAATTGGGGGTTTTATTTTTTTTTTCAACTTTACCTCATCTGATTGGTTCTCTTCCACTTTTGGTGTCAAATAAGAAGAAATTTCTAAACGGCTGCTATTTGAGTTTTGTTTATCCTGCATAAAAATGAGAATTTCTGATTTTTTTTTTTCTTGTGCAAGAGCTGGGAATATTGAAGACTGGCTGTATTGTGAGCTCTCCCCATTCCAGCTTTTTATACACACACACACAGAGTCTCACTGATCTGCCAGTGATCTCGAGCCTACCTAGACGGACCAGGCTCTCTAGGGATGTGTCTGCTGCATCCGCCTCAGGCTTTTCCTGAAGAGAGACAACTAATTGGCAAAAATTATGTTGCATTACGTGTGGTGGCTCTGTGATGTGGACTGCTGTGTGAGGCCTCCCAAACTCCCTGCAAACGCTGCGAGGGCTCACAAAGCATGGAGCCAACAGGGCAGATGTTTGTGCTTTCTGTCCTGAGGTGGAGGATTTTAGAGATTTGGGCTGGTGGTTCCAAGCCTGCTTCACAATTAATTCATGAATGAGCCCAGTATGTGACCTACTCTCTTAATATTAGGGCTGACACCAGACATCCAGGCTTTTCTAATGCACTAATTGATAAGTTTACTTTTAGAGGCTCAAGGGCCTTGTTTACCTTTCAGAGTTTCAGTCCACATACTGTTTTTATTTTTGGGTGGAAAACAGTGCTTTGACATCCAGGATGAGCTTAGCTACCTGCATGTGTGTGCTTAGCTTGCTTTGCTTCACTTCTAAGCCTCCCCAAGGGTGCAGAGGGGAGAGGGGGAGAAGATGAAGGAGGTGGTGACTATCAGATTAATTACAGATGCTGGGTTTAACTGCAAAAAGCAGCTGAGAAGGAGGAAAGAGGGGAGCACAGTCTGACCTCATCCACTCTTTTTTCCAAAAGAAATTAGCAGGTAGACTGTCACAAAGAGGCTGAGAGTGAGACCCCAGCACTGCTCTGCTGCTTTCAGCAGAGGATGCCAATTCACACGAGCTGAGGTTTAGCCCACAAAGGTTTCATAGCCTGTAAATATAATTTAAGGCGATGGGGGAAGAACCATATGTTGAGACAAGGGACAGCTTCCCTCCAAACAAACAAATATTGCAACTAATCTAAAACCAACAATAATGTGACTCCTCAGTTGCTTTGTATGATGTGGCAGAGGGTGTTTTGTCCTCATGTGGAGCTTGTCCCATGCCTCTGACCAGTCATGGCTGAGCAAGGGGACATTTCAGAATTTATTTTCTTCCAGTTGATTCCAACCAGATTGCCCACGCTCTGCTTAATGTAGTGCCTGCTGGAGAAGTGGGACAAATATTCAGTCACATTAAAAATAAACCCAGAAATAGCAGCTTATAAATTTGGATTTTTTCCTCCTATTATTATTTATGGGTGAATCCTGTCAGAGGCATAAATGCAATATCTTTGTAGGCCGATGCTGGGCCTTATCTCAAAGCAGTTCTCACATATACTTCATGTACTCAGCTGCAACTATTATAAGCTATTTCATGTACAGCTAGAGACAAATGATCTCTCCCATGTTTGTCTTAACTTATAAAAATGTAGTTGGGTTGCTTGATTTCACTTCCAAACCTCCTGCATGGGGGGAGTGGGCAGAAGATTTATACCCCTGTAATATAATCAATTCTAAGCATATCTTTAGACAAATAATTTAGAAATCTGTGCAACAAGAAACACCTCTATTAATTTCAGGATACACCATTTTATGCATTTTTATGTGCATTGAAGAAAGGGATTAAATTCTATAAAATAAAAGCCCTTACTCTGTTAAGAAAGCAAATTCTAACAAGAACATTTTGAAATAAAATCCCAGAAGGCAACAATCCCTCCAACAATTAAACTGGGAGAAGGTCCCCTGAGGGCAGACCAACAAAATTTAGTAAAAATAATTGCCGTGCTGGGTCCTTGCTCTATTTTAGCTGAGTATAAGCAGACACACAAAAAAATAACCTACTGAGAACAAGAACATTCCTACATGAAGCAGGCAAACAACAGAGCCATGTAACTACCTGGCCACACCACTCGGCTTTTGCTGGCACGCAACACAGATTTTTATACTTCAGCCAATATAAAATAACAATCAGGCTATTTACAAGGCTCTGCCAAATATTAACCTTATATCCAATTCTCTTCAAACCTTTCAAAGTCTCTAATGTGAACCATGCAAGTTCCTCATTACTTGATCATATTCTGTAACTGCAGTGTTATGGGCTAGTTATATTTTTTAAAAGATGGTGTGTTTATGCAAAGATAATGATGCGGTGCATTTTATGCTGAAAAACTCAATAATTAATTAATTTATAATCCCCCTTACTCTTCATCCCCCTCCCTTCAAAAAGAATAAAATAAAAGATTAATTTGCTGGAGAAAACAGGTTCATGTGTGCCCTTAAGACAGAGCACAAAATTACTTTAACATGTGTACAGTGGTTAAAACAAGCTAAATGTGTGCATGTCCACAGCCAGGTGAGAGCTATTGTAAAAGGGAGCTGGGGATGAAGAAAGCCCAGAGGTAGCTCTTAAAAACTGAAGGTTGCCTCCAAAAAGCAACATTGGGCTTGCAAGGAGATATTCATGATGATTAATTGTGAGAAAAATGCTTTCTCTCTAGTGTAGGAAAGGGGCAGAAGGGAGGAGGAGGAGGCACAGAATGATCCTTTGGCCTCTTTTCTGTGTCAGACACAGATCCCTGGATTTAAAAAAAATAATTTCTGCCTTGCTCAATTGTTGTTGGGGTCCCTTGGAGCTCTTTAGTGATTTAAGGAGATTGTTTGTGGTAGAGAAGGGAGGGCAGGGCCGTGGGAGACTCTGGCCCATCCATGGCAGGGCTGGGCACTCTGAGGTGACCAGGACAGAGCACGGCTTCAGCTGGTGCCACATGGGTCCAACAGCCCCAGTGCTGCTCCTGCAGCCATCCAGGTGCCCAGGAAGCCACCCTGGCCACTCATGGGCTGACTCTGTGCCCTCCTGGCACAGCCTGAAACCAGAATCCTTCACCCTGTGCAGTGAGGGCTTCTTCCCACAGCACAGTGAGATCTTTCTAATTTGGCTCCTCTTTTCCCTCTAAACATCTGCAAAGATCATTT
Organism: Peucedramus taeniatus; assembly: GCA_013400575.1. Taxonomy (NCBI): domain Eukaryota; kingdom Metazoa; phylum Chordata; class Aves; order Passeriformes; family Fringillidae; genus Peucedramus; species Peucedramus taeniatus. Next base: position 1,235,875 of record WBNO01002729.1, read on the forward strand.
TGGATATGATCTGCATTGAATACTGGGTATCTTAGTTTAAAGGGAGCCTTTACATCTAATTTTTTTAGGCACATTTTTACCAGCACTACTTTTAACAATAGGTTACCAGATCCATCACACAATCTGACTAAAAGCCCGTATTTATTTCCCTAATTTTATAAACATTTAATAGGTCCTTATTAAACACATCAGCCAGCATGATTTAATAACACAATCAGTCTAGAAGTTTAAGAAAATTGAAAACAGGATTTGAATGTAATACAGCCACAATTACCGGAGATTATAGGCAATCATTTCCATATGTCTGCAATGGGGAGCTGCTAATCTCTGTTTGCGTGGAGGTGATTTCCTCTGGAACACTTCCCAGCCTTCAACAGCACTAGTGCTGAACAAATTAGATTTGAAAGTCCCCAATTTTATGACTAAGGTAATATACTCTGTGTATTTAGAGAAACACTGATTTCCTATTTTAACTGGCTTCCAAATGCTGGACAGAGACCTCAGCTTCATTTAGTTTGGCTCTGCTAGGTATATGGTAAACGATTTTTTTTTTCTTTTAAGGGTCAGCACATGTATTTTTGGGTGTCTCAGAGACACACCACAAGTTCCCTCCATCCACAGGAGCAAGAGAGTTAGCATCCAGTGACATCATGGCTGAGGAATGTGCAGCAATTAGCCCTGCAGTACTGCAGGCAGCCCATGGCCAGGGGACAAGCAGCTCCCTCCTGCTAAACTTTAGGAGTCCTAACACCTTATTCCCTGACCTACCGCTTATGAGAGCCTGAATAGCGTCACTTGTGTTTTGTGGGAATTCATCTGGTAAACCGGGCTTTTTGTGAGTGGCCTTGGCTCGGCTTTGGCAGTTACTGTTGAAAACAGGGCTGCTGCTGGGAAAGGTTTCCTGTGCAGAGCAGCCAGGAGCTGGGCTGGCTTCAACAGGAGCCAGTGGAGATGGGAGAGCTGCAGGGCATTCAGAGCCGTGGGTGTGATGCCTTGGGAAGGCTGGCCTAGAACAGAGACTAGACAGAGTTTAAGAATATAGTAGGGATTTATTAGGAGGCTTTGATAGATCCACCTTGGGCAGCACAAGAGCCCAGCCAGGGCTGCACCCAAGATGAACCAAAATGGTCACAAAATGCACGACCAGTCTCTCACTTTTATAAGTTCTGGTCCATTTGCATATCAGAGTTAATTGTCCAATTCCAGCTTTAGGTTATGCAGTCCCATCCTCTTGTTTTTCTCTCTTCAGTCCACACTGTTTGTGCTCTTGGGCCTGAGATTTGGATCATTTGTCCTTGGTCCCCAGCTAGAGAAGGAATTGTTTTCTCCTGCTACTACTTTGTGAAGAGAGCTTACCATACCCTAATATGAAGCCCAGACCTACTCACTAAAGCAGTACAGAATCTGAAAAATATAAAAGCTAAAACCTGAGGCATCAAGTGTGCCAGGACCTTTGGGGATGTCAGGAGCCCACCTGGCCTGGTGGCATCTGAGGCACTTTCAGAATTTATTTTGTCATGTGATCCGTGTTTATGAGATGTTTGTGCCAGATTTGTAGCAGAGAACTCTGAATAAGACAGAAAGGAAATCTGTGGTACCCAGTAATGAGAGAAGAGCAAAGGAAGGAGTGGATCCTCTGTGTGCAGTATGTGTTTGTGGTGTTGCTTGTTGCACCTCCCTGCTGCTGGACCATAGCATGGGGAGAGCCTTGAATGAACCTTGAGAGACAGAGAGGGCTCTGCTGGGGAGAAGGGAGGGTGCACAGGCAGCTGAGTGTCTGCTGCCCTTATCTGGTGAGTGCTTCTATCTGTGAAGCTCACAGCATTCTTGTGCTGTTACAACAGTCTGTCTTTGTGGGATCTGGCCCTGCAGACAGAGAATGTCCCTCCTCTATTTCACTAAATCAGAAAGATGATACTTATGCACTGGTCTAGGAAACGATAAGTGGATGTTCCTGCTGGAAAGGCTCATTTGTGCCTAGATTATCTTTCTCAGCTGAAGGAGGGGGAAGTGGCCTTTAACAACCCTAAGCCAGGACTTCAGCATGGGCTTAACTCCATCACTGTTCAAGAAAGAGCTCAGGCATGTACCTGATATAAAACACATGCCTGATTCACCTTGCCTCCAATCAAGGGGCAGAACAACACATGATGTCTGGACACTGACTTGGTTTTAAATGGCACATCCTCTTTCAGTCAAACACATAAGGACTTTCCTGAATTGGAACCCTAATCTGAAATTTAGGTCTGATTTTAATTTATTCACTTTGATCTTAGCAAGAGTTAGTAAAATCAGGCTGAGAATCTGAAAGAGTAAAAGTAAAAAGGTAGTTCTCACACTATTGTTGCTAAAGACCCCACAGCAAAACAAAAGATCCCCCTAAAAAATGACCCAGAATAAAACAACACATACTATGGAAATGCAGAGAGATTAGGAGCTGGGTTGTGTCATTTGTGATGAAACTTCTAAGGTGACCAGAGTTTAGCACTTTTCAACTGCAGCAGAGAAGTCACCAGAGAGAATTTTGCTACCTGGTGCTCCAATTTTACCGTAATGGAAGTGATGAATTCCTAGGTATAAGAGTGACATATGACATAAAACCTGCCATAGCCCAGCCTTGGACACAACTGCTGATCCAGACTGAAATTTTATATAATGAATTAAACAGTGACAGGGTTAAGTAGATAAAGATATTAGGTGTGTCCTTTTCAGTTCCAGAAAGCACAGAACAAACCTGAACTCCTACCACCATATCCATTTGCAAAGTTTACTTCTATAATCTGCCTCCATCCTGGTTAGACCAAAAGGAAAAGAACACATTGGCTTTTGTAATAAAATAAATGTACAATCCCTGCACATTACTGCCTTTGTAGTTGCTTTTACCCTGAAAGAGCCCAGCTCTAGTGCACAGTATATTTTTCATCATAAACTTGCTCATGTATGCATTCCAGATGGTGTGAAGAAAGGGGTTCAGGAATTCTGGTGGCAACCGCTAGTATTACAAAAATAAAGGTAGGGCCCAGTTTTATGATGAACCTTGATCTTAAGGAGTTTATAACTAGGCTGGCTCCAAGTTATACTTGGAATACATGGATACATTTATTACATCAGTGGATTCCTTTACCCGTTTTAAAAAAAAAATTGCCTTGGCTTTTGGGGTTTTTTTGTTATTTTTTCCTTTTTTTTTCTTTTGAGTGAAGAGGTTGCTTGCAGTTTTCAGATGTTTCATGGCCTTCATTCCATATAAAAAAAGAGTTGATTAAAAGGCAGCTGGCAAGACAACAACTCCCTGGATATTGTAATAATTTTCCACTTGGAAACAAAACATTCTTCCACATTCCAGCTATCTAGGTTGATTAACTTTGCAAAGCATTATGGTGTACAACAGTGCTAACTCATTTTCTGGTGTATTTTTGATATGACATATAGCCTTTTCCTTAAAATGGTCCATTAATAATTATTTGCATCGATACACAAAAATATGGCAATTAAGGATGCTGGAGTGGTCTATTAAGCTCAACTTTTATGAGAAAAGTTTTTTCCTTCATTTTGTTTTTAAGTTCTTGCCAACAAGAAATATGAGCTCAACCGAAATAGGTTTTAGGAAGAGGGAGGTGATAGGCCCCTGTTCAGGAAAAGTTTTCAGCACATGCTTATGTTCCAGTGCTTTCACTGGGATTTAATCACATTCTTAATTTATTTGTGAACAGAGCTGGGTTTTTTTATGAGCAAATCTTTACAGTGGACAATTTTTTATGATAACGTGTTTGAGGCTGTAGTCTTGTAAACTGGAATAAGGGTGGCACAGTGTGAGGCAGGAACCAAACCAGGAAACAGAAACCAGGGACACGGGGCTGGGCAGGCTGGAGAGCAACGTGGGGATGGACAATTCATAAGGAGAGAAATCATAGGAAAAGGACCACTGTGGGAGCAGGTCCTCTGTGTTACAGAGATTCTGAAGGCAGCAGTAGATTCTTCTAGTTTTTGCCAAAAAAAGAGAAAAAACAACTTACTGCAGTTGTCTGGACTATGCATAATCCAGAGGGAACTTGCCTCTCCTGGAGGGGGTCATGTCACCTTTCTGAGGTGCATTTTGGTTACAACAAGGAGATGGTTTGGTTGTTCCAGGAGATGCTGTTCTCTTTTTCATGATGAAGGGGTAACTCAGGTGATGGCTCCAGCTGCATGCATCCCATCCCAGCTCTCTGACTTCATAGCTCTTTTTTTCTGTTTTTTAAGAAAAAAGGAATCTATAAAAAAGGGCTTTTTACTCCTCCAGGGTAAGGAACGGCCTTATTTAGGAAATTATTTTTTGTTAAATAGGGGAGTGCTCTACCTTGAAACAATCTCCTGTCATACCCACGCTACCAAGCATGAAGGAACTAGAAAAAGGTTTGTTTGTTTGTCCATAATCCTCCCTTGATTTCTGATTTGTCTACTGGGCCATGGCTAAAACATTCAAGCACATCTTGTAGTAAGACACAAGCGAGTGACTTAAACATGAGGCAGTAAATATCCTGGCCTGTGTTATTTTTCTGCTCTTTGAACTCCAAAAGCAGTTATTTGTCATTTATTTGATATCCCTTGACAGTAAACATGATGTCTGTGTAGAACTAGTTCCTGATAAGCTCTCCAATAAGGTCAAGACATGCAAACAAATGAAAGCAGCAATAATATAGATGTTAACCACTGCACCCCCCTTTTTTCATAACTTTTTAGCTTGTGCACTACTGTATTTTTGTTGGCAGCATGTGGTACTATTGCTTCTGCAATAATTCGTCTCCATGCACAGCAAACAGAAAGGATTTCAAGCATTTTATTTCCTTGTCAGCTTTGATAAATGCAGAACGATTTACCTAAAAGAGCAAAATACCAGGACCAAATTTTTCAAAGCTTTTTTCTTTTTTTTTCTTTTTTTTTTTTTTTTGTCATTCGGAAAGCAAATTGCACTTCTGTAAGCAGACAAACAAAACCAGGGTTTTTTTTTTTCCTGCATAACTTAGAGGCTTGTTCCCTTTGATTCCATGAGTGATGTCATGGAGCCCAGCTGCTGGGTCTCTCGATGGTTTCTCCTGCTCATGTTTCACCCAGTCATTTCAGGCCCTAATGGAATTACTTTGAGCAAAACCTGGTTATTCATGGTTCACTTCCTGCATCAGCTGATGCCAGGAACTCTTCTCTGGGATGCTTGGAGGGGAGGTACGGGCAATTAAGGAGATTTTAAAGAATGTTTTCCCGTTTTTTTTATCATCAACCCCAGTGCAGATCAGCACGCTGGGAGTGTGAGGGACTGTGAGGGATACAGGCATTAAGTTGATATTGCCTTATTTTCATTGCTTGGATTCTCAGTGAAATCCTTTGACTCCCCAGCTGATTCTTGGAGAGAGTTAAGCCCCTCCTGTCGTTATTTGGTGCAGTGGAGAGGATTTTGATAACTAGTTTTGAGCAGTTTTTTTGGCTGTTCCTTGCTAACAAAAAGTGCTCTGCACGGGGCTGGTTCTTGGTTCCTCAGTGCAGCACCTTTGCCTCCTCATCCTGAGATTTTTCATCTGCTAAACGTTTTCTTTTAAAAAAAATGGATGATGTCACTACTATCCCTCCATACCACCACCTAAATGGGAAAGCATTCCCTGATTTAGGGGGGGAAAACTGGTCAGTGCCCTCTTTGAGTGGCTCAGTTTCACATATGTCCTCCTCCAGGAGGTTGACCAAAGCACAGGTGAAGAGTGGTCTGAGCCAGAGCAGAAGAGGTAACAAATAGCAGGGGTATCTGCCAGGTAGCAGATAACCAGGTTAGGCACCTGCAGAGCGTTTTTAGCTGCAGTGTTTTAGAGCCTGAGATGTAATTTATGGAAAAATCAGAGTTTTTTCCTGAATCATATAAGCTCTGTATGTTTTCTCATGAAGTAACTGCATGAAAATACCTCATTTAATGCTTCCTTGATGTCCCTCATGTCCAACTTTAGCTGATCTGCAGTGTGAATTCTCTGGACCTCTAAGAGCTTGAATTTATGTAGTGTCTTCATGGAGTCATTTTACACGGAATATCCAATTTTGTAGGGGGCATGTGTCAGTATAAATATATAAATGTGAAATTGTCTTATTTTCTTCACCACTGATTTTTTTTGGCTTTTTAATATTGCTGTTATTCTTTACCCGCTGCTGAAATATTTTTATTTTGTCATTCTTTGTATTCCCATATTGATTGGAGGCATCAGTGAAGACTGAACATGCCAAAGTGGGGGGACAAAGTGCAGGGAGGGGAGCACTTGCATGGGCAGGGTCAGTGAGGAGGCAGCAAGTATAGAAAACCACTCCTCTCACCTTTAATTTTTACCTGTGTTAAGGATATGGATATGTTGTGGTTCCTTCAAAGTCAGGAGTCTCCATCCTGAGTGTCTCCATCCAAGAATTAGATGATGAAATTAGAATTATCTGAATTAGAGATGCATTTCTTTCACCTGGTTAGCAGCTATGGTGATTGACCTGTGGAGCTCAACCTGCTCCTCCACCAGCCCTCACTCAGTGTGGACCCTTTCAGCCTGACTCCTTCCCCATTTATTGTGGGGCCTCTGCCCTGCTTTGCAAAAAAAAAAGTAAAAAAATTACTATTAGAAAAAGATGGAGCATGAAGAATTCCAGCCTGAGAGCGGAATGTAAGTGAATTAATCTCTCCTGGTGAGGAGGAAATTATTTTTGTTACTAGCAAAGGTTGTTTTTTCATCGGTATTTTTCTCTCAAAGCTTTCAGGCATCCATCAAAACCCAACAGCTTAATTTCTGTAGATACAATGTTTCACTTTTTAGTTGCCAAATAACCTCATATATTTAATTTTCCAGATTTTTTAGATGCTTTCAGGAAGTTGTCACAAGAGACCCTCCCTGGATAAATTTCTTCTTCCAAGAAAGCCTCTTAAAAAAAAAAAAAAAAATCAGAACAAAGATGATTCAAGCAGTTTTGTCCTACCCAGAGACAATGCTGCAGCAAAGCCTCAACTGCCTTTTATTAAACTCAGCCAGAATCTTTTCATGTGCTGAGGGTGGGGGCATTGATCTGCTGCAGCCTGGCCTGAGCAGGGACCCAAACTCGGCGTTTTTCAGCTGTGCCTGTCCTCTGCTCCCCCTTCCTTTTCTGTTAAATGGAAGTTGGCGTAACAGAAGAGAGGAGCCTGCCAGGAGGGTGTCAGAGTCAGCAATGATCACAATCAGACCCTGCAATCAGATTGCTCTTCCAACTCCTAGGAAGAAATAACCATCTGTTTCAGTGGTTACAGGGGGGAGAAAAAAGAAAATAAAAAAGAAAGACAGAGGCATGTCGAAGGTTTTCTATTTCAAACAGTGCCCAGTGCCTGTCAGGGAACACTGAAATGGGGTTTGGTAGTGGTGGTGCAAGTTCTGGACCAGAGGCAAATACTCAGAAATCACCTAATGTGCAGGAAAATCAGGTATGGTGCCCATGACACTTTAAGTATTTCCATTTTCTTTCTGGGACCTGAGTTGGATGGTAGCCTGAGGCATTAATGGAGGGGCCTTAGCCCATCTGTCCCATGGATTTCCACTTTGTTTTTTTTTCTTTTCTTTCCAAAATGCACTGAGAGAAGCCTGTTGCTGTGATTGGGAGCTGCTTGGTCTGCTGGGGTAAGTGGGGCCTTCTGTCCCCCCTTGTCTGTGGCCCTTCCTGCACTGGTGGCTCCACGTTGGCCTCTCTGTGTGATGTCCTCCAAGCCCAGCAAATATTCCAGGCCCCAGAGTGCTACCGTGCATGTAACAAAGGGAAAATTCATTTATTCACTCAGGCAGGTGATGGATAGTCTGTCAATGTTTATACAGTAGACACAAGCCTAATTTTCAGGTATTAGTTGATTAACACTTGAGTCATAGTGTGTGTCCTGTGTCCAGTAATGTGGAACATCAAATGTGTGAAAAAGATTAATAGTGTGCACAGATGTTACTCAGAGGATCAATTTGTCTGGGGTTTGAAGAGGTGGTACCCTGCAGATCAATAGGAAAGGAGAAAATTAGAGTAATATGTTGATAGAAATCCCAGCCGAGTCCATGCATGGCTGGGTTATCTGCTCCAAATACTTTGCTTCTCGTAAAGCCTTTCAAAGGCTGCAACAAAATGTTAAGCACATTCTCCTGTAATTTTTTGTTGTTTCTTACAGACCTACAGCTTCCCCAAATGGCAAGCCCTGACCAAGGGACACAAAGCAGCCCTTGTGCATGGGGCTGAGCAGCCCAGGAAAATGTTTCTCTGGCATTTTGTGTGAGGAACGCTTCCCTATGTTATAAATAGCAACAGGGAGGAGGGCAATAGAAATAAATGTTGCTCTGTAAATAAGGGAACTTAAGCTGGACAGTAGAAGGGCTCTCTCTAGATGAGCTCAGCCTCTCCTAACTTTGAAAGGAGGAGTGCTGTTTACTCCTCCTTTCCCTGCTTATTTCCCTGCTGCCTCCAAATGCTGCCAGTGGGAAGTGCATGGCAGCAGAGGATGGGGAAGGCTGAAGCAGGTTCAGACACTCACACCCCACAGAGACCCCTGTGCTGCAGGTGGGCTCCCCACCCCTGACCTGCCTGTGCAGAGAGGCTGTGAGACCTCAATGCCCTCAGAACAACCTGGAGAGAGCTTTTTTCTGCAGTGGCAGAACAATGTGCCTTGACTTTAGTGCTGATACTGCTGCAAAGCGCTCCCACCCCTTCACTCTGTGCAGCAGAGGCTCACGGAGCTGCCTGGTGTGCCCAGCCCCATTTCCCATCACTGGCACAGCCTCTGTGCTACAAGAGGGTCTGGAAGTGATGGGAAATGTGACAGGAACAGATCCCTGTTATCTTCAAGACCTAAACCATGTCTGGGCAAAGCTCTGGAGGGGTCAGTGCACTAGGCAGCCCCACACCTGCAGGCAGAAGGACTCAGCTCATACTCTCTCTGTCTTCCTCACTGGGGCTGCAGGGATGTAAAAATCTGAAAGGAGGCAGAGATGGTCTGGAATGGCTCGAGGTGGGTGATCCTGTGGGCAGAGCAGCTCCATCCCACGGGAGGAGTGGGGCTGGACTCCTCCTGTGGGGCAGGAGCACGGCCAACGCTGCCAAGGGACACCCAGAGGTTCTGCGTGTCTGTTTATCTGTGCTGTTCAGAAAAGGGTCCTTGCCACTGAGATAGAAAGCAGCTTTGGACAGAAATTTCAGCCCGTGATGGGAATGTCAGCAGTGTTATGCTCTTTCATATTTTTTTTAAAGCCTGGCTTTCTGCAAACTGACATATTTACATGCTTGCTTTATAACATTGGCATGGGATTTATGAAATCGCCTTAAAATTAATGTCTATTTCTAACAAATTTAAATTAAAAATGACCATACCCACATGAGAAATAGGATAGGAAATTTAATTTAAGGGAAAGCTGGGAATGTGTATGTTTCTGTTGCATATATTTCAGACTCTTTCTGTTGCAACCTAATAACATGTGTGAAGGAGGCCCTGGTCCTTCCAACACAACCCATGGAGGATTGTATTTATACAAGAAGTTGCTTTGTGAAATTAGCAGGAAAGCTTGGAAATTAAGAATTCCATTTTGCAGCAGATTTTTTGCAGGGATCCAAAGTCATCTGCCCAGGGGCCTAGAGCCCCAAAAAGGGGTAAGGAGGGAAAAGAAGGGGCTGCAAATCCCAGGAGAACAGGGCTAACAGCAGGCAGGACACCCATGCCTTTTTCCTTTCCTCTGCCAGGTCCAAGCCAGCCACTCTGTGTAATTAAGAGCCTTTCATATGCTTTAAGAAAAAACCACAGCTTCCTTGCTGAGGATTGACATAAACTGCTCTGCACCATTATAAAAACAGCATATTCTCATTTTGTCAGCACAGGCAGTAGCAGCTGAGCTTACATGCCCCAGACCAAAGTCCAGAAGCCAGGCTTGGTGATTTGTTTCCTGCACAATATATTTATATAGACAACTAACCCGTCACTGGTCTGCTGGCAGTTTTGCATTTTCCTTGTAAACCTCTCTTATAAGCTACAACACATCTGGGCATTCTTAATTCTGCCTCTCACTTCATTACCTTTCATAGGAGACTCTGGATTTACAGCAAAAGAATCAATAGTTTGAAAGTTTTAAAAAGTGCAATATTAAAAATTTAAAAGAAAGCAGGAAATCATAGTCTCCATTCAGAGGAGTAAAAAAAAAACCAAAAAACCAAACCAAACAACCCAGCACAAAAACTTTTTCTTTGGATAAGGATTTGGGCTCACAATTAGTTATCTTCATAGAGAGCAGTTGGGATTTCTTCTAAAATCTGTGTGTGAGCACACTTAGCTTCTGGAATCCACATTAAAAATATTCAAAGAGTTTAGACACAGCACAGTTTGTTGGCAACATTTATGCAAAGTGGACTCCAGCTAACAATCTGTTGCTGTTTGCAGATTGAGGAATGAGGGTTTTGGAAGGGGAATGGGGGTCTGTGGGCAAATCCTGCTGCCCAGTGTGGGCAGGAGCCCCAGCCCAGAGGGACTGACTCCAGCAGAGGATCCATCCCCTGCTGCAGGATTGCTCTCCCTTGAGTAGATGTAATTGAAATCAGATCTCTGTGCTGCCTTAGGAATCCTCTGGCAGAGCTGGTCTTGGCATTGTTTTCTTTACCATTTTTCCTATTACTGTTAGTAGCAATCACCAGAACAAGGCAGCGAGGGACAGGAGAGAAAAGCAGCATGCTGTGAAATTGTTGAAATAATTCAAAGGTTTCCACAGGAAACATCATCTCCAAGTGCTTGAATGCAGCCTCCCAGATATAAATATAGTGCAGGGAAAGAGAGGGAGGGGGTGAAAAGGAAAGGGAGAAAGAGATTTAGTGATAGTAAGAGGCTAAAGCAGTATGAGTGATTTGTAAATTATACAGGCTCCATGCCTTGAGGAGCACTGGAGAGAGGAGCAGAGGGAAGATGTCTCAACAGGGCTGTAACCCAAGTCTGTGCCCTGCAGCACCCTCCTTGCTTTGTTTCACAGGTATCTTTAGAACCCTTCTGGTTTTTTTTTTCTTGCTATGATGAAAGTTTGAAAAATAAAAGTTGATTACAGAACAAACTTGTGCTCGGTTCAAAGAGGATCCTTCAGCACATGCTGAGAGCAGTGTCAATAACATCCATGTATTTATTGATCAATACCTTTCAATCATTCAAGGAAACATTTTGATTTTAGCAGATGGTATTCTTTCAGTGCAGTCCATTCAAACTGATGGTAGCTGTACCATTTTACTATCTACAGCACAAAAATATGCTATGTTTTCATATTTTAAAATGAAAATGTCAATACAATTATTTTAAGGAACAAAGCCAACTTATTTTATAATCTTGGCTAAGTAGGTCAAGTTTCCAAATTAATATTTTGGTTCCTAGATGTGATATATTTGATTTGTAAAAGTGTACATTTTAGGAACAGTGAAATAATTCTGCATTAAATCTGGCTTTAATGAAAAAATAGCTATTCAGTTAATCAGACTTTCTCAGAAGCAATAGTTACTCTTTTGAGAGGGAATTTTGGGTTGTTAGAAGAAATGGAACAGCTTTCTGGTTTTGAAACCATAATTTTGGAGGTCTTGTAGTTTGCTTGAGCAATAAGGAGAAATTCTACACAGAACCATTTTAATGAAGAGTCCTTTTAATTTCCTTACAGCTGCAATTCTGTAACGAGAGGGAGGGGACCTTTCTGCACTCAGTGCTTCTGAGGAGCCAAAAAGTGCCCATGCCATCCATGGGAGTAGCTTACACTTCAGAAATTAGTATTTGATGGTAAACAGCCAAGTTTCAAGCATTTTTCTGACCAAGTTGCCTTGCAAGAGCAGAAGTCCCATCTCTCCTCCTGCCTTCAGGAGCCCAGAAATTCCTGGGAGCTCCCTGCACCCCCCAACTGGCTCATTGTCTATAAACAGACTTCAGCTTGACCCCCCTCTCCATCTCTAATCCTTTGCATGGAATCATTACCAGCTACTTGCAATGAACTTGCCATTCTTCAGCTCACAATTGTTGTTGTCAGCTTCACATAACAGTTCATCCCTTTTCTGCTTAATCAGAGGCATTAAATTTCAGGTCTTCACTGAAATGGAGAAGAGTTTTGAGGTTTCCAAATATTTATTTTAATGAATCCTGTGATATTTTTAATGAAGAGGTCAGAAATATATATTTTCTTCTTTTCTAAATGTTAATAAAATACAGAAAAAGAAAAAAGGGGTGGGGGAAGCAACTTTCCAAAGATTTTAGTCTGGTGACTGGTTGTCCTTTGTGCATCTGTTCAAGTATTTTGTGGTTTGCATTTACGTCTGTATTTGCCCAATTTACAGCTTAAAAAAAAAATCAATAGTAATGTTATATTTTCATGAAACCAGCATTTTTAACTGAGATCTCATGAGTAAATTAAATTACATCCAAGCTGGATTACATCCAAGTTGGATTGCAGTTGCAGGCCCTGATCCTGCAAATGCTTATGCACATGAATATTCCCCCTTAGTTTATGCCTTGGGCTAGGACTTGAGAGACCTGGAACCTTGTTCTAGGTCTGCTACAGCCTTCCTCTCCCCAGGTCCCTTATTTTTTCTGAATCTCAATATTGCTATCAAAAAAACCCCAAAAAAAACCAAAAAACAAAACAAAACAAAACAAAACAAAACAAAAAAAAAAAAGAAGCCCAAAACCAAACAAGCACAACAGAGAGAGAAAAGATGGACTAATACTGACAGTTGATTTGATGTTGCATATATTTTTCATATATATTTATGAGATATCACTTTTTCTGGTCATATATGAGCTATTAAGTCATAATATATACCAAATATATGGTAAAACAGGCCTTGTTTGGTATGCTTGTCCCAGACTCTCCTGAAAAGTATTCAGTCTGTGACAGCAAAGCTCCTATTGAGGATTCACTGCATTTCCTCTTGTTTTTTGATATCCTGTTGTTTCTACACCCTCCTGCTCCTGATACAGGCAGACACACTACAGTAAACTAGAGCAGGGCTAAATTCTTCCATGCAGGAACCCTCTTTTTAGTCTGTGCTTCTTTGGGGCTGACAGAGCAGAGCTGCCACATTACAAACAAATACTGATAACAGGGGATAAATTCCAATACAAAGCTTCAGAGAGGCAAAAGTTCTGTCAACAAGGAGAACCAGTGGAGCAGGTGGACAGAAATCCGTGGTGCAGCATGGAGAACAGAATTGCCCACGTGGTTGAAAGCTGATCTTTGCTGTAGGCAGTTCTCTAGGCTATGACATAAGGCTGTACATGAATTAAAAGAGGAACCTAAGCCTTGGAGACATTAAATGTGGTTTAATGTGTTATTGCATGTCAGCTGGGCTGCTGTGGCTGCCAGGGGCTCAGCTCAGCTCAGCACCTTCCACGCCGGGCTCGGGGCAGCCACAACACCTTGAGCTGCCCTAAGAGCTCACTCAGGGGTGGCTGCCACAGCTCAGCTGAGGCACCACAGTTTGTTCTGGTGCTGTTATTTGGGCTTGTTCCTGATGCCTTCATGATCTAGGGAGGTCTCAGAAGTAGCTTGAGGGGAAATGTGGAGAAAGAAGGATGTTTATGCATGTTTGTTTGCAGCAGAATGAAAGAACAGCATGTCCAGACCTTTAAAAAATATGTTGATGAGGGAGTTGGCTAATGAAAGATGGAAATTTCTTGAGAATGTTGGTTTTACTACTCACCATAGTGCAGGGGATAGCACTTATGGAGAATGTGAGAAGGGTTCTCACTGCAATAGACCCTGTGAGGGCAGGGTAGTAAAAATCCAAATCCCTCAAGAGCTCAGTCAGCAGCTATTACCCAGCCCAAGGGCCTGAAAAGTTGGAATGAAGCACATGGATTAACCCTTCACTGGTGTGGAGACCAGCCCAGTGAGTGGCATGCACTGAAACCCTTTAGAATGTTCATAAAGGTTATCACATTCCTTTGCAGTTTGCAGTTTTACTGTGGCTGTGCTTTGTTTCAACAAACTCTGGCCACTTTGCCCCAAAGTGGAATTGAAGTTCATCAGATCAAGTGTTAGGATATAGCAAGTAAATAAATAAACACATTGAAAACAGAGACTATGAAATTAATTTCTCTTTTTCTAATTTTCCCCAAATATCTTGTAGTATTGCTGTCTGAGACTGAGCTCTGGGAGGTAATACAGCTTATCAAATATTCAACATTAGGTATACAAAATTATATGCTTATAATTATCACCATACCATTAGACTTATATATACATATATATATATATATAATAACTTCTTGTCTATTTTAAGCCTATGTATCTGATGGATATTTTCCAGTGCATTACATTACTCCTTCCTCACCAAACATCAATGACTGCAGGACACAGACCTCCTTCCCAATCGGTGTATGCACGTCCCCTCCTTCAGAAAAGACCATTATCCAATGGTGTTTAGGTGAAAAAGCACAGGATAGGATCTTAGAGTGGCTGTGGCAAAAAAAGACCCACTGTGATTTATGTGAGGAGCATTGGGAGCTGTCTGATGTGAAGTCAGCAGATGAAGGGCAATGAATAATTCAGCACTAGGATCCGTCACATCATCTCTCTTCCCATGTTATTGCTGTTTTTACGTAATTGCAAAGTGAAAAATAAATTGATGTCATAAAGAGAGCTGCATCATTTGTCTGGGAGTACACATAAGAATTAGAGGTGCAGTCCTGCTGCTTTGTGAGCCCTGCATGATGTTACAGTGTGCAAAATTAAAAATGTCTTTGTGAACACCTTCTCTAGGGTTAGGTGGGTGATCCATGACAGCTTTTACATTGGCATTAGTGGCCTGCACTGATAGAGAATGATGTCTCTGAATTGCTCCCTTCAAGCACTCCAGTGTCATTGCCCTTGTTCTGTGCTTCCCCAGCAAGGCTCTAATGTGGAGCTGGAACTGCATCACAGGGGAAATTCTGTTTGCCACACTGCAGACAGAAATAAAGCCTGGGGAAGGAGTCACCTGCCTCAGGGGAGATTTGGAAGGAGAATTTGTGCACAATGCTGTGCTGGTTTACTCTGTGCACCCCAAATAAAGAACTCAACAAAAAGGGTTTGGTCAGTGGGCTCAGTGATTCTGTGCAACACAGGAAGCTCAGCTGGCTGGGTATGGACACAGAGACATCTTGTGCTCTCACTGTCCTGAATGTTCACAGGAACTGAGCTGAAGAGCCAGTCCAAGGGATGCTTTCCTTGCCTGTAGAGCAGGACAATATTTTATACTGACTCACAAGTTTCAGGTATGAAAACCTCAAAACCCCCAGAACGCTTGCATTTAGGAATGGAGGTTTGGGAGTTGCCTCTTTCAGAGGTAGGTCTAAAAAGCAGAATATGGACCAGTAGCAAAGAGACTGGAACAAGAGCTGAAAAAAATTCTGGCTTATTTGTTCCCCTTTTCTGGTGGAGTGCATTATCCATCCCTGTGTTTAAGTGTGGCTCATGCTCTGTGCCTTCTTGCTGCTACTATTTCATGATCAGAAAGAAAAAAAAAAAAACAGCGTTGGTATATCTGTGCTTTTTAACCTAAATTGTTCCAAAATTCACCCTAACGAGCTCCAGCCTCTGATTCCCCACCCTCCTTTATAAAGCACAGTCCCTCCTCTGCTCTTGACTTTGTCCTTGCCTCACGTCAGCAGGGCTGATGTGAGCAAATTCTATTTCTTAGGAAAGTTCTGACTCAACAATGTAAGCTTTTCAAAGGAGAATGAATGCAATCTGTGAACTGAATTGGCAATGCAGGCAGATTAGAAGAAATGCTATGCAATACCCAGATCATGCCATTTTAATATCTAAAGATGATTGCTTTTAGGAAGGAGACAATAGGTTTAGCATAGAGGTGACAAAACATATTCTTTTTGCTTTTCCTCTTGGTAAACAAAGTTCTTTCAGAAATGAAATGAAGCTGTATTATGCAACAGTGATGGAAAGGGGAAGATGTGGCACGGGGGCTGTCTCTCACCTGGTGAGATAATAGGTGTTTATCAATGGGAACCAGTGGCTGCAGAGACCTTCTCATGCCTTTTGTCTTGCAAGGGCTTCATATTCTTTGAGTTAGGTTGTCAAAACTGAAAGGTTATGGGTGGTTTTTTGTTGTTTTTTTTTTTTTTTTTCATTTGTATTAATTGGTTTCCTTAAAGTCCAGGTCAGCTGGAACAGCCTTGAGTTTTAGGGTGAAGCATTGCTCACAAGCAGTGTTTAAAGGGTGGCTGGTGAGTGGGCAGGGGAGAGAGATGCTGAAAGGGAAAAGGAGAAGTTTGCCAGGTTCTCAGTAACATGGTGAAGTTTGGCAGAGCTTCAGGAAGGTTGAGCTTTGCAATTTTCTCCCACTGTGACATAACAAATTACAGGTCCAAGGCAGAAATCACTGCAGTGGAAAGTAACAGGAATTACTTCCCTAGCTTAAGCAAAAGACTCTTTTTTTTTTTTTTTGGTACAGAATTCATGGAAATTTACTGATAATTGAAAGAAAAACTTGCCCATATGAGCAACCCTACAATACTTCTCCATGGAAATACAGAAGTCTCAATGCTCTGAAGTAAGAAAAGTTTATAGCTAGATTCCAAAGGCACTATTTTAAAAAAGTAATGCTAAAAAAAAGAAAAAATATTTTTAAACCCCCCACTACCTGAAAGTGTCCTTTATAATCTCTTTTTAGAAAAATTGCTTTACCCTCTTGAAAATAAAATAACAATCTCCTTCTGCTCACCCCCATACCAGCAATCTTGAATATTTCAGGGACTGTAAATAACGAGGACTCGGTTATCTTCGTGGAGACAATGATGTTGTTCTTGAAAACACTTAACTGGGGTCTTGGTTTTAAGGAGAAATATTCCTCAGTGCATTATTGCTATGAATTGTAAGTGCTGAGTTTCCAAGTATTTCCAAGCACATGCTTCACATTAAAGTGTAGGGCTTTCTTCTAATTTCTCAGCCATTAATGGATAAACTCTGCTGGGGTTTTGAATGCAAAGACATCAGAAAAACACATGGATAATTTGTTTTAGTTTATAAGCAAAGTTTTCCTGAAGTCACTTGCATGTATTTTCTTGCAGCTGGTCAGACAAAAAGCAAACCAGAGCTGCCACTTGAATTCTATTTTACTGAGTGTATATTTAATTCTACAGAACTGTACAACCCAACATAGGATGTAGGTGAAGAGACTAATCCAAACCATAATAGGTGTTGTATTCCTTTTTCTGATGCTTAATTTCTGGCAGTTCCATGAAAAATTTTGTAGATGCTTTCCTGATGTGAATAGTAAGATCATCTCAAGTGCACATTACCTGGACTGTGCTCTTGATCTGAATGGGATAGTGGGAAAAAAACTTCTGTCTGATGGTAGAATTGTTATTCACAAAATATTGGGGGAAAGGACACCCACATTAACTCAGCAGCTGTATTCTTGCAAGTTTAGTTTGGAAAGCAAGCCTATATTTCCTATAAAGCCTGTTATAGCTGTTTGGGGAGGGGGCTGAGGAAGGGGTTGTGGTTGTTTTTATGCCTGGATTAGTTCCTGAGAAACACTTTCCATTTGGCCAAATAAATGCAGCAAAGAGTTGGTGAATTTTTGGACACCAGTGAGCTCACCTGGCCACTGGTTCCAGCTTGGCAGGAGTCCCAGGGATAAAAAAATGCAGTTGCTGACATTCAGAAAAATCCACCAAGACCAACCATCAGTGATGTAGGAGCATATTCTTTCTATTTTGATGACATCTGACCAAAACAGGAACAACAGGAGACTGGAGCAGGGGCTTTAAACCAGGACTTTATTTCTTCTGTTGCTGTTGTATTACAACATTGCCACAAATTCTGCAGCCCAGGTTGCAGCTTTGAGGCCCCAGCCTCAGTCTCCATGTGCAGCATTTTCATTGATCCTTATCTAGACAAGCAGCTTGTTTTGCTGCTGGGATTATAATCTTCTTTAAGAGTGATCAGCACAACCCATGTTTTTTCCTCCAGCACAAAAATATACATTAATTAAAAATGTTTCTAGGCAGCTGGCACTGGTGTGTGAGACTAAAGGGAGTTCAGCACTTCTGTGGAGAGGAAAGGGAATCCCAGTGACAGCAGAGTTTGTAGTTTAAGGTTAACATGAGTGCTGCAAGGTTTTGGGTCTTTTTGTTCACGTTGCTAATAAGTACCATTTAGAATATGACTGTTTCAAGGAAATTCTCTTCCAAGGAAACACACACCAAACGAAACTGGAGCATTTAATTCAAACCTGCAATGTGGTGCACTAATTAGTCTGTAAAAATTAATTAGTCTAAGGAAAAGTAACATACTCTGGACCAAATTCTTTGGTGACTTCAATGGGAGGAGTGCCTGTATACCTTGGGGATGGTGTTTAGATTGCCCTTTGATCTTCAGTTCTGGAGCTCAAGTGCCAAACTGTATTAAAAATTCATTCTTAGGGCCCAATTTTAACATACAGACAGCCATTCCCAGAGGCAGCTGCATCCAGCCGGTGGCTGGGGGAAGGATGACACTACAAACCTTGCAGAAAGCAGCTTCACAAGGCTGGGGACCTTGGCAGTGTTAAAATGCAGTGTCAGACCCTGTAACTCTACTTCTTCCACCAAAAAGGCACCTGATTTCTGTTCTTATGAGAAGAATAAGTGGTGCTACCTCTTTGTACAGTGAGAATAAAAGGAAAGTCCTGTAAAGAGCTGCCCTGTCTTATGCCAGCCTGCTGTGGACATTTATGGATAAAGAAATAGAATGTCCCACTGCATACAGACATCTCAGACTTTTCTCCTCTGTGGAGATTTGTTAATTGATTTGATTTTTAATTCTATGTAAATCCTATACTTCTTTTTCTATTGCTCTAAGTTACTATTTTTCATCTCCTCCAGCCACTAAATTTCACCCTCATCCCCACCCCAGGGATGACACTCAAGTGTGACAAATGTAGAATCAGCAGTTTGTGTGGCAGTGCCCTCATGGGCAGCAGTCCATGCTATGGAAGAGCAGTGATGAGAATGTTTTAACCCAGTTTCCTTTCAGATTAATTCTCAGCTGGGTTTGCAGGTTTTAAATCTCTGATATTAGGCAACTGCCTCCCCTGCCTCAAATGCTGCAATAGCCTATTGTTATATCTTGCAGAATACCAGGAAGAATTACAAATTTGGATATTTATGTAGTGATAAAGATATTTCACTGTATCATTGGTGTAGTATTAAATACAGCCTATCAATATTTGATGTACAGGCTGTCATCACTTTTCTGGGTAATGCTGTTATTCCTTGTTTTCAGATGACAGGAAACACAGAAATTTCCTACAGAAATTGAGGCTTAGCTACCTTTTCTGTCTCTGTCTGTGTCACTTGTCCCCAGTGATGAGGGAGAAAGGGAACAGGTTGCAGGCTGAGGAGGTTCCTCAGTACCTGTCCTGGTGTCACTCCCGTGCATGGGAAGCTCTGTAGCAAGGAAAGCTTTGTCTTGTAATCTCAGATTTGTGGTCAGGCAGCTCTGAAGAGGTGGAGGACAAAGTTTCTGCTACAGCAGGTAGAAAATGATTCATTACCTCTCCGTGTGCCTGGCATGGGAAAGTCAGATGGCTGAGGCACATGTGAAAATAAATATCTTTTCTCAAGGATTGTAACTGACCTAGTAAAGACTGTGCTGTCTGTGAATGAACATTTCACTAATGTAAAAGAACTGCCTTTTTGGCTATAAATTTTTCTGGTATATGTATGTCATTTATTTGATAAAACGAGTGTTATTTGCTCACTTTTGGGCTAACGTAATTTGAACTCATAACTCTCCCCTCTCCACAGAGTATCAGGTTGGAGTGGTTTGGGTGATGCTCCTGTATACACTGCAGAATCATGGTTCAAGGGCTTCCCTCTTCTCTTTTGGCAGATAAAGTATTGGAGACTGATCCAACATCTTAGGAGAATGATCCCTTTCTTCCTTCACATATCTCCTCAGCTGCTGAGCAGCTGAAGAGCTGACAGAATTAAATTACATTGCTGCTGCTGCTATTAACAAAGAGTAAAGAGAAACTGTTACATCTGGCTCCACTTCTTTGCCAGAGTCTTCATTTAATTGTTTTCTAATTTGAAGAAAACCACAAATGACAAGATGAAACTGCTAGAAATGTAAATACAAGAGTCAAATTGCTCTTGTCAGATTTCTAGTTCACAAACCACGGTAATGTAATTCTGCATATCTGACCAACAAATAAGGGTTGCAGCCCGTGGATGCTGTTGATTTCTCTGTCAAAATTTGCAGTCCCCTCACTGACAGTCACAAAAATGTTTTAGTTTGAAAGAACATGGAACATGGTGGATTGCAGAAACCAGCCTCTCAGCTGCAGATTTCTTCAGTGCATGCTCTAGGACAACATTCCTTGGCAGTAAATGGGGAATTTAGGTGGAGCAGGGCTGGAAAAGGTTTCATTATTTATTCTCTGCCACTTTTAAAATAATTTTTTTCTCTCATCCTTTTAGTCAGGTAGTGGTGAAATGTATTTGAAGAATAAATAAAGTTTCACAGACTGTGGTATGAAGGGTCATCCAATTTCTAAATGCAGGATCATAAGCCAGTAGTTATGCTGAAAAATTTTTTTAAATAGTACCATTAGTCAAAGATTTTTCTTAATAAATCTGCAAAGTTTCATTCTCACAGAAGAAATTCAGAGCAAAGTATCCCTGAACAGATTGTTGGTAAAGAATAAAGTTTATCCTTTGGAAAACCCTTATGAAGGGTGAAGTCCACATTAGTTTTAAAATGGTTTGCTATTAAAAAATAAGAAATTGTCTGTTAAAAAACAGAAATGCAAACAAAATCTGCTAGCTAATGTTTCTTTTCCAACTGATGTCTGACACTTAGTCACAGTCTCGAGCTGCACTGGGCAGGTTTACACCGTCAAACGGCAAAATCAATCTCCTCTAAAGGCTTCCCTGGCTGAAAGAAATCCCCAGGTAACGTGAGGACTCTTTATTCCTTTACAAATCCACTGCAGCCTATCAGGGCTGGCAGGGGCTGGCAGAGAGTGACCCTTTGTGAGGTGTCCCCACTGCAGCTTTGAATGACACAGTTGGCCAAGTGGCTGAAACCCATCCATTTCCTTTGAAGCTGCCCCATTGTGGAGCAGAACAAGCTCAGTGGGCTGATCCCTATCTGCTGCACGGGTCAGCTGCCAGGGCACTGGCAAGGACAGCTCGCTGGGGCTGCAAAGTCGTGTGCACAGGGTTATCAGAATGCTGCTCCTCCAATCTGCTGGGGTTGGGGTTTGTTTGCCGCGGAGCTCTTGCGGCGGAGCTCAACATTGCTCGTGATGTGACTGAAACACGGGGCTGAGAGAGAGGAGCAGAGCCCTGGGGAGGCAGAGGGGAGCGCAGCCAACGAGCACCAGTAGAAAGTGCAGCTGTCACAGAAGAGAGAGAAGTTAAAAAGGGAAGGGGAAAAAAAAGGCTTGACTGTCCCTCAGGGGCAGGGGCTGCTGTCGTTCCAAATGCCGACAGCTTTCCAAACCTAAACCAAAGCTATAAAATATGAAATATAATGAACAAAAGTTGGCACCCACCCATGTGTAGCTGTCAACCTAATAAAAACAAAATTATCTGGCAGCTGGCACTTAGGTGCTGGGAGATGCCAGCTCTGGACTCCTGCAGAACAGGTCTTGCCTTTGCCTTCTACTTTTGGGTGTTTGCTAGATTTTAAAATGTGCACCAGAGAGTGAGGAAAGTCATCTCCATGCTAAGGCTGACCTTGGGCATCAAAGTGAGCATCTCCAAACTGTGTGTCCTTCACATTTTCCTGCTTAGAGAGGACAAACAGAACGGGAGTGTTGGAGGCTGGATGTTACTGTGTTTCGGTTCCACTTCCCCCATCATTTATTTGTTAAGCACTAGACTAAGCTGCTGAACCAGACACAGTGAGTGGAACTGACTTACATTTGATAGGGATAACTGGCAGGTTTGGTGGCACAAAGCTGGCAATGGACATAACCCCAAATCAAGGCTCCAGATGATTTTCTACAGCAAATCTCAAAAATTAAAACAAGATATTGTGAGAACATTTAAGGGTCATTCAGAGTGGATTCAGGAAGAAAAAGAGTGACCAGTCTTTGCCTATACCAGAGTTAGGGCATGCATAGATTCTTTCTGTATTAATAATTAAATCTGTGCTATTAGGGGGATGTGTAGGTCAAAACAGCTGTTGCTGACAGTCCTCCATCTCCAGTCTTTGAGAGTCAGGGGTTAGATTTGACTAGATTGGCTGTCATCACATCACATCTGGTGTGAAGAGGTCTGAAGGACCAGACACTGATCTGGACTTGATATTCCACAAGAAGCTGAGGGACATTTGGTGTACCCCTGGACTGGGGCATCTCATGTAGTTTATTTCAAATCACATCTCACTGATATGGAGGAACCCCTCAGTGACTGAAAGCAGTGCAGGGTAGGTGGGGATGAGCAAAGGATTCCCTTTGGGGCCTGCACCAGGCTGAAACGTGAACACAGACAAAATCAGCGTCTGCACGACCCTTTAAGCAAAGAAGATTTTTAAGAGCAGCCTGTGCCATTTGGGATGCAATCAGGCTGAGACACTGTTTTTTAGGCTCACTGGGGAGTCTGCCTCCCCAGCTCTGGCTGAGGCAGACTGCTTTCCAAGCTGACACCAGCAGAGCAAGGTACCATGTGTGGGAGGAATCGTGGCAAACCCAGGCCTTTAATTCCAATGCAATCCTAAGATATTATACCTGCTTTGCGCCCCCACACTCCAGGAATAAATAGCTACCTGCAATTGCATTGCAGGCATATTGTTTTTACATTTTCTCTGAAAACTGTTCCTCATTACAAAGAATCTACCTTGAGCGTGTCTCACTCTTTACAAATTGCTGGGTGGAATCTCCCCCTCTGTAGGTTAGGAAGTATTTGTTCATTTTTATGAAGGGTGGCCTCTTGATATTTAGTGCAAACAGTCCATCCCTCAGGCTCTCATGGCAAACAGAGAAGGCTTTTGGTAAATGGCAGTGCCCTGCAGAGTGGAGGGAGCAGTTGGTTGCTGACACGTGAGGGCACAGAGTGGAGCTTTTCCATGGCAGAGACAGCACCTTCGTGGTTTGGTGCAGCCTCCTTTGCTTGTCTTGGCCGTGCTTTAAGGGTCTGGGACTTGCTCCTCTTTTATCAAAATAGGTGTCTTCTCAGCTGCTGTGAATTTATCAACTATCCCCTCCCTGACTAAGCGAGTCTGTACCGCTCATCCCTCAGTGGCTGATGGGCTCTGATGGTGATGGAGGCAGCAGGCTTAATACTGTGCACATCAGTTGTATAGATCATCACAGTAAAAAAAAAAAACAATTCTCTACTCCCAGAATTTGAGAGGATCTCCTGGTGTTGCTGTGTACTACAATATTTGCATTCAAGGCTTCGCAGTTAAGGGAATTCTGTGAACAGGCACTCACACATGTAGTGTGAGTGTGAGCTCCTCTCTTAAATTTTAAGAGAATATGGCACTCAGAGAGGGGCCATGAATTACTGCTCCTCTCTCCTCTGAAACACATCCCCCATGTGCACATCCACACAAGCACATGTAACCCTATCTAGCTATTTAGGAACATTTGCATGACCCCAGAGGTCTTCATGGCTGAAAGGAAATTTTCATTACAAATGATCTATGTGAAGACACAATTTGTCATAGCCAGCCTCCTAATGGTTAGCTGCAATACACATAAATAGGTGTACTATGCATTGTTTATCTGGCTCTTATGTGTAATTAAGGATGTTGTAGAAAGATTTGCTTCCAATTCCCTCTGCCTGTGGGTCTGGGGAATGTCTGCTGAGATCCTGCTTTGTGTCACTCATTGCAGTGGGGAGGCTGCTGGAGTTTGCTCTTGTGTATCAATTATATATCTCATGTTAAGATAATGAAGGAGCAAAAATGGAAGGGTTTGTATAGCAAACACGAAGATCCAAGTGAAGCTACAAGGCCAGCTAATCTGGGCTTAAACCATGGATCCTTTGCATTACTGTTTTATTTTAAACAGTAGCCATGTAACTCCTTTCTTCTCACACCCAAGAGAACCTAATTTTTTTTGCAAAAGATATGATGCAAACACCAGTGAAGAGAATTTCAGCATGGATATCAGGTATGAAATATTGCCAGCGAGGGTGACCAACCACTAAAACCTGCTCCCATGAGATGCAGGAGACATTGCTCCCATGAGATGCTGGTCTCATTTCAGCCATTTAAAAAACTGTGTTCATGCTAAGGTAGTCATCCAGTATCCCAAAAAGGTTAGTGGTGAGACAGACACCACCAGAGTCAGTACAGCCAATCTGTCCTGAGATGCACTGAAATCATTGCAGAAGCACATGCTTTTCTCCATAGACTGCTGCAGGAAACTTAAGAAGTAATTTAGACCAGACAGTTGACTTCTAGAGAGAGCTGCATTTATATTATGTTGTGTTTGTGTTGCCCATCAAGGCTTTCCAAGACATGCTGTGGCTGCAGCCCTGGTTTCCTGGTTGAGATGCCTGGATCACTGCAGACTGTGGAGTGTGCAGTGCAGGACATGAGCCTAGATAACAGCTTGGATAATCTCAATGGTCCCTTCTTCCCTTAAAATCTCAGATTTGAAGACAGGGCCTGGACTGCAGCACAGAGTTTGAACATTCTGTTAAACAAGTCAGAAGTGAGAGAGCAGACATGTGATGCACAGAGGTGCTGTCTGAAGCTGCAGATGCTTTTCCAGACAGGAGATCTGCATATGGGGAGAGCTCAAACAATAGACCATTCAGGAAGGTCTCTCTGGGACAGCTCATGGGCTGTTTTGCCTGCAGAATCTCCTTTGGAGAAGATATTCTTTCCTCACTCTTGAGAGATTGAGACAGAGTAATGTCACTAAAACAATGCCTCAGAAAGACCTTCTAGGGAGGTTCCTCTTTAGTCTTATTTGAAATGTTAGAAGACCAAATTTTTGTGTGTGTTTTTTGTTCTAATGATATATTCTTGTAAGGATTCAATCTGTCATCAGAGGGTGTATGAAATTCCCTCTGACAATTATGGGGGTTCCACCCATAGACCAAAAAAAAAAAAAAAAAAGGAAAGAAAAGGGAGAAAGAATGAAAGAAAGAACAGCTCCCTGTCTATCAGCAGCCCAAAGCCCCACATTTGCACTGTGCCGAGGGCTGCACAGCATGGAAGTTGCTGTGATCATTCCCATCAGAAATCAGAATTGTTGGCTAGGAAGGACTCAGGAGGTTTGTCACAGGCACCCAGGTCAGCAGCGGGCATCGCAGCCCAGCGTGTGCGGGATTTGGGATTTGGGGTTTGAGAACTTGTGCTGCCAGGTCACCTGTGGACAGGGCTCCTGCCTCCTCCTCCTCCTCACCCCTCCATGTCCAGCTCCCAATCCCGTGGATCCCTGGCTCTGTTGCCATCAGCAGCACTGGGAATGGTTTCCTCTCTCCGGGTGCAGCCGGCTGTGCTCGGTGCCAGAGCGCTTTGGAAGGAAATCATTCCGAGTCAGCCTAATGCCATAACAAGCTCTGCAACAGCTGCAGCAGTGATATGCTGGCAAGCTGTGTTGACCTTTTAAAATGAATAAAGAATGACTATTTCCACAGTACATATAACTCTTGTCCCAAACCCTATCTGTGTGCCCAGACAGCACAGGCATGCTGCTGAATTTGCAAGGAAGCATTTTTTTTTATTTTTGCCTTTTTTTTTTTAATGTCAAATTTTATCAAAGCCTATAAAATTATTTTACAAAGGTTAATCCTGGGAAGTTTAAAGTCAAAATATCCCATTCTAGAAGATGGCAAACAGGCTCTGAGAGGTTAAGGAATTTTGTAGTGATCATACAGTGCACTTGTTAAGGCATGAGAATTAAACCTGGAACTTTCAGGTCTCAGTTCCCTGTTAATCCCAGCTCCATCCTTTAAAGAAATATGTAATTGAAGAAACAGCGTGTGTGTACATACAGTGATCTTTTCCAGCATTCTGCAGTCTAGAGATTTCCCAAGGCAGAGAATCTGAAACCCAAATCTTGTTTACTGGCCACTTAACAATCTCCTCCACATGTTTGCCTTTCATCTAACACCTATTGCTGCCTTATAAGTCAGGATGGAGGTCAAACGTTTGGAGATCTTCACTCCACAGCTGGAAAACTGGCACCATCCCTCGGAGGAGGGCAACCGTTCTGAAAAAAATCCAATTAAAAAAGAATGTATCATAATTTAGTGGAGACTAACTTGTTTCACCAGGCTCCTGGCTACCTGCCAGCTCACTGAGAGAGTTTTTGAAGGTCCTCAGACCTTTCACAAGTTTTCAAATTAGAAATTTTGAAAATTCCTTTCAAATAATAAAAAAAAAGGCTAAACACCAACCTAGACTTTTCATTAGTGAGTTCTCATGGATGAGAGCAAACTGAGCACCCTCCTTTCTACACCAACAGCTCTGGTTCAGATATCTGGAAAGCCAGCTGATATTTTCTTCTGGGTCAGAAGCTTCCTGTATGACCCAAAGAAAAAAATATGCATGTGTGCCTCAGTTACCCTTGGAAAAAAAAGGAGACAACAGCCCTTACACTCCTCAGGCCATGGCAAAGATAGTGGGACACTCAAATTCTGGAGCCACACAAATGGCCTTGGGTACCTATTGAATTGTAGCTGTTCCTGTGATGCAGTAGGAAAAATTCAGCTATTGATCCAAAGCTTAAGAGACACTAAGTTTATGGGAAGTAATTATATTTCCATTGGTGTTCTTTTATATTACACCCACATTCAAAAACCATTGGTGAAATTGTTACAGCTGCATTGTCAGGAATGTGGATTTACTGAAACTGCTATTTTCTTGCTGGAAAGAGGGTTAGCTTAGCAAAGTTTTCATCACTACATAGTTTTTGAAATGTTCCAGATTTGTCCAAATGCTTCCTTTTAATATTTTCCAAATTAAACTTTTTTTCTAACTTTTTTGGGAAAAAGTCACTCAATGAATGCCTACAAAAATAGTCATAATTAAATTAAACATTTTAAAAGTATTTGAGAGAAAATTTTTCACTTGGCCTGTGCTCTGTCTCCCACTCACAGCAATTGTCATATTGGGCTTTCATCTCAGTTCAGGATACAGCTTTTTTTTCTAAAATTATGACTATCTTCACCGATGAAAAAAAAATTTCCCACCCAATTTTAATGTGCACAAAAGGCCACAAAAGCCTTTCTTTAAAATGAAGATGCATTAAAATCAAGGCTGTTGTCAATGAATCATGAAAGTGGGCTTGCTTGTTGAAGTTTCCATCATTTTCTAGGAAAACTCTGATTTTCTACCTCGCTCTGGACAGGGAAACTGCATAGGCTGGAGACATCATGGTCCATATGGAGAGGAATGTTGAACCCAAGCCAGATGTTTGTAAACGTTAACTTTGAAATGTGGCACAATACCACAAGCTGTCAAGTTGTGTAAAAGCTTAAGCAAAGACAAAAACAGAACGTAATATTTACCAGATGAGATTTCTCTGTAATCTTGTTGGAATTTTGGGAGTATCCAACTTTCATGGATTTTGAAATGAGCCCTGTATCATTTTTTTCCCCTTTCCTCTCTCTCTTTTATGAAGAGGGATAAGGGAAAACCCATGCTAATAAAAAGGAAACATTTCACATGGGCAAACAATGGAATTAGAATGTCCTTGGGCAATTTCAGATGGGTATATATTTTCTTGAAGACTGTATCCCATGAAAGATGCACATTTTTGGCATCATATTTAAAGACTTTTCCTGAAAAAAAATCTATTTCTGGAACAATTTACTAAATTGGTAGTAAGTAGGACAATACCATAGTATTAACAACATTTTTTATGATGCCTGAGTTATTGCAGTAACATATGTTAGAACAGTGCAAAGCCATCCAACATATTTTACATCTTTTGCCAAAAATAATTTAATTCATCCATATAAAAAAAGATGAGTAAAATATTTCACTACTTGAATTAAAGACATACAACTCAATCCAGAAATAAAATACTAACTCAAGCAGACTAAGGTGACATATTTTGCTCTCTGCTGAGAAAATTCTTATCCTCTTTTTGCCTTCCTGCTTTTAATTTTTGTGAGGCCTCCATATTTCCCCATTCCTGTTTTCTACAGCACTAGGATGGGTTCTTATTAGACCTCTTCTCTCAGTAATTAAAAAATAAAGGCCTATCTGTAGATGTGATCCCTTTTTGCACTGCTCACCCAGCCCAAGAGGAGCAGACTCAGCCCAATGAAGAATTGCTGAGGCCTCACCTGGAAGCAGGGATGGATTATGAGGACACCATTCCCCACCCAACTGGGACATTGCTGCCTCTGAGCCTCAAATTAAAAGTGTCTGGGGGACAGCAACCAGTTTCTGCCATGCCTCAGCTGGCAGAGGACCAAGCAGGGATTCTGTCCAGCTGGCAGAATTTGTTGCAGCCACTGGGCTGCTCAGCATCACCCTGGATGGCATTGGCAGGGACCTGGCTGCAGAATCTGGGGTTTCTCCAGTGTTTTGACACACCTCCCTGGGACTTGGTTTTGCTGGGAGAGAGATGCACAGAGTATATGTTGTGGTGGTGAGGAAAACATTTGTTGAAAGAGCGGTTGAATTGGCGCCAGCAGTTCTGACTTTTTCAAAATATCCCCAAGATCCAAAAATAGCAAATGCACAAATCTGCAAAGAATGATGGGCTATTTTGAGGGTTATGTTGGATCCGGTTCCCAGCATCAAGGAAGAGAGAGCAGGGCATTCTGTTGAATTTGTGCAGAAACATGGCTGGGAACAGTGATTTGTATCACTTTATACTCACCACAGTCATAGAAATTGTTGTTTGTGTTGCTTTGTTTTGCTGTTTGTGCCAACAGCAATTGAATTTAAGGACTTCATTTTCCAGGAAGTCTCCATCCAGCTACTGACTCGGTGTGCTCATCATTTAGTGCTCAAACAATAGAATGTGACTCTATAAATAGTGTTTGTGTGCACAAATCAAGTAATTAGCATGTTAGTTAATTTGCATTGCAAATTGAGCGCCAAACTTTCAGTACTTGGCTCTTGCTAAGGCTATAAGAAAGAAAAAAAGAAAGAAATACAGAAATATTTAGATTTTCTGTTTTGAATGTTGTAAAACACAGCTACTGATATCTATCCAAGTGCATTTTAGTTGCAGGGAAAATACAGTTTATGGATATATATTCTTACTGATCTACTTCAGGCAGACAGAGCAAAGTTAGGTGGCAAAGTTAGGCATGAGGTAAATATAAGAACAATTATATTGTCTATAATGTATATTATATTATCTGTCTCCAGGTTGTTTATTCAAAATATGTAAATTAGATCTCTGAAATAGCCAGAAGTATACATGATATGATGACTTTTTCTCTTACCACTGTATTGAACCAATACTGAACTACAAAAAGCTTCCCAGCTCCCTCCCCTTCCCCCATCTCCTTGAGCATCAGGGTGCTGGGAGATCAGCTAACAGCTCAGGACTTTTTCAGTACGTGACTGTGGGCACAAAGATCTCCCTCATTCTGCGTAAACAGTAGCTCCCATTTTCCCCAGTAGTTGCTGGTTGGAGACTCTGATGAGAGTTCCCACACGGCTACCCCCTCAAGTTCCTGGGTAAGATTTCAGCTGGAATAGTTTCCTCCTGATGGAGCACAACCCTTTATTTGAATGTTTTTCACTCGATTCCTTTCCGCCCAGTGGGACTTCCACAAGCAAAATTCTTGTGGGACTGCAGCTTGTCTGCC
Source organism: Peucedramus taeniatus (assembly GCA_013400575.1). Lineage (NCBI taxonomy): Eukaryota > Metazoa > Chordata > Aves > Passeriformes > Fringillidae > Peucedramus > Peucedramus taeniatus. The sequence continues at coordinate 1,265,600 of WBNO01002729.1, forward strand.
TGGAAAAATGAGTATTAGCTAAATGATTAGTTAGTCATATGTGATCAACAGGCAGCTCACTCCCCTTATTTTCAGTAAAATAACTCCTGGAAACTCTCTAATTCTAGGAAAGGATTAGGATCATCTTTTCTGGTTGTGCTCAAGGAATAGATTAGATCAAGGTCATGTATCACTCACTTCAATATCCATTATCCCAGATATTTTCACAGGGAGTTGGGAAATCCATGATTCTGCAGATGCTGTCCATTTTCTACCAAGAACACCTGGGGACATCTAAGTCCCAAGCAGGTAAAAATGGGCAGAAAACCCAAACCAGGAAATTCAGGCTCTCTTCTGGAAGCTTTTTCTTTTTAAAGTACTTCATTAGCACTCATTATCATTCCTGCTGATGGATGGAAGTGTCTGTGTTGTTAATGAGAAGCCAGAGATAAATGTCCAAAATTCCTGTGTTTTGAAAGGGGGCATGCTGGCTCATATTGCTGCTATAGGTACAAAGTTGGAAGAGAAATGTTAGAGCTCAGTAAAGATTTGGGTGTTGTTTCCCTTTGAATAAAGGCTTTCATTCATCTCAAGGTGAGCTAATTCAGCTTGTGCTAAAAGGATGTATAGAAGGACACTGCAGATGGGGAGTGAGGTGGAAGGAGTGTTGTACTAAATGCCTTTAAAATCACTTTCTACAAAGTAGGTTGTTAATTTAGACTTGTTTTCTTCTTTCTTCCTTCTTCTTGATATTTTTCAACAGAAGACTGGGACAGAAGATGCATGAGATGTAATAATTACCCATCAAGACTTGACTTTTAGGAAAAAAAAAAGGAGAAACAGCAATCTGAAAACAGAAATAGAAGTTGTGAGGAAAGGGAGCAAAATAGGAAATGTAATTCATTTATTCAATGCTGGTATTAAGGAAAAGCCAAGGTTAAAAAGAGTGAAAAAAAAGTATGTCTTTGCAAAGCTCTAATAGATATGCCAGATCCTCTCTTTTGCTTTCAGCAATTGTGGTGCATATTGTTGGCAGTGGTTCAAAGAAATGAAGTGCTCGTTCCCTGGGAATTGTCTTTCACACAAAAAAAGTAATTAGGGGAATAAAAGAATATGATGTATCAGAAAATGGGAGCCATAACAAACTACCAAGTAAGCTGCCATGGCTAATTCTTCTTAACATTCTTTTAACCGCTCTCAAACTTGTAACTGCATCCCAAACATCTCACATTTTCTATCTCGTCAAAAATTTCTGTATGGCCCATCTGAGGAGGGCAGGGATGTCAAACATCTAAGTGAGTATTGTGTGTCCTAGTGACAAATATGTTCCCTTGGTGTAGGAAAAGGGCCAGAAGGTACAAAGGGAGAGAGAGTAATCTATTTATAACTTTTACAATGCCTTGTAAGAGGAGATCTTGGGAACTCTTCTCCTGGGGTGGTTGATTGTGCTCTCTCTGATGTGGACTCTGCTAAGTATGGGTAGGAATCCTATTACTGACCACTACAAAGGACTGTGTGGTTTAGTTCAGAATATAAAATTCATATTATGAATGCTGTATGGGGGCGGAGGGGGGGAGGGAAGTAATATTAGCCTTCTGAAGAAGAGGAGACTGTCATGAATAATGCAGCAGTGGCTCTCCGGGAGTCACACAAATAGATCGGATTTAAGATTCCTTTCCCAGTGATAAGGTCATCCATAGGGATGCTTTACATTTCTGCAGCACTTCCCAGGTACAGGTCTCAAAGCACCACCAAGCCTGGAAAGAACTGTGATTTCACAGAACCTGACAGGATGGCAAGTGTTAATAAAGAAGATGTGGGGAAAGGAAAGGGCAGAGGAACAAAAAGCAGAGCTGCCCACTGAGTTGGCACAGCCAGAGCCAGCCCAGCCCAGCCCTGCCTCTGATTTGTGCTGTGTTTGGTCAGAGGGTTGTGTGCCCAGGCTTCATCTCAGTGTGAATCCAAGCATCCACAAGGGTCAGATGGAAATCCATGGCAGTGACTGTCCCAAAATAAGGCTTTTGAAAAACTCCAGGGAAATTTGATCTGTAAATTCAGCTCCTGGCTCCTGTGGGCTCAGTGTCACCCCGGTGATTTTGTGTGGCACTGTACAGAGCAAAGTTGGAAGCTGCTGGCATCACCCCAGACATTTTCACCCGTGGCACCCCTTCCCACAGCCTGCTCTGTTCCTGCACAACCAAGGGCCTCCCAGGAGAGCTGAGATGTGCCAGCTGGGGCAGGTGGGCACCTCGACCCAGGACTGTGGCTGGGGAGGGCAGGCAGTGCTGTTGGGCCACCCTTCCTGAGGCACAATGAGCTTGGGTGGAGCTGCCCATTGACCACTGGGCCAGCTCCCAGTGCTGTCCCCCTGTCCATTCAGGCTGGGTAAAGCAGAAATATCCTGGGCTCTGCTTCACTGCTCTGTGACTTCCTCTGCTGCCAACACCTTGGTAGTCAATGGACACAGAGACAACTCCCTGGGAGAAACACATAACCCCATGGCTCGGTCCCATCAGCTGAGTGCCAGGACTGTGGCAGTTGCTGACACCATATTTCTGTGTGCTTTGGGTAGAGAACCAATTTTTTATTTGTTGCTTTTTTAATAAACTTGAATCAACAGCAGCAATAATGAGATGGGAGCACATCTTTAGGTCAAAAAAATATCCTTGACACAGTCTCTGCTAACACCATCTGCAACAAATCATAACTTAATGTGAAAAAATAGAAAGACATCATCTTCAGACAACTCACTTTCTCCTGTGGAGCTGAGTCTATAAGAAGCAAGACCATTTTACTAAGAAAAAGCATTTCACCCAGGAGAGAATTGAAAGTAAACACCAGTAATACAACGTGCTTTAGATAAAACAGTATTTTTCTGCCCCTTGATCTCGCTCAGACTTAAGCCAATTTTGGCAGGTACTGCTGTATTAAGTGGTCAGTCCCCTGTAGTGGTCACACACTGTTTTACTGGAGGTCTGACAACAGCTATAGGAGAGATAAAATTAACCCTTTGGCTCCAATGGCTCCAATGGATCTTATTGCCCACAACTGGGAACACATCAAGAATTTCTAGCTCTTGGCCTCATGGGGTTAATGGCAATCTGTTGCTGATTTCCCTGGACAATCAGAGTAGCAAACACTGGACTGTTTAATGAGCCCCAGAGGACAATGCTGGCACACAAGGCTGTGAAGATCTGGACAAACCAAGGAAAAGTAAAATGAAAACAAACATGGACGTTTATTTTCCTAGCTCACCAGTTGCAAACAAAATTTCATTTAATAAACCATGAAATGTTTCACAGAGTTTCTGTATATTATTGTAAGAGCAGCTGGGCAATGTAAAAGTTACTTTCCCTCCTCTTTGTTATGCTGTTCCATATCCAGCTCTCATCCAAACAAAGTTGTATTTATTTATGTGTTAATATGTTTATCATTTTATTCCTTACCATGCTTTTCTGAAATGAGTTCAGTTGTGACTTAAGGCGTCATCATTTGTAGGGTCTCCAACACAGAGCAAATCCAGGGAATCACTGAGGTTGGAAGGGACATCCAGAGGACTCTGGTCCAGCCCCCTTCTTACCCTGCTCCTGCAGAGCCAAGTTGGAAATTACATTAGGTTGTTCATAATACAACATGAAGGAAAAGCTTTTTTTGGCCATGGAACGGGGCAGGTTTTCTGGTGAACTAGAGAGAGAAAAGTTAGCTGAGCTTCAGTTTGCTTTTTTTTCCCATACCTGAAACAAACTGGAATTTACATGAATGTTTTTCAATTATCCTAAGGGAGAAAAATCAGCATGTATTTCCTATATCAGGAAATTATCCCTACTTGAGGAACACATAAAAAAGTGCTGAATTTGAGTGTGTACTTGAGTTCCTACTGTGGTAAACGAGCACATGCTTTGAGTTAATCTCTTACTGAAGCACTTTCCTGATTCAGGATGACATAGTGCTTGTGAACAATTTTCCTTGAACACATCCTTGATGCATACATAATGCTTGGTCCCTGCTTTTTTACTGATGCCCCCATTTCGTTTTTGTTCCTTGATTGGATGAATGTAAACTAGTGGAAAGGGCAATAAATCAAGAGAGATTTCAAGACGACAGAGAAAACTCTGTCACTGTAAATCTATATACCAACATGAGAATTTCTGCAAGACTTTTCTGTCTTTCAGTGAACCAAAAATTCTCTCATATAGGTTTAGGGGTTTCACTTGTTCATGTGTTCATAGAAGTTGTAGCATTTGTTTAAAGCCAGTTTGTAGCAAGCTGCTGTCCAGGGTGGGTGAATGTCAGCTTTGTCTCACAAGTTTTATAAGGTTGCATTGATATATTTGAACAATTAGTTGCATTCCAGCACGATGAGGTTCTTGTTTCCCTCAAAACTTCTCTCACTGCCAAATATGCAAGCACATCCACTTAAAACAACACAATTACTATTGTAATTACTACAAGATTTTAACCCCCCCATTATTTCTAGACTCCTTCTAGCCAGCATCTCCAAAATTTCCCTGCAGGAGAGGATCAATGGGTGCATTTGTATCAGCTCTGTGTGCTTGAGAATATGATACTGATCTAATTGCATGGTGTTACTGAAACCCATTTCCACACATCTGGGCATATGAGATAGAACATGAGATAGTCCTGTCCTCCCCTTTTAAACACACACTGATCCCACTGGACTGAGAAATGAAGCAGGAGGGAATTGGTGCTATGTGGCAAACTCAGAGAAGCATCAGGAGACAATAACACCTGTGATTTCATGGGCAATGGCAAATGAATGACCAATTAGCAAGAGGGACAGTGTAATGTGGCACTGTAATTATGATCATTAATGACACTGCAAGGTTGTATCTCCCACTCAGTGGTTTCTGTCTTTTGAAAGGGAGCAGAGCACAGCTGAAATGCAGCAATTGAAGAGGATTTTAGTAGGGACAGAGATAAAAGCAAAGTTAGTTGTGGTTTTCAATGTGTAAATGATGGAGATTCATGTACTAAAGACCCATGAAAGGAAACTGTGGTCAGAAAGTGTGAGCTGCTTGTGGTCTGTGGCTCAAAAAAGGGTAGGACAGTCCTGGATGTCCCACAGATATCAGCAAGAGCAGCAGAAAAGGACTTGGCTCCTGCTGGGAAGTGGTGGAGGTGACAATGGCAGAGCTGGCTCAGGGAGGGTCAGCCCCAGCTCTGGCAGCAGAAATGGGTTCCTTTCTGACTGCACAGGGAATGGCCACTTTTGCTACCTCCCCCTGAAACACACAAAGAAGGGGCAGGTGAGGCAAGATGCATGGATGGTTTAATCAGCTTTCTACACCTGCAGGAGCAGGCTCAGAGCAGGCTTGTTCCTCTGTTTGGCACCATAGTGGCTGTTTCATTGGAAATATGGGGTTTTGGGCAGCAAGAGGCCTCATCTGCCTGATAGACAGGGATCAAATTATGGGCTGGTGACTCCAGAGACTCTCAGACTATGTGAAGGAGCATCATCAACCTTCACAGTTCTCAGTCAGCCCAAACAACAACAAGAAAACTTTTCTGGCTCTCCACATTCACCTTTAATTTAATTTTTAAACATTTAGTAAACACAGTTGTAGGGCTTCTCATTAACTTTGGAATCTTATAGTCATAATTTTTGATACACAACATTACTTACCAATTAGCTTCTCTTGTTCGTTTAAATTTCTTCGCTCATATTTTAATGGGAGCTAATGATGCCTTTGTTGACTTATTTAATGTTATGTAAATGTGGCTATAAACTGTGAAGGGTTTAAAGAGCAGCTCTTTTTTTGCTTACTCATCAGTTTTTTGAGAATGTTTGACATTCTCACAATCTGCACACTTCACCCTGATGAATACAAGTAACTAAGAAGGCAAATAATAATAATAATAATTTCATAAGATAAGCAGTGAAAAGTATTCAGTGTAAAATTTGATTTCTTCCCTTTGCGGATGATTATTCTTTCTTTTCTCTTTTTTCCTTTTTTTTTTTTTTTAATAGAGCCTAGGGGGTCTTTGTGTCAGCTAATCTAATTTATGATATTAAGAAACTGTTAAACTTAAGTGGATGTTTAGATTCTGCCATGCTCAGGTTGCCAGATCTTGAGTACACCTTGTTTAGTTTTGTTTCACAGAATAGAGCCTCTCACATGTGGTTATACAGGATCTTTTAATTCAACATAAAAATCCTTTCAAACTGAGATACAAACTCATGTGCATGGGTGGATGTGGAAAATACATACAAACAATGATACACACACATTTGTTGATAAATTTAATTAACTCTATGAAAAAAATATATCTTTATTTAAAAAAACATTGATTCTTGTACATCTCTGATGTCCAGCCCTCTGGAGAAAGCAATGCAGCTTATTCAATGTCCCCTTTCTTCTTTACAACTCAGGACTGCTTCCCTTTGTCTCCTCCCCACCGTGGCTGCCAAAGGTCAGCAAAGGGGATGCTCAGAGCCCCGGGGAGAAGGGCCAGTGCAGGCTGGATTTGGTTACAAAATTTGGATACAGCCACTCCATGGCACAGAAAAGCTGCTCCATTGCTAAGGAGCTGAACTGGGGAGCAGGGAGCCCGTGAAACTCTCCAGCATGGAGTTTGTGACCAATTGAGCCCTGGTTTCTCAAATCTGATGGTAATGCTTTGAAAATGCACTTCAAGCATATCATAGGAAATTTAAATATTTAAATATTCATTTATTCTAATTTTCCTTTTGATAGGTACCAACCACTAGGCATACATTTCAGCAACTATGAAGGTCTACAGCAAACTGTCTATCAACGTGGATTTTAGCACAATTCACTGTAAATTAGGGAATGATTTTCATCTTCTTATCAATGTTTCAGGAACTCCTTCAGTTCGATATTTAACAATTGGGGGCTGAGAAGGAACACTTCAAATAATGAGTGAACAAGTTTTACCTCCTATTTCTATCTGTTCTAAAACTTTGTGGGCATGTAGAGTTCTTTCTCTAGAACAGATGCTATTTTTACCAATGTGGATTTACACAGAAAACAGGTACAAAAGTACATTCATCATAAACTCTTAAAAAATTCTTCAGGGATTTAACTTGAAAAAATACAAGCCAACAGATGTGACATTCAAGTGATCTACACATTTTATATGATACGTAAAACACCAAAATGCAATATTTTGTTGTTGAGGTGTGTCCCACACTATGTTGTCAAGACTTCAATGTTTTCTACCTTAGTAGTCATCTAATAATAAAAGTAATATAAGTATATTAAGTTTGGCATGTCATAACTGCTAGAGAAACAAATTTAGTGCAGAAGATGTCAGTGACACTATAATAATGCTCTCTTTGATTACTGATAAATTGTTTCTTGCGTTTTTGCTTTCAAGTGTTTTTTTCAACAATTGTCAACTTTTTTATATGATTTTCAAACTTCCATACAGCTTTTTGTTAATGATGTTGTTCTGCTGAGCATTGAAAACTTACTTCACTTTTGACTTAGTATGACAAGCTACAAACATATCTGCATACTTTAATAGCAGAAATGTGGCAATATGTATGTACTCTTCTCCTTGATTAATTGGTGTTAGAGGAGTCCAAAAGCTCATGTCCAAAGCACAGTGGTGTTATTGGTGTCACAAGTATGAAATTTACTTGCAGAAGGCACAGTGCTCATCCCCATGAGTGATGCCAAATCTTTTCCATCCCATCCCGGTGCTGCCCATGCCAAACCTGCTGCAAATTCCTAAATCCTCTCTGGCATAGCAAAACTTTCTAAGATGTGTTGCTCAGTTTAGGTTCCCCATGAATGCAATATGTTGGCATGAAGTTCAGTTCAATAATGGTTGGGAACTGTTACCTTATATTGTCCATGGTCTTTTATTTGTGTAACACAGACACAGAGCCAATTGCTGCATGTCCCATGTCTGTAGCATAAATCCAGTTTCACTTCTTGCAAGCCTGTTGGGTCCTTCACTGCTGAAAGGTGGCTTTTTGTGATTGCACTCCTTGAAGAACCTGACCTTTGTGTCACTTCAAGGAGTGCTAAAATATCTGAGCAGACTAATGAAGACTGCAAAACATGAGTCCCTTCTAAAAGGACTGGCAATACAATGAACCATCATAACTGACATTTCATTTCAAACATATTTATCTCCCTCCTATTTTGTTTCATAATCCTAAAGTTGTTGAGTGTGTGAAAAGAGCTTCTTTCCTATAACACTTTTCTCTCATAATAAGCAGGTAACAAAATCTATGGAGGTCACTATTTTGATTTCTTGTTCTGAAATCTTGATAAAGGTAAAAGAAGGATGTTTAGACATTAGCTCTTGAGGGATATTTAGCAATCTCTATGTTTACTAGCAGATATTAGAATTACTGTTCCTTGCTGTTATATTAAATCCATCCTGTCAGTCACAGCTGCCCAGAAGTCCCCTTCATAATATGTAGTTTTGGAAAAAAAAATGGAGTCCCAGGGCATAGTGAGTGGAAGTCATGTTTATTTAGCCCATAGTTAAATGGAAAATTGTTGGGGCTGTGACTGAACATGAAGATCTCACAAGGTCCCAGAAGTTCACCTAAATTCAGATCATTCCCTGGGCTTTTGCTTCTCCTTCAAACTTGATCTAAGGAATCTTAATCTCAGGAGTTCTCAAAGTAAAGCAGAAAAACCTTGCAAAATCAGGGTTCTTTTACCAGACTACTACTAGCTGTTCCTTCTGGGGTTGAAAGCTATGGAAATAACAAATTCACCTGGAAGCTTGGTTGGAAGCCAAGTGGAGCTGTATCACACTTCCCTTCAAAGAGGTGGTGGGAGGGTGTGCAGACCAGGGGGCTGATGACCAAGAAGGTGCAGCACAGATCATAACAAATACAGACATTGCAGCCTGTTTAGGTTCCTCACTGGGGCTTTTGCACTCAGATACTCCTGTGTGCTGTGTAGGTGCTCTGGCAGCAGGAAGAGAGGGAGGAGGTTGTATTTTCTTGCAGGCAGGTAGAGGTGAGGGTCTTTTGTAATCACACATTCAAAGGAGAGTTAAAAAGGGAAAAAAAAAATCACAGCTTCTGCTGTCATTATCAAACCTCTTACCATAGCCTCCTCCTTTACTTTTTCCTTCCATTGTTTATTCTACTTCACCAGGAAATTCACTCGTGTAACAATTTACATGAATTAACTTGTGCCACCATTAGCCTCTCGCGCCTTCCCAGAGCTAGAAACATTTTGTGATTTTAAAGCAGAGTAGTGTTCAGAATGAACTAAAAAGCCACTATTTGGGCTTACTTCTAAACCAGCAAATTGCAGCTGAGATCTGCAGCAGACCAGCACAATGCAGCCCCAGCCCTGCTTACCCTGCTCCATCTGCAGCTGCTGGCAAGTGAAACCAGAGGCCATTAAGAAAGCTAATGCTTAGCCATTTTTGTTGATGGATTCAGCACTAGAACAATATTTTGCAGGGAAGCTGGACAAAAATGCTGTTAGTTCTCATTAGAGATGGAAGAACTTTGTGAAGCTAGAGGTTTTTGCAAATCAATCATATTGCTTTTTAGGTACACAAACTGAGTCTGACTTCACAAACCATTTTTTTTTCCCTGTCATTGAATTCTCAGGGGGTTTCCCCCTCCCCACACCACTAATGATTAATAAAAAGGGGAAAAAAAATTCAAATGTTTTTCTATCTCAGAGGAAACCTATTCCTTGTGCTAGCAATAGTAATGCCACCCTTTTAAAGAGTAGACCTTGAAGAAAATAGGGTAGGTTCTCTCACTGTTGTTTTTTAAGTTCTGTTTTTCTCAATTATGTTTTTAATTCTCTTTCTTTTCCTTTGTGATCACTCTCTGTTCCCAGTTGTACACTAGTCCAGGCCCTCTCCTTTGCACTCATGCTTTCCTCACTCATAAATAAATTTCCCTTTGAGGTTTCCATTTGAGTCCAGTTTTCAGTTCCATTTTTCCATACAAAATGAGTTTGTGTGTTTACTAAATCTTACGGATCGTTAAGTGCCATTGTAATAAGGTCTCCGTGGAAAATACAGATATTTTCTAGGAGCCCATCATGCTGTCACTGTAGCTGAGCACCCCAGCCTCCAGCAAGAGGAAACTCAAGATGCAGAAGGAAGGGGCAAATGCCAGACAGATTTACTAGGGGCTAACAGGCCTTTGGAGCCCATAACACTCCTGATCTTTGCAGTGCTGGCAGCCCCACTCTCCCTGCAGCTCCTCTCTGGCTGCTCTGTCCCATCAGCTCAGTGCAGCTGACTGGCCCATGACCAATACATCTGGCACAGGAGCTGCTGGAGCAGAGAAAGTGCAGCAAATGCCTCTTTTTCTCCTCTCACCGAATCCTCCCCTCCAAGCTGGCTGAGCATTTCTCCCCAGAGGGAGACATGCCTGCCCCTGGCACACCACAGCCTGGCTTCACGCCGTGCTCTCGGCGTGAGCCTCGCATACCTGACCCAAAAGGTGAGCTTGTGGGCAGGCTGGAGAGGTGGAGAGGGGAGGACCTGGCCGTTTGGGAAGTGATGGGATTGTGGCCGTGCAGAACAACTCCTCCTCTGCTTCCAGCAGGGGATAATTCTGCCTATCTTACTGAATAAATTTCATATATTCTGCAAAAACCCTTCCGCATGGCTGGCCCTGGCATACTGATGCAATACACACCCTGTGCTGTGATGGCACTGAGTCCTTGGATGGGGGGGTTAGAACATGCTCCAGCTTTGCAAAACATGCCTTTAAATATTTATTCTAATTGTATCTGTACCATTGTGTGACTAAACCTTCTCCATTATTCACAGCAATAGATCCGCTTATCATAATGATGTGCTGTCTTTTGAGCATTAAATACAACCCTCAAGTTGCTGTTTGAGGGGTTTTTTTCTCCTCATTCTTTTAAAAAATACTGAGCTATAACAGTCTGTTCCTTACTGAATGAGCTGCTGCTCATAAGTGAGCAATCAGCATTATCTAAATAAATGGAATATTCTTTGGGGCTCAACAAAACGCTTGTTAGGTTGAAACTAATCTGTAGGAAATGAATGGTGTTTGTTGGTCTTTGAGAACACAGAAGAGATTCAAGCTCGTGTTAGTATTTCCAACAGTGCCAACATAAATGTGCAAGTCTCTAAGATACAGAGCTTGTTATTGTTATCAGATGAGGGCTGGAAAGAAATGTGGTGTTATGTAATTCAGAATTACTACTTAAGATGGAAATAGGCTGCAGAGCACACTCAGAGTCTGGTTTAAATGTATAGTGGGTGCTCTTTAGTGGCAGAAGGAACAGCCTGGTAAACCAGGGGATCCTAGGATGCTGCCAACTCAAATTGCTCCACCAAAGTTCATGGATGCCACTTGGACTCAGCACCCTTGAAAAACAAGTCCAGAATATGATTTCCTGAGTGGCTGCTGTGTGTTCTGCACTATTGTGGGCAGGAGCCACTCTCTCCAGGGCTATAAAAAGAGAGTGTTCTTTGATAGCTCACCTGGCTGGCACTACCACAGCCCCAAAAACTTGGAGAAAGTTCCACTGCCTTCAAACCTTCGAATTTCCCAGAGAGCACCATGCAGCTTTATCATAAAACTTTTGATTGAAAACATGCAACATCTTTCACACCACTCCAAGGCCCAACTTTGGCTTTTTGAATGTATGTTGGACCACCACTCATCCCCAAAATGCTGAAACAGGCAGTGAACCTGCTGGCTGCACTCCCACCTTCCTCCCACCAGCCTGGTGGTTTCTATGTTGCTTTGGATTTTATGCTCTGTGTTTGGTTTTATGTCCAAAATACCTTCTTCAAAGTAGTGGGCAACTTTGTATTTTGGGCATTCAGAGACCAGATTCTTCTTCAAGCAGCAGTGAGAGGAGACATGGTCCAGTGCTGTGAAGTCAGGGGTTATTCTTATGTGACAGGATCCTCCTGGGGGATCTTGGCAACTCATTTAGGCTGAAGTAAAGGTGTTGGGGAACATTTGCCAGGTGAGGTGCCCATTGGAACTGTTCTTGCAGAGGAAGGAAGCTGTTTAAATCAGGTGTTTAAAGTTAGACTTCTGGAGATGAATCCCATCTTCAGGAATTAAGAAGTGGAAGTTTGAGACCTGGACTGGTTTCTGACCATCTGCTGGGGTTAAAGGATCCATTTACCTTCATATGACTCTGAGCTAAAATATTTCCTGTAACAAACTTTTGGGTACAAAAGCAATTTGCAACTTAGAGGGGAAAAGACCTGACATTTTAAAGGCAAACTATCAACTAAAATAAAGTGAAAGGATTATTATGTGCATATGAAGGATGGGGAATAAGTGAGATATTTGTGACATATACAGATTGTCATGGAAAAATGATTGCTATGAGTAACATGAAAATTAGCACTGTACTGCACTTTGGCAAGTTCATGCCTCTGCTTCTATTTTTAGAGCTTGCTTTAAGAGTATGGCCATCTCAGTAGTGCCTGAGGCTTCTCTTACTCTCTCTTTTTGATGATACTTCTTTGGGACATCTGAAATAGCACAATTCCTGGCTCTGGAGTCTCAGAACTGCCCTGTAACCTTACAAAGGTTTCTGCCACCTGTGAAAAGCCTGAAAATTCTGTTGGCAGAATTTCCTGAAGACCAAGCTGCTGGTGGACCAATGCTCCCTTCTTTGTCCCCAGATCTACAACACTGAAAATTGAACAATGATGTCCTTTCAAAGTGCCCTCAAATGAAGGCACCAAATATTCCTTCAAAGCTCTGCAGCCTGTGCTCCATGTTCAGCAAGGTCTTATCTACCATCAAAGCCCAAGTGAGGCACATCTCTGCATGTTTTGTTGGGTCTTCAGGGGTGTCATTACAGTCCCAGACCAACAGCTCTGCCTTTCCCAGATGTGCTAATTTCCACCATCAGTCTGTCCCTCAAAATAAACCCAGCGTGTTTCTTAAACTGGAAAACCATGCTGGAAAGAGGATGAAAAACCTCAGAGGAGAGAAGTGTGAACAACGATGATTATTAGGAGGTCCAAGCCAAAGGAAACTAGAGCTGCCTTGTCTCTGAACAGCATGTTTGTGCTAAGAACTTGTAGCACTTTTTAGTTTTGTTTTGCTATCTGCCATTGACTGTCACATTTCACAACTTAAGAAACATGTTATTTCTTTGTTTATTTTGTCAGTCTTAGTCTCTGGAGGGAAATTATATCACTGTTTCAGTGGAATAGATTTAATTTGTTTGTGTCTTGTTGTCTATAGCATCTATCTAACTACTTATCTCTGAAGTTACCTCTCAGTCAAAGGTTTTCTGTTTCGTTCACATTTTAACAGGAGGGAATTTGCACTTGATTGCTTTGAACATTTCCTAAGTTTGGTCAGCTATCTATGTATTTATTTTTCTGTTCTAGTGAGGGAAAATGGGAATTTAAAATGTATGGAGCCAGCAGAGGTTTAGCTGTGATTTGTTTCTAATGTAGAGGAAAATTGCCCAAGTAATCTTATCCCATTCATACAACTAATATGGCCATGAGGCTCTGATGTGTTGAACAGTAAACACCACACAACATACCCTTAAGAACTGTGGCTTAAAAGATTTCTTATTTTCCATCACACGCTTCCAGCTTTCGATGAATAAATATCAGGTCCTGCTTGCACTAACGTCCATGGGAGTTTTCATGGGTTTAAATGAGAGTAATAGAAGTTCCTGGTTTATAAGCATATTTTATAAAAATGATAGTTATCATGCATTATGGAGTTAAATGGTAACACTGGGTAGCTATGTGAGGGAAAAAAAATCTGATACAAGCTAGCTACAACAGCCAATTCAGATTGAGAATGTATAAACCCACTATCAACATTTGGGCAAGGGAGGCCATGCATTCTCCAACAAATGAGGGCTTGATATACGGAATAAATTCTTGCTATATTTTCTAATAACCAAAAACTGAGATACCCATGCAGGGAAATGCTCTGACCTGTGAGATGCAGAAGACACTTTAGATGAATGTGGCAATTCGTTTGGGCTTAATAGCTATCAACTGGGTCAGCTCAGTCACACCTTCACCGTGATCTTTGAGCAAATTTAGATATACATGCTTATAGAGAGAGATGCACACATCCAAACCCAGGACTACGTGTTGAGAAGATGCAGAAAATGAGGAGGGTTTGAGAAGATGAGGGAGAAGAATATTTACATGTATCACCTTCCATACAAGACCACAAGAAGTCAAATCTTGTCTCATCATCATAATTGGTGCAATTTTCATCTGCCACACACTTAAATCTCTTTAATCAAAGTCAATGTGAAGCACATAGGTTAGGATTGAATCCAGTCTTCACAGAATTTTAGTGACCCTCCTAATCTTTTTTAATCAAAATATCTTGTGGCATTTGGCTACAGTATTTCACACCTCATGCCAAGCAAATTGTTGAATGGTAATTTAACACATGATCTTGCAGGACTTTTAATGGATCAGAACTCATACCTTTCCTCATTCTTTTGCAATGGTGTGAGAAATAAGCAGTTGATTAACCTAGGGCCCTTGAGAATGGATGGGTTTAGGCACCATTCCTACTGTATTTTATACTGATATTCTATAAAATTCTTCCCTGAATAAACAAATATTAAATGTTGCTCATTCATCTGATGAAATCTACACATGGTTTGAGTACAAACCTGTTTCTTATATGCTACTATCTCCTTTGCCACCTCCCCACAATTCCTTTGAATCTTCTCCAGATCCAATGGCTGTTGAATTTACATTCTTCTCTGGGCTGTTAATGAGTATATTGATTAATACTGGCTCTGGTATCAATCCCCGTGGGAGACCAATTGATACTTCTCTCTCTTTTGACACAAAGCCATTGATGATAAGTCATTGGCTCCTAGCTGTTGGATAGATTTTTGTCTACCTTATTGTGTTATTATGCAGGCTATGCAACTCCAGCTTTCCTATTGAGTTCGTGGGTAGAACAAAACTAACAATTTGCTAAAAATCCAGCTATGTTATGTCTGCCTTAATTAATTAATTTCTCAGTATAATTGGGCCTGAGCTTCCTTTCACAGGTCTGTACCAGCTATTACATGCTTCCACATAACCTTGGCCACTTCTGTCAGGTTTTGCTTCTTTAGAATGATGGAATAATTTAGGATGGAAGGTCACCTGGTCCAAGTCTTGGCTCAGAACAGATTCTATTGGATCAGATTGGTCAGGGTTGTGTCAAGTCTTGAGCTCCTCCAGTGGTGTGGCTACAGAAGCTCTCTGGGCAACATGCCCATTTTAATGTCCTGTGATTCTTTAGATTGGGCATTTCATGGCATTACCAGTTCCAGCTCCCAAACTGGTGGACAGCAGATACAGCAGTGCCTGTTTCTCAAGGACAGTGTCTGTGATAAGGACTGAGTTCCTATTTCAAGTTTTAGTGGACCCACACCTACTGGGAGAGTAGAATGGATCCACCAGATCAAAGAACTACCCAGGACATCCCTGCTGTGCACTGCCAGTGCCAGCTTCCTCCTGGACCTGTCCCCTTATCAAGCACACTCAGCACAGCTTACATAAATATTTGCTCACTTTGGAGCAAATACTCCTTATCCAATTATCTTCCTAAGAGATGAGGATGTGGGAAAAGAGCCCCTTCTTAACTCCTCTGACATGATAAACATTCAGCTCCAGTAACTGAGGCCTGGTACAGTCAGAGCCCTTGCAGGGGAGGAGTGCTTAAGCAAATTGTATCTCAATGGAATCAATAGGACTTTGGCACTTGCTGAATGTTTAAGCACGTGCTGAAGTGTTTACTATTCAGCCCCTCGTTTAGTTCCCATTTAATTAAACAGAATCAGATTCTCACAGAAGTAAATCACAGGAATTTCTCCCAAAGGAGTTTTCCCAGTTTGCAATAATTGAAGAGTTGATCTAATGTCCCAACTCTACATCTTTTTTTTTTTTTTTTAAACATTCAGGTATCTTTCTATCTATCTACCTAACCTGCATTATTTTTACCTCCAAAATTACAAACTATTCGAAGGAAAGATGTTGTCAGAAGCAGCCAAGAGGGACACAGGTTTCCTTAGTTACAAATGAAGTTCTGAGCCTTTGGTAAATGAAATGAAACTTTTCTGATGTAATTGTTGTTCAAGTCTAAGCTGATATAAGCATCTCTGCTTCTCCGGATACAGGCAAGGATTTCTTTGGAAGTTTAGTGCTTCCACTCCAGATAAAAGCAAGTCATTTGCTGCTTTCATCATGTCACTACTAATTTCCAAACAGTCAAACCTGCTGCTAATTTATTTACTGAACACTGAAGCCCTGTTAGCAGGGGCTGCTACTGAAACTGCTTTCTGGCCTTCGGCTTTTGTTTGTTGACAGCCTGATTTCCCAGTAGGCCATTTCCACCTGTGTTTCTGTTGTTTTTAGTGCATGTCTTTCTTTCTTCTTCCCAGTGAGTGTCTCCCAAATGGCTCCTGAAGGGTTTCTCATCTTCCCTCGCTCTCTCATCCCCTTCTCCCTCCCAGCTGCAAGGACTCTCAGCTCTGCTTTCAGTCATTCTGCAGTTAGTGGTTGTCTACACTGCTGAGCTCCCATGGGGCACTAATTTTTGTTTCAAGGACAAGATTCAAAAGAGTTTGCTACACACAGGTTGCAGGGTGCACCTTCAGATGTGCCTTCAAATAGACTTTGGAGATTTGAATATATGAGCTTCTGAAAATCAGTTTTTAAATTGCAAGGGAGGCCTATTAAGTGCTGTAAATTTTTTTTTTTTTGCTTTTCTATTTTAAAAGCTGCATTAAAAAAAGTGATTTTTTTTTTCCCTTCCTTTCTCCCATGACATTGGGTGGAAATAGAAGTTAGGAAACTGCCATTTCCCTTTAACTTCATGCATATCAAAGGCAGAGAGATGACAGGATAAAATGATTCAGAGAGTGGCCGGCATACTCGGTGTCTGGAGGAGCCAGTGAAGAAAGATATTGAGATGTTTCAGTGGTTTCTTTGCAACAAGTCAGTGTGCCAGGAGCTTTAAGTGTGCAAGAGAGGTTCTGAGATGATTTCCATGAATAGAAAAATTCAGAGGCTGTATAGGTCTAAGAATTTATAGCTCAAAATGTTATCTTAATTTTGTATTTCTTAATACTCCCTTTATTTCATCCTTAACTTCTGGTTTACACTTAATTTATCTTAACCCCAGGAATGTGTAAATCTTGCTGAGATCTGTTTTGAGAGCACTCATGGCTACTCACAGCTACTGTCTGGTACACTGGGCTCCAAAAATTCTCCCTTTGCTTGCATGTATGCCTCATTTTGGTTTCTTATTAGAAACTCTTTGTTTCTGATAAAGTCAATACCACTCAATTCAACTGCTTGTCTTCTGGCTTAAGCTTGGAACTGCAGACTGGGGGAGTCTGCTGATTAAAACGGGTGGGCCCTTGATTTCTCAAACTGGATGTTCATGTCTAGTCAGCACTTCTGATTTTTTTTCTACTTTGCCTCAGTTTCTCACTTTTAAAACATAGGTGGTAAGACTGTCCTGCCCCAAGAAGGCACTGAAATTGTTCAGAAACAAATATTGGTGGGAGAATTTTCAAAACATCCCTAGAGCAGAGTTCAGGGAGTGAAGCTCTGCTGCCCAGTGCTGTGTCTGGAGGCCACCCCTGCACACACACACAGAGGCTCAGCACTGCAGCTATAATCTACTGACCTTGAGTGAGTCTCTTGGCTGCTGTGTCTCTCCATTTCCCAATAATACTGCAATAAGACTAATATTTACTTTCCTCACAGCCACATAGTAGTCAGAATGAATTAATGTTTATAAAGGACTTGGGAGTCCTTGGATGAATGGTCCCATAGAAGTGCCAAGCAGAGCGTGCATTGTCATTTCCTTGTAGATAAATACATATCATTTACATGGCTGTACAGAGCTGTTCACACAAGCATATGCAATGTCTCATCTCAGTGCACTCAGGGTAGCACAGGATATAAGAACAAACCCAACAGTCCTTGACAATTCATGTCATTTTGCTTTGAAATGAGTATATTTTCTGTGAGAACAGAGCTTATCATGTAATCTCCAATGAAAGTTATGTTCTGCCTTTTTACAGTTGCCATGATGCAAATGTCATTTGTACTCTCCTTCTTTATGAAAGTTAACAGTTATTTAAGAGATCAAAGTTAATTATCACTAAGGAGATCATTTTTACCTATCAACCCACTTTTGTAACCCCACTATCACAAGTAGAAGCTTTATGCTAATCAGTTTTCTAATTTCCATAAATTACTGATAGAATTACTTTTTTTTCCAGCATGAAAGTAGATCTGTTGGTGAAAGCTCTTGAGAAGTAAAAAGGCAGAGAGAAAATGAGGTAAGGTGCATTTTCAAGAGTTTACCAGCTGAATGTGGTACCGAGAAAATAAAATCCAAGTCATTAGTTTCATCACACCACAAAACTTGTAGATGCTGCAGCTTCCCTGCACTGCAGAAATCTGATGCACACACATTGTTTCAATTTAACATGGTGATAGAATGGAAGTGAACGTGAGGATCACTGTGTGACCCTATTACATGTGAAGTGTCTCTATTAGAGCTGCAGAGACAGCATGCCAGAGGAGCTGAAATGTGTTGATAGAAACAAACAGAGATACCTGTTTAAAAGCAGCACTCAGAAACTCTGCACTGTGATCCAAGCATGTTCTGCTGGAGAGGGCAAAATAGTCTATCCTAGGGGAAGAGGATATTAAGAAAGAAACCCTTTCCACTCCATCACAGCCCTTTCTGTGCACTGAGCTTGCCAAATGGAAGCTGCTGCTGCTGCTGCTGTGGAAGTTGTTACTGCTATGACTGACAGCTGCTGCAAAATAACCTCAGCTACAGCATGGAAGGAACAATAAGAACTCAAAATGAAACAGATGCAGATAATTTGGGTATCCCCTTGGTCTAAAAGTTGAGTAAAATAATTACTTAGTAATTAACAAGCTTGTTGCTATGCTGCTGCAGCCTTTTAGACTGATGCTGATGAATTCCAACATAAATTAAATTGTCTCCAACGCAGAGTCTACAACCTAATGTTGTATCCATGCCTCACCTGAACAACTTCACACTTGTGGAGTTTCATCTGGAGCTGGGAAGAGAGCAGTTCACCTTCCAGTGGGCATCAGCAGATTTCTGCTTGACCACTACTCCCTAGAATTAGGAGGGACCTGTGTTGTCATTTAGATCACATTGGCATCCCAGTGTCTCCTGTCCTTACCTCTGTACCTGGGGCAGTTTCTGCAGCAGCATTTTTAACCAAGCTGTAGAGTCCAGCTATTGGTCTGCCAGGTGCCTGAAGCACTTTCCTTGTCCAGGAAGGAACTGGCAGCAAGGCAAAGCCCAGAGAGAGCCCAATGGCATGAGCAGGGCCTCATCCCCTCTGTCTGCCACAGGCACCCCACATCCCCCGGGCACTGTCTGGGCAACCCCACAACCCCAACAGGCTCCAGAGCTAAATGCAGGGGACACCTGAAAGCACCCCAGGAACAGGCAGCCACAGAGCAATGTGAAAGGACCTGAGCTTCCCCCTGGCTGTGAGGTTTTGTGTCACTGCTTAGAGAAAAGCAACACAGAGCTATATTCTCTCCTGGCTTTTTATTCCTCGACCTTCACCTCCCCGTCACGCACGCACCCATTTCTCTTCAAACACAGGAGCCACCCCACTGAAGTCAGCAGGACTCTCCTGGTGCTTCCAGCCAAGCATGCATATGCCTGGATCCAGTTGATATTTGCAGAAGGCTCCTTTTGAATTGGCTTTTGATTATACCACCTGTGTCAGAGGGTTGTTCCTTATTGCATTTGTGGACAGCGGGATCAGCGTGACACGTTTCCACGTGAGAAAGATGGAAAAAGATTGCAAATATAACCTTTAACATTACAGGCCTTCTTTGACTGTCATGTACTGCACTGAACGGTGTATTTGTGGTTGAATGGGAACATAAACTATGATGCAGAACACTAAAGGATTGAGAAAATGTAACCTTTGAGAGGGTGGTTTGGGTTTTATTATCCCATTTATTTATTCTGCTGGATATCTGTAGGATAATATGATCAATGAGTTGGAATCCTTCTTGTTTCTACCAACAACAAATCAAACCATTAATAGGCCAATAAAACCCCGGGATTTGGAGAGAGGGGAGGAGGGGAAGTAATTGCATTGTTCTGATGCTAACGAGGCACATCTATCTTGAAATAACTGATTAAAGCTGGTGTTGACACAAGGCCTTTGCACAAAAAAAAGCTCAGAACAAGGTGTGTAGTGCTGGGGTCCCAGTGGCAGCTCTGTGTTTTCTGCATGTGCTGTGCAAGTGGGATGTGGGAAGCACCTGTCTGGGGGGAATTCATCCTGCTTAACCCTCTCTGTGCACCACAGGGACAGGCTGGCAGTGCAGTGGGACAGGAGCACGCAGGGTTCACAGGGCATGATGTGTGGCTGATAAATAGTTCCACAGCTGTGTGATTGCATAATGATAGCCACATTCATTCACCTGCCTATCAAAAGAGATGCATTAAAGTTTGAGCTCTCTTCCCCTGGGTCCATGGAGAGACATTTGAGTGTTAGCTTATAGTCTTTAACATTCCTCCTAGCAGTGGGCTAAGTGCAGTGGGGTTAAACAGAGTCCCTTTTGCTTAGTAACCCATTAGCTAATGGGTGTGTAAGCCCATCAATTTGCTGTTTATTCCCTAACCCCATTAGGATACACCTGCTGTGCATAAAAAATACACCTGACAAATCAGAGTGATAGTTGAAATAAAATAAATATCAAGTGTTGTTATAGCTGATCCATAGTGTTTAAGGCAGAAAGGGCATAACAGTGATTTGTGATGGCAGAACAAAATAGCTCGTGCTGGCTCATGGTAGCTCGAGCAGGTTGATATAAATCCCCTGCCAGCACCTGTAGGCTCCAGAACTCAGCTGCCTCTTTGCCCAGCCCCAGGGGCCCCTCCAGAGGGCTGGAGTTCACCTTCAAACGCCATCTCCCAGTGCCTTCTGCAGAGCCACAGTGCTGCTAAGTGATAAATTAATTATTTGGGGGAGGGAGGGTGAAAGCTCACAGGCTGCTCTCCTGCGAAGGCAGCCAGAAGCTTCAAATCTGTCTCCAATACCAGGCCATTTGTTTTGTCACTTCATGGGCTTTATTTATTTATTTATCTCACAGCTCGCCCTGTGATTAAAACTGTTGAAACAGCTGGTAGCTGGTAGCAACTTTCCTGTTGCTGTTTCCTGCCATCAGTCAGGGGCTGAGGCAGTGATGGGAGCTGCCCTGAGCTGCCCCTCTGGGCCAGGGGCAGGAGCATTCCCAGCCACCCCTGTCCCCATCCCCACGGGTCTGCTGCAGCCCCACTGCACAAGGAGAAACTCCACCTGTGGAACTCACTGCCAAAACTGTTACTGAAATGAAGGTATTGTCAGAAAATGGATTAAAACAGGGCTTTTATTTTTAAAAAAAGAGCACCATCACCATGACTGGGGAGGCTGATGACAGCAAGTGGCTCAAGGTGGTTGATCCAGTGTAGAAAACTCCCTGGGGCAAATGATGGGCTTTGAAGGAGCCAGGATTGGGCTTTATGGAGAGGAGCTGGATGCCCTCTGCCATCAGGGTGCTGAGCAGCCAGGCCAGGGAGGGCAGGTGGAGAGCACACAGGCAGAGGATTATTAACATCTGGGATAGCAGAGAATGGAGATGAATTCCAATCTCTGTGATGGGGAAATATGCCTAGAAAGCCTCTCAGGCTGAGGAAAGCTGAGGACCAGGTCTGGGCACATGGTGTAACCTCAGATGTGCGGGAGGCCATGACCACAAACATTTCTGCTGTTGAAGAAAACAAATGTACAGGCTTTCTGCAATCCCTCAGGCACCTCAGGGCTGGCAGAAAAGCTCAACTTCTAGTTAAAAAAAAAAGTTGTGAGAAAGAGAGCATGGGTCAACCCAGCCCTGCAGTGGAGCCAGTGAATTGCCAAAGCTCTCAGACTGTGTTGAGGTGATGGAGAAAGAGTTTTGGGTTGCCTGAATTAGATTGGAACTGCTGCTGATGCACCAAGGAGCAGTGATAAAATGAACAAAGCAAGTCATTGCTCTTGGCTTGCATTATCCACAGGCTTTGGCATTTTCCAGCTGAGTGCCTGCCTCTGCCTTCCTGGCCCACTGCTGCTCTTACTTTTACATCATGGCTGTCGAGGAGTGTCTCATTCATAACATCCCTATCACAGAGAGATTCCTTCTTAAATGCTTGGGGAGATGGAGGGCTACAAACCCTGGGAAATCAGCTATACCTAATATATTATGTAGAAGTTCTGTAATCATTATTGAACTAAAGTGCATTGAGTAAGTGGATAAAATCAGTCCCACTGTAGCATAAGTCTCCAGAGATCACAGATAAAAATGCCTCGCACTTAAGCAGAAAAAGGTAACAAAATATTTCCAGTCCCAGCAACAGCATTTTCCCCTCTATATAAATAGGGAACCCTCAGGAGAAGGCAATGATGCAGCAGAGGTTGAAGGCAAAGTTAATGGTGGCGAGGTGGGGGAGTGAGGCAGTGCCTGGGGCAGGCTGGGGGAGCAGTGTGAGCAAAGCTCCATGGAAAAGAGGCAGAAGGCAGAGCCCTGCCTGGCAGGGCTGGTGGGCAGGGAGACATGGGCAGGACCCTGCAAAGCTGGGGGGCACAGTGTGGGTCTGGCACAGAGTGGAAATGAAATTTTTGTGCTCTCTTTTCCTCTAGACTCTGCAGAAAAGTCAAGTTTTATGACCAGGGTCACCTCGGGCCTTGCTTCCCATGGCTCTCAGAGTTCCCCACCTGAGCAGACACAAACGCAGCTGCATTTTTGTGCTTCCTGTGCTAAGGTCTGCTCTGAGCTGCTGCCCCCCTCCAGGGAGCCACGGAGGCATCCTCAGTGGTGAATTTATCCTGAGTTATTCTCCACCAGATAACTGAGCCTCTTGAGAGCTTGTACAGACCTACAACACCATCAATCCTTCCCTTTTCATGCACTTGGCCGAGAGCTGCCAGGCTGCAGTGAATCACCACAGCATGGTGAGATTCCATTGCAAACCTGCTAAAACTTTTGTAAGGGCTCACAGTACAAGATACATTTTGACATGAATGAATGTGGGAAAATTAGGGATTCATATTATTTAATT
>WBNO01002730.1:0-11634 GCA_013400575.1 Peucedramus taeniatus
CACATGGCTCCAAACTCTTTAATTGAAAGATCTGGAGGAGGAGTAATAAAATAGACTTTGACAATCTAGTTTTCAGTGCAGACACAACCTCAAAAATGTAGATTATTTTTCTGTTTGGCTGTCTTTCATTAGGATCAGTTAGATGGTATTTTCACTTTTGTCTCCTTTTTCTAGTCAGCAACAGTAAAAAATTTGAAGCAAACATATTGAAAAATAGTCATATCTATATGCCAATAGTTATTACCAATGACAATTTTCCCCAGTGCAAATGAAATATTATTGACATACATCATCAGACATAGTTTCGTTTCTAACTTGACAGTAATAGGCAGCCAAATCAAGTAATCTTGTAAAAATAATAAATAATTCAAAGTCCTCTAAATTTTCAAGATCTTATTTTGGCCCTTGTTTATTTTTTTGTTAAGTTGCTTACTTTAATTTTTTCCTTTATTTGAAAAAAGCAAAAGAATTAAAATTATCATTTAGTACAATCCAGTTTTCAGTAAAATCATATCATTGTATAACTAAAATTCTTTAAAAGCTTTTTAAATAATTTAGTGGACTCAAAATTACTATCTCAATAAAATCAACATTTTAGAGAGAAAATAATCTATTATTGCAAAATCTTTAGGAAAGATCTGTAAGAGACTTAAGGAGACCTTCTGCAATAAAAGAGTAACAACTCTTTTTTTTTTACATATAAAACATGACATATTATCTACCTTCTATTTTCATGCACTTACAAAAATGATTCCACAGAGATTCCTGGGATTTATTTATGGGTTAGCAATAAACCATATGACTAAGGACTGCACAAAGTCAGCTCATAGCATATAAAAGCAATAAGGAGATCAGGTTACATTATGAAAGATTTTACGCTTGCAAGATTTGATAATTTTAAATGCTATACGTCAAAAAGATCAAGAACATTTAGAAGCCTTAAGGAACAACTCCGTTCAGTGAAGAAGAAAATTGCAAAAGAGATACAAATGGTAAGGAAGTAAAATTTGTCAGATTATTAATGTAAAGAAGGTAAATTTAATTGTCTCAGGAAAATCACTTCTGTTTTGAAGAAAACCATATATCTTTCCCTTTCAAAATGGCAGACTTAATCTACCTCCTGAATAAAATCTCCAATCTCAACATGGCAATGCTATTTACTAGATTTTTCAAGGAGAATTCTAATATGTACAGAAAGGCAGCATCATTATTCAAGTTGACATGAACTCCCCAGATAGCCTTTTTAATTAACCAGATAAAGCAGTGTAGGAGCAGTTTCATCCTGATGCTGTAGCTCAGGATGAGCTTCTCAGTGATCTGACATGATCTGATGTGACAAATGACTTACTAATTTTACCCTACACCCACATTTAAAAGTATACTGTAAAAAGCCATAACCCCTTAAATGGAGAGGACACATAATTTTGAAAAATTTCTTGAAAAATCAGAAGTCAAGGTTTTCATAATCAGATAAGTAAAATAGAACACACACCAACTGAAATACTTGGATATAGCTTACATATATCTCTGAAGGAAAAGGACTGGGATTCAAGGGAGATATTCCCAATAAGACTTCTCTAAGGCTTTAAAACTGGAACCTTTACTTCAATCTCTGTATTGCCCTCTGTGCTAACTTTCATATACTTGATAAGGTATTGGTGACCTCAAGAGCACAAGAGAACCACAGAAACTGCCTTTATCCCCCAGAGACCTACAAAGCATGTGGCCATCCTTTCTCTCCCCTCCCTTCCTCCTTCCTATCTGTAGTTTTATAGATGAGCCATTAGGAATGGGGAAGACATGAACTACCTTCATCTCCAATAACATGAGAGTAACATGTCTCCAGCAGAATAAATCACTGACATAAAATAAATGCCATTATACATTAATGCTACCAAGACTGGAATGAACTGCAGCTGGTTGGATCTGAAACTTCACCAAGACCTAAAGGAAGCTGTGTGGGCTCTCACTGAAAGGATGGGCCACTCAAATAAGTGTCAGATAAGCTTTGTTGTTCACAGCAACACAGTGGATCATATTTGCTAAATGCTAAATATTTAGACTTGAAAAGGGATTTGAAGGGTGAAAGGATGTCTTCTTATGAAATAATCCATTTTCTGAGGAGTAACCTCACGACGACTCATGCAATGCATTCAGAGCAGACTAATGCTAGCTAGTAATTAAAATGAAATACAAAATCTCCACCTTGTGTGAAATAATTCAGCAGCTTATCACCTTACCAGGACACCTGAGAAAACAATGAATGTATTATTGCATACCTTCCACTGGCTTGCAGTTCACATTCAGTGCAGTTCAAGGCCATGAACCTACTCCTCACCTGTTTGATGCCTGCATTTCTGACAGACTTCTGCTCTATTTATGATCCAGAGAGAAAACAGTGTTCCACTGGCACAACACAATACTGATTATAATTTATAATTAGTGATTATAATATAAATTTTGATACATCATTCACAGGCACATTCGCCCTTTTACTTTCTTTCTCTGTTATTGACAAAAAAAATCACCAAATGCTCAATAAAGAAAACCAGACAAACCAAGGGAGGATGAAGACTCTATTAAAACCTTCTTGGCATCATTATTCATTACTTAGTAAATGCTTTTCTATTCTAGCATGCAATCCTTCAGAAACTAATCTGGCCAGGCAACCTAACTATACATGAATTTACACAAATAAGGCTTAGGTTGGAAAACAGAATGCGAATGAGAAACAAATTTTGAACAACTTTTATCTTTAATATAGAGTCCTTTACCATATATTGACTGAGAACACAGTTACCGTTCCTGAAAAGCAAATTCTCTGGACTGTAGTATCACAACAGGGAGGAAAATGACTTATTGTTTCTTGAGTGACCATGTAAATAGCACATAGATTTTAGGAACCATTGTTCACTCTGATTCCATTGCAGTACAAACGTACATTGAGCACATGAAGGAAGTCATTCAATCATTTGTGATTCAGGATTATTCATTATATAATACTTAAGGTATTTTTGTTACTTATTTTCATTTTATTTGTGCTACCAGTGTGGTTACAATATTTTTTTTTTCAGAAACTATTTTATTAATTGTCAGAGTCTCGCTGGTGCTCAGCCCAGCATTCCTCCTCCAAATCTACAAAACATTAGTTTAAGGTAAATTAGAACCAGGAACATATCCCAGCATATTTGTGCAAAGCTTCAGAGGAGTTAGAAATGACCCATAGTCACTCAAAGCCTTTCATGTGACATTTCAGGAATAACCAAGATATGATGCACAGAAGCTGATGATTTTTTCTTTCAATTGGAGCTAGGAAGTGCATATAAACACAAATTTTAAAACAGCTTGGTTACAGTCTTTCTAAGCTTGGGTTTATATTTACTTCAAGCTCCAGTTTCCATATTCAGACGGAATTTTGATTGGAATGCTGTGAATGTAAACTGATCAGAGACAACTGAGACACGGAAGACCACAAAAGGTTTCCATTCCCATTTGCAGAATATTTCCCCGTTAATTTGCTGACTCCTGGAACCAGTACCTAGAATGTGAGTGAGCTCCCCGAGGGTGGGTAGGTTGTGCATCACTGCCATCTTCGGTACGCAGGAGGAATCGCTGGAGTGACGGTCATTTAAATGAAACATGTTGAAATAACTCATTTAAATATAATCAGATGGTTGGAATTTGACAGCAGAATGGAACAGATTTTTCCACTGTTTGCAATGCTACAGAAATCAATAGACACAGCTTTTCTGTGCTGTATGCATATTTAAAAAAAAATATTTGGAGATTGAAAATCCTTGCACAATAAATAGGAAAATTAAAATATCTCATATCACATTGCCAAATGATGGGGTAATAGACACAAACATATTGTTCTGTAAAAAACTGCTTTAAGAAGAAAAAGTATGAATTGATTCATTTAGTCAAACAGTGCTCGAACAGATGGTGTGATTAACAACTAGTATGTTAGCCATCTCAGGAGCTTACAGAAAAAGTAAACAAATGCCTTTAAAACATATCACTTTATTCCCCAAAAGGTATTTTCATTCACTTATTAAAAAATGTGAAAATCTATATATTTATGATAGAAGTAGGAATATTTAGAATATAGCAATCAGATATGTCTGGCAGATAAAATTGTTTAAATTCTGTTTTTTGATGCAGATTTGAAATCTTTCAAGTTTTGGGTTTCACTGGCTGAACTTTCACACCGATTACAATGCATCAATATATGGGAAAAAGGTGCAGGAATGAAAATTCATCATTCAAACTTTAATGAGTGATCTAGTACAAATGAATCAGTATTGTATGAGGACTTGTTCAAAACAGGCCTGATTTTCTTGTAGGAAATGTGTTGTAGCATTTTAACAGGGCAAAAGCTCTAAAAGCAGCTTTGGGACTGAGGTTATACATGCACAGAAAATACATGTGCATTTTTCACCACCAGCAGGAGATGGAACCAAAAAAATATTGTGCTGTGCTTTAAAAATTCTCAGGTATTCATGACAGTCAGTATAAATGAGAGCAAGCTTTTTCCCCACTCATTTGGACAGGACTTGGAAGAGTCTTTCTGCACTGTGTTTGTGAGAAGTGTCTTGGACAGTTGCTATATATGACTTTTCTCTTTGGATCAGTTTTCAGTAATGGCATTTTGAAATGGAATAAGAAAGGAAAAGAATGATACTAACAGCACTGAGGAATGATACTAACACCATTGCACAGCAGAATAGGAACAGAAACAGAATTTGTTCTCCTTATGATCTAGGAAATTAATCACATGCATGGTTGTATTCCACAACAAAGCAGGAGTCAGGTCAGAGCCAAAGGCCATGAGACCTTGCCAATGTGTTGTCAAGACCAAGTAAGGCACTGCCCAGTTAGTCAAGCTCAGAGCTGTGGTCATGCTATCACTCTACTTTGTATAAAGCCTGAATAATTTGTGCTGCATTTAACGTCAATCTACCATAAATAAGTTCAACCTTAAAACATGTACAAAATATTTGAGAAGAAAACTTCAATACAGTCCATTAACTTTATCTTGCAGCAACATATCTTTCCTTCAGTAATGAAGTTTAGTTAGTCTGTGGATGAAAAAGGAAGTTGACCATATTCTTCTGATGCCTCAATTGTTCATCAAGACACCTCTTGGTTATGTTATTTTTTTATTCAGCTAGAAAAAAAAAAATGTCAGTGTAATTAATATAGACAGTAAGTCAGTTCCAGCCAGTTCAGCTTTTATAAATCTGGTAAAATCAGAGACCATAAAAAATTATTCTACTAGCAGAAAAAGATTTTAAAATTCTGAAGTAGTTACTAAAAATATATTTGCTTTTTTCTAATGTAGCTGGCATGTGAGAGGGAAGCATGTTATCAAGCATTTGTAAAGACCTGTGTCTGGTAATATTGCGTAATTCTGGCAATGCATGGCTTAGTCTAATATGTTCTCTGCTGAAAAATAAGAGAATTCATTCAAAGTTTCCTACTCTTCTCTCATGATCTTTTCCTAACCTTTGCATTAGCCAGAAGACTTGTTTTAGAAACAGTAATTCTGAAGAAAGCTTTGCTGTATATAAACAGGGCTGAAAGTTTTTCAGGAAAGACCATGAGACAAAATGTATAGATCAGTGCATTGGATCAAACTTTCATTGTTTTAATTGCTTTCATTTTCACAGATTAGTTGTAAAATAGCAAAGTGTAGTAAACACAGTACTGACCAGGATGATGTTTCTGATTATGACTGAAATGAGAACTTGCTGCTGTGTGATAAAAAAGTGCTTGCCTAAATCTCTAAGTGCTCTCAGTATTCTTAAGGATAAACTATTAAATAACTGGCGCATCAAATGCAAAGCCCCACACAATAGTCTACTTTCACTTCTCAACCTTGCACATCAGAGATGTAAAGAGAGGAGGGGATTAAAAAAACCCATTTCAATACATAGGCACCCAAATGCACATAGTCATAGCTCAAGCAACATGTGAAGAAATCAAATGTTGGAGATGTAAAGTACCCTACCAGCCACCAACCCCATTGAGGAAATTTCCAGATAGGATATTCTCAGTGGATCACAACTGCAGTAGCTTAGGCAAGGAAATGAGCAGCAAATAATTTGTGGCTTTACATGTTAAAATACACAGAGCTGATCACTTGGTACACTGGTTCACAGAGGTAGAATGTATTACTATTCACCCTAAGGTAGTCTCCAAACCTCAGTGATGTATCAGGACCTTACTTTAAAATGAATCACTCAAAATTGACACAACATCTATTCTTCTTAGAGTACATCAGTTCAAAAGTGAAAGTATTGTGGACTTGTGGGTTTGGGTATTACTATAACTTCCTGAGGTTTTAAAATGTGGGGGGAAACTGACTGAGATTCACAAATTTTCACATATTTGCCCACTAAGGAAATCCAGCAGACAGGTCATGTGCTCTTTTGTACGATACATTGAAACTAGACCATCTTTAAGGTCCCTTCCAACCCAAATCAAAACATTCTGTGATTCTATGATATCGGAAGAAAAGAAAGAAGAAAAGTTATAGAAATGAGAAGTAATAAAATCATTCATTTGAGCTATAATGAATAAAGTTTACCCTTGCTAGTCAGACCTTCCCAGATTTTTTTTAATCATTGAAAAATTTTTAAACTCCCTTAGAAGTGATGTTTTTCTCAAGTTCAAATATGGCCAGCTTTCCCTCATCTTTTTCATCTCTATCTAGTAAGGGAATCTGGTTGAGCGACACTGCTAGAACATGTGTGTTAGGTGTTGAAATCAAGCTGATCTAGCATTCCTTCAGGCTTTTGAGATGATAAAAAACCCAACAAAGCTGTAGGTACAGATTCGAGAGCAGTTGCAATTGCAAAATTCAGGATCACAGATGACTTTCTATCAACTAGAAGCCATACTAGAGTTCAGTGACTGCCACACAACAGAGCACAGCAGATCCTGCTCGGGAAGCAAAGCAATGTGTCTGCATCACCATGGCACAGCTGCAGCCAGGACTTACTACTGGGAGTCAAAGATTTTACTGAAGTGCAAAGTTGTGCTAATGCAGCTGGTCAGTTTGTAGGCTGGTCAGCACTAGTTCAGGGCTATCTGTACTGTATTTAGTTGCAGAGTGCAGACATTCCCTGAGGAACCTGCATTCCCTTCATTTTCAGTCCTTTAAACTTAAATCTTTGAACATAGCAGTATAGACATTTACTGACATCCACTGAATCAGCCAGTGTGAAGAACTGCCCTGCCTGATCGTGCAGTCTCCAGATATGAAACTAACATAATAACACTAAGTGAAATTTTTCTTAAGAAGATAACATTTTCAAGGAAACTTGGATTAGCTATCTGCACTGCACACCTGTAGTTCCCGATGAAATAATGGAGAACCTGACAGCAAAACCACTGCTACATCTCCAATGATGAATAAACTAGATTGCCCAATGGCAAAAATGACTATACATCTTGATTGACACTTGACAAGAAATTCTACATCACCACTGTTACTGAGCAAATGCTGCTTAAATAGCTAAAGTAAGGCACAACTTTTATGAAGACATGGAGCATGTAAATTCTCAGATACAAAAGAGCATTAATATTACCCCAGAGGCATCAGAGCTTATTTGGAGGATGACTCTAAAGACTGTTACTACTATTGAAAAAAGCAATATGAAAAATGCAAAAAGAGTGACCCATTCTTTCAGATAAATATTCTCAATATGTACACAGATAAATATTCTCAATAAATAGTATCAATATGATCAATATGTTTCCCTAATCTAGTCTAAAAATTAGAAGTGATTTATTGCATCACTTCTAGGGCAACATCAGAGTCAGTCTGTGGGAGTAGTTAACTACCAATGGAAAGTTTGGCATTCACATCAAACTAAGCAAAAGCTTTGGAATGGGCTAAAAATCGAAAATTTTAAAGTTAATGCTGTAAAATTGTTGCTGTTAAACCAGCACTTTGAAAAGCATTGGAAAGCCAGATGGACACCCTACTGCAGCTTCCTGTAAGTGCTTCAAGAGCCTTGTGTCAGCAACTTTGTACACCCTGGACACTTTTGAAGCAGAATGGAAGTGCTTCAGTGACTGTCTACACAGCTTTGAACACCCAGACTTTTTTGAATGCATTGGACTTAACACTTTGGAAACATCAAGACTAAAGCAACAAAAATGTAGGAGAAACAAAGAAATGAGAAATGCTGTCTAGACATTTAACTTGGGTGATGCAAAGTGTTTTAGCAGAACTGGTCAGGGCAGGGCCTGGTGCAAGTGATGACCATGGCTCCCCATCAGATTGCAGCAGAATATTTGCAGAATGGTTCTGCAGCTCCTGCTGAGAATGTCAGAGCTCTCCTGAGAGCTGACTCCTCTCCAGTACGTTCTCTGCCACTGTATGACTGAGATCGTCATGAAAAAGATTTTGTTTTCTTATCCTATTCTCTAGATACCACATGACTGATTTCAAAAAAAGCATCTTAGTTCTCCTGTCTTATCAACTGGAAGAGATGGAAGAAGACATTCAGTTTTGGCATTTTTCCATATTTGCCATTCCCTCACATGGTACCAGTCAAATGTGTTGCAATGGATAATCTGCATCCATGTATTAAACAGTGGTGCAATTATTCCCTTAAAAGACGCTGGCACAGGTTGTTTTCAATCCACAAACATCCTTTTTAAGTACCTGAATCTAGGTAGAATTACAGTTTAAATATCTTCTACCAATATTGATAGCATTGCCTGTAACTGATAATCCTCCCCATCTCTAAATCTCTGTAGACATCACATTATAATGCTTCATTCTTGCCAACGTTTGCTCTTGCTACATTTTTTCAAGCTAGCAATCATCACACTCTGTTGGGATAAGAACCAAGGATATTTGATTTATTCAATAATTCATAAAGAAAAAAGTTCTAATCCAAAGCAAACTTTAGGTTTTCTATATTTACCCTTAATCTCTCACTTACACTGGCAGGAAATAGGTATATTTATGCCGTCAGAAAACAGCAATGTCAAAGCAGAGCTCAGATGATACAGCTGGTGTCTTTACAATTGCTTTTATACTGCTGTTTTAAAAGTTGGCTGATCCATTGTTTGTATCATTGCTTTGCAGCAGTGAATGATCGAGACCTTGCTGTTACAGCCAGGGAATACACCCCAGAGAAGCACATTGTCATATTAGAGCTGTGTCAATTTACCCCCTTCCAAGGAGATGACCAAACAGATTAAACTCTTCCACGGTATTTTACAATGGGCAAGTTATAAAGACCAAACCATTTTTGTTGTGCACTGCAGCTCGTTAGGCACTTCAGAGATCTAAAAATATTTTTTTTACAGCAGCTGTTATATTTTACATATTTTTTAAAAGAATTGTGTGTGTAAGTAACATAGTCAAATGAAAAACATATGTCCACAGTTAATAGTATACAAAAAGAGCACTATGTATATCACTGAGAAATGAATAACATAAGCTTTGGTTATTGGCTTAAATGAATACTTTACAATCATTTTCCCCCATAAAAGGTGTGAACTCTGAGGGAGGGGGGGAGTACTGCTGGGAATGGTGCCCTCTCTCATCTTAAAATGTGTGAGAATCCAAACAGATTATTTATATGCAGCTTCTTGTATTGATTACATTATGCTACATACTGTGCGATTCAATAGGACTCCTAAAAATATATTTTATAAGAGCTTATGGTTTGTAATGGCAGAATAGCAAAAGGTTCAGTTCTCGCCATAATCTGAAGGCTCAGGATTTACACTCTTTTTCTTGACAGCTCAGAAGGAAGGGTTTGCAGCACACACTAGCACACATGTACGTGGGGCTCTGCCCTGAAGGTCCTTTGCAAACCAAGACAAAATTCTGCCAAGATTTAAGTAGCTGATTTTCCAGATATTCCAACTTTACAAAACAAGAATTTAAATTATGAATAAAATGGACAAACAGGGCTGACTGAAGAAAGGAAAGCATGTTATTTGGGTTTTCTGTGCCATGTTAAGGATTTGCAGTGGCTAAGAGTGGCTTCCCGGGATGACAAACACTGGGTCCATCATCTATGCAGAAAGGCCTCGCCACTCTACCTGTACTGGTAGGGGGGAGGATCTCATAATTTCTTCAGTGAAAGACAGGAAGAATCACTAGAGGGCTCCCAAACTATTTAAAGGGACATTCTCCTTCCTGTAATGTGCATAGGATAACACGAGTTAAAGAAAAGACTTCAAGGATTCTCTTTTTACTTCTCTCGTTGGCTCAAATATTCTGTCTTTGTGTTCAAATTCACTCTTTCTGGAGGAGAGACTGCAAAAATCACTTTGAGGGTGATATAAAGTAGGAGGGGGGAAGCTTTCAGATAGATTTAACAACTGGAGGATTGGCACTGCTGTCATTGGCTGAGCAGAGAGACAGAAATGAGAAATGTGACAAGGAATCGAAGTTGAAAATGTAGCTGAAGGCTGAATTTATACAGCTTGCAAAGAAAGGACAACATTCTGTGGGATGGGACCACCATAATTTGGTAAACTGTCCTATTTCTAAGCCACTTTCCACCCACTAAATTCAAGCACCTTGGTTTTCTTCTGCAATTTTTGGGGAGTCAAGGCATCTCTAATTAATACAGATTTGCACATACTTACATGTGTGTGTATAAATACACATATATTTACATATATACATGTATACACAGTCATATACAAAAGTGATCTTTAAGGGAGCCCACCCTTAAGAGTGATCTTTAAGAACATCATCATATTGTGGAAAGGACAGAAAACTACTGGTATAAAAAGGAATTACCTAAAATTTTCTCTTCACTGACATGGCCTGTCACCTATTCCGTGCCAAGTCCCTTGGGCAGGAGAGACTTTGCTTCCTAAAGAGAAACATCTTTTTCTCTGTGAGTTATCAGCAAGAAAACACAAGTAGGATTTCTTCCAATGCTCCAAATAACTAGTGCTTTTCCTTTTTATGTGCCATGTTGCAGTTGCTCCAGTACAGGTTCTTTTGACTTAAAAGAATTTTGCCCAAATTATCAGTTATTTTAAATGAAGGTTGAAAAACCACCTGTATCTTTGGATTCTGACACCTGCTAAGACAGAAAGGCAAACAGATTCCTATAAAATAAAGAATAAGTTATCTCCTCTATGTGAGTTAACTGGGCATTAAAACTTCAATGGTTTTGACACATACTGTTATAATTTTAGGAGATGAGGTGAGGGAATTTAATTTTTGTCTATTACTACGAAACTCTCATTGTTCCAGACATACCCATTCTGGAAAGATAATAGCCCTCTGAGAGTCTTGGTTTTCTGTGGCTGTGGTGTCTTCACAGGCTTGTTCCTCTAGGCTCGAGTTTAGTGAAATTGTTCCTTATCAGCAGTTCAGTTTTTCTTGGCTTGTTTTTAATGTCCCAAATTGATTTCTAACTGGTAGGCTTTGTCATCAGTATTTAAACCATTCCTTATAAGATGTTCTGAGTGGGGAAGGGAAGTCTGTAGATATCAGACTTCTGTTGCAGTGGAAGAACAATATCATGATAAGCAGGTATCAGAGATTGATGAGCTGTTTAAAAGTCTAGAAATGACATCTGAAAGCAGCAATTTTTTGTTTGATCCTGAGGTTGTTTCTTGTGCCTTTCTGCTTTT
>WBNO01002731.1:217-39432 GCA_013400575.1 Peucedramus taeniatus
AAAAAAAAAACCACATTTCCTATGCAGAATCTTTGGGGCTTTAACCATAGGATGATTTCTAAATTTTTAAGAGTAACACCCTACTTAAATTCACAGCCTATATTACATGCTTTGATACTAATGTTTGTTTTTTCTGTCTAGTGAATATCCAAGCCTGAAGCAGCATAATGTACACAGGTAGATTAGAGCCACATAACCTGAAGCAGAATTCAGGCTTGAAAACGGGACATAAAGTTTATGGTTTTTTTTCACTCTACCAAATATTCCAATCAGAACCAAATTAAAATTACACCATCAACACACTTTACAGTATTTTTTTATCTTTCTTGTAAACAGTTGTTAACTTTATATGACACAGAGTTATTTCTTTTAACGAAGAAGTGCCTAAAACAGGGGCTCCTGCACTGAAGGCATTACTGAAACAATCAGCAATGACATAATACTTGCTCCTACAAGTTTACTAAGATAATGTACAATATCTATATATGTACACATGTATAAGTAACTGGTGAGAAAAGGAAGGTGTGAAAAGAAATACTAAGGTCTTGAACAGCTGCAATTCAGTGAAAACAATGTAGGTTTCAAATCACCTGCTTTTACAGTGTATATGGAATATGTGAAACAGCATTGCATTAGTTTAGTTCCCAAGCAGAGTGGAGAGAATTAGTAACACATGAAAGCAAAAGCCATCCATTTGGTTTTACTCGGTTAGGGACCCATCCCTGCTGAACACATTAAACTGCAAATCCTGAAAAAGAGCCACAGTTTTGCAGCAATGTTATCTGCAATTTAATTGCAAGATCCCTACAAAAAGCTCACTTGGGTATTTTGAAATATAGTGACTTCCTTCCAAATACCTAATTTATTTTTTTGTACAAACCATATTAAAAAAACATGATGTAGGGGTTGAGTAAGCTGGAAATTAGATCTGCACAAATAGGCTATATTTCAAGACTCTTGTGATAAGCTTAGCAAATTAGAAGGGAAAAGATCTACTCACACTGGTAAGCATGATATGGCCACTTTTATTGTGCTGAGATAGAGATAATTCAGCACTTCTACACATTTCATTTTAATCGTCACAGAATTAGTCATCAAAGATTACAGCTGCTTTCAAAGGAAATGTTAAATCAACAACTGGAAAAATGTATTTGAATACATTTTCCCAACAAATGCTAATTCACTTTTATTATCAAGTTTTAGCCTGTGGCATCCTTAATATGCATCAAAACTATGACCATATAGAAATTAATCTACTTCAAATCCTGATTTTTAGTTTATAACTTTGCTGGGAGGCTTTCCTCTGTTACTTTCTGTGTCCTTCCCTTCATCTGTCCCTGAAAGACCCATCAGCAACTGACTGAGCTTGTCCTTGTACTAAGCACAATGGTGGCAGCACAAGCAAGACCACCAGCCCAGGGCTATTGATTGCTTTTCTAGTGATTCTAACTCACTGAAGGCTGGAGAAAGGAAAAATTCAAGAAGAAAGTGTGAGACTGCTACAGAACAGCAGGATCTGACTTTGACCATGAGCTGGGTAGGGGAGCACAGTCTGCTGAGGAACTGACAGCCACAAACATGCTGTCAGGAAGCCAAATGAGGAAGATTTTGTGGTAGACACCTATAATTTTTTTAGTGTGTCTTGTGCTGTATGCATGACAGAGTGCACATGGCTCAGACTGCCATAAGACCCTTCAAGGTGAAACAGCAATGCAGCACACCCACAAGGACAGAGCTCTGGAGGGGTATTCATACCCTCCACAAAGAGAAACTGACTTCTCACCATTGATCTTTGAACATGCAGCACCCCAGGAAGTGCAGTATTCTACAGACATAAGGACAGGTTCTGAATATTCCTCAGATTCAGTCATCTTGAGATGCAGCCCTATACACATCCACATATACACTTGTGCATGCCTGGTGAGCATCCACAAGTAGAAAACAAGCAGAGACATGACTGTAACAAAGATTTTATAGCATCTTATGTAAATAACCTGATTTCAAATTCAAACAGTTCTCTGAGAAAGTAAAATGCAGTGTAAGATTGACAGGTTGCAATGTACTCTTAAAAACTGAAGTACTACATGGCACCAGAGCGGAAATAAAGTAAGACTATTACAAGTAAGACACATAATAAACACATGGGAAGAACAAAAGCAGCTTGACATATCTATCACCCTCTTTTACTTTATAGGTTTCTGTTCTGTTCTGTTTCTACACAGACTCTGTATATGCCATCCCTCTGAATCAAGTCCATAAATACTGTCATAATCTCTGACCTTGTCCATGCACACATGAAAAGCTCCATTAAATTGAAAAAACCCCAATAAGTAAAGTCAGCTCCTCTGTGCTTCCTTGTTGAATGGAACCACCCCAGGACCAGAAAATCATAGATGACTCCTGTCAAGGAGCAAATTACTAAATCCTTTTCCCAGTTTCTGCTGGTATAAGTGCATAAATACTGGGAGCTTGAAGGTAGCTGTCTTCTGTACAGCAGTGAAATGCTATGGTCATGCCACAAGTGCTTGTGTCATTCTTTTGGCACATGCTCTGGGCCCCATGACTGGAACTGAAACTGTGATACAGAAAGCAAAGGCACAATCAAAACCTCTTCAGGGACAGACAGCCAAATGGACAATGATGAGTTCCAAAACATCAGACTTAGGCAAACAAAGGAAATAAATACAGAATGATCTATGCATAGACCGTAAAAGAATGATACTACAGTTTGTCAGTTGTTACCTGTGTCTTCATTAGAATTATGTTTTTATTTTTCCTAATTTCTACAAGCTCCTATTCTTTGTGAAAAGAATGCATGTGAAAACTTGAAATAAATTTTTAAAAGTGTCTCAGTTACTCTGCAGCATTTTTTCTCTCTTTAAGAAGCAGTCAAAGTTTCTATCAAAAAATCTGACTCTCATCTTAATTATGTGCTGATAGGTACATTTGTAGGGGCAGAAAAAGGGTTTCAACCAAAAGTAAAAGAATTACAGCAGATTTTATGTAATCTTGAAGGAAAATATCTGACTTTCTTATTTAACTCACAATGGTACATACATTTCAGGGAAATACCAGTGCTGGAGTATCAAATCACTATTACTGTCAATTTAAAAAACAATATGCCACAGTGACAGTGTAACTACTAAATAGTCACAGGGTAAGCAGCAAACTGCAAAAAGAAACATAGCACTGTACAACCAACATGCTTGCTAAACTTCTAAACAATCTCTCCTCTTATCCCCCCACCCAACAAAATCCTGTGTCTTTCCTGCCCTTGCAGACTGTCACACCTTCTTCGCAGACTACACAGACTTCAGCTGACAGGAATTCAAAGGTAAATACAGCAATACCCTAATGTGGAGCCATTGCAAAATGAAGCATTGTTGAGGTTTTTAGCATGACTGACTTCAGTACTTCAGAAAATACCATTTCCTTCTGGTTTTTCACACAATCTTTGCCAATACTGGAATCAAGAGTGGATTTGAAGTGGTTGTGCCTGCTGTGAGTGACTTCTGAGCCTTCTAGGCATGCAAGAGACAGAAAACTTCCTAATGTTCTTCAGTGCTTGGCAGGTAGAGAACTTGGATGAAGAATGGCTTACTACAGGGTTGACTAACTGATGAAAACAACACTTCTCAGATCTGACAAACTGAATGGATTAATGGACAGAAAGGAACCACTTAGGATTTTCTCCCAAGGGAAAACCAGATAGCTTTCAATTGGAAAGCTTAAGGAAGAAGGTGTAAAAGGCATTCTGTATTCCTACATACACCTTTGTTGTCTACTCTCATTACTAAATGAGAGCCCAGAAGGGAGACATGCATGTGATCCACGTGTTTGTGCTCACTCAAGACAACACAGCAGAGAGAACCTCTGGCTTCTCAGCAGACAGCACAAGACAACAAACAGGCTGCTCAGACTGAGGCTCATGAACACTATTCTGCTACGTCTTCATTTGAAATATTTTCAAAGTATTAAAAAAGGACATTTTCACTACTTATTTTTTTAAGTCCAGCATAGGAATTTTGTCTAAGCCAGACTCTTTGTACAAACAGGTGTGCTTGTGGAGGTGCAATTGGCAAACCTACTGTTTCAGGAGAAATATTGTAACACAAAATGCCTCAGGATCCCCAAACATATAACACCACATTAAACTTGAGTAGTCTCATGAAGAAACAGCAAATATTATTTTTCTTATTCAGAGCTGTGCCTCAGTGCTGCCATCCCTCCTCAGGTTACCTGCTCCATGTGTAGGACAGCACCCATAGCATTTTGACACAGAGAATGTGCTTCCTTCCCTTCTGTACCAACTAGGCACTGATTCCCTCAGGACATGCTAAAAAGAGTCACAGATGAAAAGTTGCAATGGACAAACAAAAGATGTCTAGATTTCTTTACCCCCAGTGGATGTCTGAAGATCAGTTGCAAACAAATCAGACCGTATGGTATCTCACATTGCACAGCTCACAGTAGTAAATTTCCACTTCATTTAACCCAGACAGCACACACGAGCACACTTGTGGTTTATCTAGCTGTGCTTCTGTTAACATTAATATCATTTAGCTCACACAAGACCACGCTTTAGTTACTACATGCATTATAATGATACAGAATTAAAGATATAATCATAGAACTGAAGTTTAAATATTGCCTCATGAGAAAGGAATACAGGGATTTCTAAAATAAAACCTATAGAAAATCTGTAATAGATTATTCCACATTTCA
Source organism: Peucedramus taeniatus (assembly GCA_013400575.1). Taxonomy (NCBI): domain Eukaryota; kingdom Metazoa; phylum Chordata; class Aves; order Passeriformes; family Fringillidae; genus Peucedramus; species Peucedramus taeniatus. The sequence goes on from WBNO01002731.1 coordinate 4,943, forward strand.
TCAATTATCATTTTCTCATGAATAAACTTCCAAAGTAATGACGAGCTAGCTTATCCCTTGCTAGAGCAGACTGAGGTAACAAAGTAAGCTATGTGAGAAAAACTGCTTTAAGCTGACATGATACAGAACTCGTGGCTATGTCAGACAGTAAATGTGATTTCAGTTCTGAGTACACTAACTCCATGTCTTCCAGAAAAAAAAAAAAAAAAAAAAAAAAAAAAAAAAAAAAGAAAAACCTACCCAGCAAAATTATATTTTGGATTGGAGAAGGTTATAAAGGTAGAATACAACTGGTTAGTTTTGAATATGCATATCAAAGTGAAAGCCATCACCATAGTCTTAGTTTTGCTTTGTCTAATAATTACTGGGATTTCCTTGATGGCAGATGAGTGAGAGGGAGGATGAAAAAAAAAAAATCAGTGTGTGGCTGTAAAATTCCATTTTGTAAACTGGATTTTAACTAAGGAACACATCAGGTCACCAGCCCTGAACGGCCTTCCAGTAGTAAAAAATTGACTGACAAAGGTAAACTGACTGAATTTTTTACCATAGAATGGTTTGGGTTGGAAGGGCCTTCAAAGGCCATCTAGTCCAACCCTCTCCCAATGAGCAGGAACATCAACCAAGACAGGTTGCTCAGAGCCTCATACAACCTGGTCTTGGATTTTTCCAAGGACGGTGCATCCACAACCTCTCTTGGCAACCTGTGTCAGTGTTTCACCACTCTCTTTGCAAAAAAATTTTTCCTTATATCTAGTCTGAATTCACCCTATTTTAGTTTAAAATCATAACCCTTACCACAATAGGCCCTTCTAAGAAGTCTGCTCACCCCTTCTTTTAAAGCCTTCCTTTAAGTACGGAAAAGCCACACTGATATTTCCCTGGAGCCTACTCTTCTTCAGGCTGGACTTCCACAGCTCTCTCATTTTTCTCTCATAGGAAATGGGCTCCATCCCTTGGACCATTTTTGTGGCTCTCCTCTGGACCCACTCTAACAGGTTCATGTCTTTTGTATTTTCTCTGTGGTTTTGATGTATTATTGTCTAGACTGAAAACCAGAACCTTTAATAACAGATCGGTAAACGAACCTCGCTTAGATCAAAACACATGGCTGTGCCAATTATTGACTAAGTAAACAGCAGCGTGAAAAATTGTAACCCTTAATTGCAGCCTCAAGTGTAGTGCCGGGCATTCTGCATTTTCTGTTTATCCAAAACAAACACTAAGTAGCTTGCCACATGTTTCTCATGTCTCCAAGGACTAATTAAAACTGGCCATCCCTGTTTCCAACCACCTGAGTATCGATTAAATCTCCCTGGGTAAACATTGCTTCCAGCCTTCTTTCACTGATGTTCTCTGTGACCCTTTGCTTCTTTTGTATGGTAGTTCACTATTAAATTTTGCCTGCTAATTCAGCAGAACAGTGTTGAACTGCAGCTGCCCCATTTATTTCAGTAAAACAGTAACTTACTGAGCTACTGGAGTTACACATAAGTCCTGTTGACGATTTCTCCAAAGTTTCTGGTGGCAGCCTCAGCGTGCTTTCACCTTTGGCTATCGCTATCAACTGCACATTCAGTGTCCTGTGCAAGAATCACAGGTTCCAAAATGTTTCCTGAAGGGCCATGTGTCAAACTGGACCTCCCAAGCTCTCCCTGCTAGTGAAGTTTCTCCTGAGAAAGAAGCTGGCCCTAGAGAAGCACATCATAAGTAAGAAACCACAAGGGTACTGGCACCCATAGTAATTACTGCTAAGTACCACGGCACTTCGAGTTGCAAAGACATAAGCAAAATTATAGAGTCTCCCTGAGACTAAAAATTAAATAAATAAAAAAGAACAAGCCAGGTTGTTAGAACTACTTAATCGTCTGGACACCAAGAATTTAGATCCAAGGTTCTCAAATTATCCCTTCCAGTGCACATTGTTTTGCATGTATTTATAATGAATCACTCAGCTTTCATGACACTGAATTCCATTCACTCTTTCTCAAGCCTGAATTAAAATGCCCAAATTATTTGCTGTCTGCAAATGTGCTGCAGATGACTGCTAGTCTCTCCCTTCTACCAGCCTACTGGCAAATGCTTCCAGCATCACCTCATCCAAAGGAGGAATTATGTTATCATACAGCCATATCAAAAGCCCTTCAGATGCCACACAACAACTCTTTATATCCTCAGTCATGCAGATTAGATAAATAGTATTAGTAGCAACTATTTCCTCCTAACTGATTTTAATGCTATTGAACAAAAAAGGAGGGCAAAATACATACACTGTATTTCAATAATCCCAAATGAAGGCAGAAAACCTAAAAAAACCTGTCAATTTAAATATCTTGTAGCAATATTTGAATAACACATGACAAGGGGAAAAAAAAGAGTTATTTTCACATACATACATACTTAATGTCCAGGATAAGGATGAAGTCAGAATCTTTCAGCATCCTGCAAAGAAGTTAATTTTTTTGAAGGACACTGTATCTGGACCATGTTGAAAGTTTAACTAATTCCTTTGTATAACAGAAGATAAGGTATTACAGGTAGCATTGGAAGGCTTTTCTTCCCACTGAGATAGAATGCAGTGGTTTACCCAAGTGATATGAGTTCTTCTTTCCAAGACTGTAACCAGTCCATTTAGTTCCTCCCATAGGGTGGTTAGTGCTGGCATGAAATCTTCATGAATGCTTTTCCTTCAAACCTTTGTGTGCTAAGTTCAACTATCACGTTTGAAAATCTAGAGAGTTTGATTGTTGGGGGTTCACATAAAGGAAGATCTTCATATCATACCATGAAACCTGACAGCTGTGAGAAGGCATCTTCTTGAAAAGGGCCAGCATGGCGCCATGATTAATAAAATAATTTCTACCCTAATAGGGGACTCTCTAATTTCAGCAGTGAAACTTATGGAGAATTGTATCTAGACAGCCTAACTTTGAAAGTAGTAGCAATATTTTTTTTTTAGGAGAATAAATGGGTTAATGGAGGGTCCTCTTAGAGAGGAAGCTGCTTCCCCTTCCATACAAAAATGGGATGGGTGATAGGAAAGGGTGAAGCTCAAGAGACTGATATAAGAGACTGAAAGACTTTACTGTGAGACATTGCTAAGGAGGCCACATGAAAACAAAAGGGACAGAATAGGAAAGCAAATGTTTCTATATATACATCACAGTAACATCAAGCCCAAAGTATTTATTACGTGTTAATCTTCATTGAATATCATCCCATATCGAGATGATGTGGGCTTGTTACTTGATTTGCAACAAATAACATTTATAATCTATTATACCACTTATACATATTTAAATACAAACAATGACAAAATCATATGAGAAAAACATGAACTTTGCAATTAAATCACTTCAGTACATGGTATTGGGCTCCTGTAAAATGACATGAGGTTATTGTTCTTCTCAGTATCATTACAGAAAAAGAGCCCATAATTAATGAACTACAAATTAGCAATACCAAAGACCTCTGCTGAATAAAAATACACAGGTATCAAAAGACAGTGATATCACTAGGATAGCAAAATTTGCCAGCAGTAAGCAAGTTCAGAGAAATATCAGTATCTGTCTACAGAGGAAACAAAGTTCTGAGATCCAGGTAACTTTATTTGCAAGGACTAATGATAAAATAAAGTTCATTTGAGTGGAAAAACATTGGAAATGGCTTTCCAGATGTGAATTCATGCCTTGAAGAGCACTGTACATTGATGACATCCTAATCAATCTCCCTAGGACGCTGGTCTGTTTGCATGGTGGCAGAGGACTTCATGTCATCTGGGCCTGTCACATCTGGTAGGAGGCACACAGCTAATCCATCATGAATCCATTTGCTGTGAAACAACAGCGTCTGACAGCTTCTCAGTCTCACTGCTCTATCACACTAAAAACCTCTGCTTGGCAGAAATACCCAGACAGTTAAGGGAGATGGCTGCTAGGAACCAAAATGGGAAGGTATTTTTCTTCTACAGTTCTCTGCTGGGTCTAAAGAAATAAATTTAAAATGTTCCAAAGTAGTTAACAATGCTTGTACAACAGCGCTTTCAAGCAGCCACTTACTGCAGCAATTCCCAACATTTTCACATGTGAAAGATAATTGCCCTTCTAGATCATTTAGGAAACAAGCTCGGCTCTCAGTTTCAAAGCTCCAACTACTACAGTTGTAGTAACTACAGTTACTAACTAACTACAGTTAGTGTCTAACTTTACTTAGACATGAAACACCTATTCTTGTATACTGGAGAAAAACTACAATAAACAAGTTCTTTATGTTTAGGTGGAAATTCATGCACATCAGCTTCTGCCTGTTGCCTCTTGTCCTATTGGTTGGTACCACCAAGAAGAGCCAGCTCTGTACCCCTGAAACCCACTCTTAGATATGTGTACACATGAATGAGGCAACCTTGCAGTCACCTCTTCTTGAAGCTAAATAGGCACAGTGCCATCACTTTTTCCTCATAAAAGAGATTTTGCACACCTTTGACCAACTCAGTAACTCTCTGCTGCACCTGCTCCAGGAGCTCCATGTCTCTCTTGCCCTGAGGAACCCAGAACTGACACAGCACTCTGGATGAAGCCTCACCAGGGCTGAGCAGAGGGGCAGGATCACCTCCCTCAACCTGCTGGCAATGTCCTTCCTAATGCAGCCCAGCACACCTTTGGCCTTCTTGGCCATGAGGGCACTGCTGGCTCATGGACAGATGTTGCCCACCAGGACTCCCAGGTCCTTCTCTGCAGAGCTGCTTTCCAGCAGGTCAGTCCCCAGCCTGTGCTGGTGCATAAAGTTCCTCCCCAGGTGCAGGGCCCCTGCATTTGGCCTTGTTAAACTTTGGAAGGCTCTTCTCTCTGCTCACCTCTCCATGAGCATCTTTTCAGAAGACATTGTCCATATTATTTTTCAATGCTTGGAGAAGGGCAGCAGGACCAACGTGAACACCAAAGACACTTTTCCTCGTTAGAATTGTTTTGTTTTGTAATTATGGCAAAAAACAGATGGCTTACTTTTAACCCTGAAAAACGTATCATACAAATCACGTCCATTTAGTAACATCAGTTTTGCGTCTGCCCCAGCTCAACTAAAGCTATTGGCTGGAGTGCTTAGAAAAATATATAAATATACATTCCATATACTTAAAACAATATATAATTGTTCTGTATATCTTTTAGCTTCAACTTCTGATTTCTTTTAACCAGTGTGTGCAGTACAGAATAAAGTTCTTTGTATTTCAGGAAACTAAACTGCTGTCTTTTCTAAAGATTACATGGACATCTGATATATAGAAAGTATTCTTCCAACATAAAGCACTAATTCTCTTCATGCATTTTAAACCCAACACACATTGTTTACTGAAGATTTAAGATGAAATTTCTATTCATAGACAATGTTCAGGACATAAAATGCCTATTGACTTTCTAAAAAGCAAGAAAAAATGCAAAGAGCTTACTTAATAGCTTCAAAACTGAAAAAATGAAAACTTGAAAAGTCAAACTATTTTCTTTACAGACTTTTTACATATTCCAAATAATCAATTTATGCTTGTAACAGGAACAAGTAAATTTTTGGCAAACTAAGGAAATCAATTGGACTCTTTCTAATCTAATTGTTTTCTCCCAAAGGGATAAACATATCTTGTGACAGGGTTTGCTCTAACAGTACTACTTAAATTTATTCTCTATGCATTTCAAATCCAAAGATCAAAAGACATAAAGATAGGGAAAAAACCTCTTAATCTGTGCCCCAAAGCTGCAAATGTGTTAATATTCTCATCTTTCATGTTTGCAAGGTAATTACAGTAAAGAGCTCCATACTGTATATTTCAAGAAGGAACTTTACCTCTGATAACAGTGGACTTTGAAAGGAGACAGTATTCCTCTTCTTGCAGAACAACTTGTTAGATATTTTCTGGGTTTAAAATTGAAGTCTTTATACCCACTGTGTTTACAAACACTCAAAAATGTTTTATCTTTGGAAAACCAAAAAGCACCTGTTGTTAATTGATTTTGTTACTTTTACAGGATGTAGAGATAAATAATACTAAAACCTTGTGCAATGTATGCTCTAACTCAACACAAAACTGTTCTCAAACTTTTAGAAATTCAAATTTGTAATACAAGTTTCCTTCTTAATAAATTAACTTCTCCCCATACCCTTTCTCTAATTATAAATAAGAATTATTCTGTTTATACTTCAGAAACAAATTGTGATGACAAATGGGCAAAAACTTTTCTTTATCTTCTGGACAGTTCCAATAAATACATACATGCATTATTATTGCATATCAATATAAAAATAATTTTGTTTCAATTTTTTATTGAATAAAAAAACCCATCAGCTTCTTGTTTGGCAATTTTTAAACTGTATTAATAAAAGCAAAGACAATTTAGGAACATAGAGCTGGCTTTAGAAACCATTCACTGAAGACATTAATTAATAATGTCTTATGTAGTACGTCTTAATAATTAGGAAACTATATGAACATAAAGAAAACTTGACTAGAAGTTTCCTTGGCCAGATCTGAAGCTTTCACACATGAAAATTCTTTTCAAAAGGTTCCCTCCTATACCATTTATCATTATGCTACAGTCCACATGGGCCACTAATATTGATGTACAGTATTTAAAACACTGAAAATTTATCATGTGCTACATGACGTGCTTCATTTTTTTTGTATTTGTTTTTATTTAATGTTAAACTATCTTGTGAATTTGCCCAAATAGCCTACACATGCTTAAAAATACATATATCTGATTCAGACCGCAAAAATTAATTTACTAATATTTAGAAACTTCTATAAAGATTGAAAATGTATCCTAAAATCTAAACAGCATTTTAGAATTTTTTTAGATTTGGATATTTTTTAGCATTTTAATAATTTTTGTAATCCATGTAATTGAGAAATTGATTTATAAATTGTTTGAGTATACCTGATTGGATTTCAGCAGCCAGTGTGAATGTTTTGGATTTTTATCTTGCTGATTTCTATATCACTCAGTGAAAAAAAAAATTTACAATTTACAGAGCATATTTAAGTGTGCTTTCTTTGTTAGAACTTTTTTAACAGCAGACTGTTTCTTCTTCCTACATTCTGGTTTTGTATTTGCTTTGGGGGTCATTAATAGCTTCTCCAGATTTCTTTCTTCTCTTTCTGGTTTTGCATATTTAAGTCTATCATCTTGAATATTAAAAAGCACAGAAACATGCATTTCAGCTCAATGAAAATATGTTAATCAAAAAAGTGTGATGTCCCATGTCACCTATAATCCTCTCATGGCTACTCAGAGATCAAACAGATAACAATTCATCTAAACAGAAGTCAGTTCTCAAAAGGTTACAGCTACCTGTGCTAGAAGGACAGTAATGATTCCCTGAGAGCACCATAATAATCAGTAAACCTTTGTCTTGAAAAACATCAGCAGCTTACTTCTGATAAACCACGGGAATTAAGCCCGACAATAATACACACTTGGGATAGCTCAAGTCCACCCACTAACTATTTAAAAAGCATGAAAAAATATTTCTTAATTCCTTCCAAATTTTCTTAAATGTTCTAAAATACATGGATCGCCACACGTAAACATACTAAATTCTGTGACAAGCGAGAAAGAAAAAAACTTACACCCTGATGCACATTCTTACATGCTGGTATGTATGGACCACATGGCTCTCATAAGTTTTGTGCTGCAGCCCTTGGACTATTTAATTCTGCTTTGATGTAAAGCTGCTTTGATTTTTAGGCCTTATTTTCTGCAACCCATAATTGTTTTAAGCTTAGAACAGGAAACACAGCTGGAAAGGAGCAAATAATTCTGGGTCCTGCTCTCTGCATTCACACTGGTAGGCAAGTGACTTGACATGGAATTTTCTTTTGTATATAAAGCATATAAGTAATTGCATACATAGGTATACCACAGACCTCAGAAAAGCAGTTTACATGGTGTTTTAAGGATTAAGGACTAGGCAGTGGGTGTGCTGTACAAGTATGGCTAAGAAAGAAAATGAAACACTTGCACCTTACAGGTATATACACCCTGGTGGACAGGAAGCAAATTATAGTTTACACTGGATTTTCTTAAGGCAAGGTGGGTTTTTGATGCAATGATGCAATGATTTTGGGTGTTATGAAAGAGCACTCCAGGAAAATCATGGGAGGAAAGTACGAAGATAACACAGGACAGAAGTTCAGAGCAATGGAGAATCACAGATCCACAGAATGGGTCAGGCTGGAAGGAACCACAGTGGGTCCTCTGGTCCAACCATCCTGCTCAAGTGGGGTCATCCCAGAGTACATGGCACAGGATTGTGGCCAGAAGGGTCTTGAATATCTCCAGTGAGGAAGACTCCACGAGCTTCAAGGGTAATCTGTGCCAGTGCTTGGTCACGCACACAGGAAAGAAGTTCTCCCTCGTATCTGTCAAATTTTCTCCTCCTATATTCTCATATCATAGTCCTCATTTCTTGGGAGAGGATCCCAAGGTCAGTCAGAGAAGCAAAACCACCCACAGTCCTTCCCTCAGATTCTGAACTAGATTTCATTTCAGTCAAGTTTGCACTGCCTTTTCATTGCTGCTACATCATTTCTGTTGATTTTGTTTTTTGTCCCATGAGCTCTGAGGAAATATTTAAGGCTAAAACTGATTTCAGTAAACTAGTTTTATGAATTGCTAATCCTGATATCGGACTTATGATCCCCTGAAGATCCACTGTGTTCAAAGGAAACATCAAGAATAGGAAACCTACTAGATCAGCAGTTCTAAGATTGCAGACTAAAAGTGCTGTGAAAATTTTGATGCCAAACTCTGAACCTGATAAACTCTGCATTGTTGGGAATAATTAATGACCATTCCCAACTTCAGTTGCAGCCACAGTTATGTCCTTAGGTCTCCCTTGGCACTTTAAAATGTAATTTGCTGCTTTATGCCAATTTTTTTTAAAGAGGGAGGAAGTGTTTAATATCTAGTTCATGCCTAAATCAATTTGAATCCACAAACCAAGAGGATCTGAAATAGCCTAATTTGGACACTTCAGAGTTTTCACACTTCTTAGCATCACATTTTTAGAGCACCATCCAGCACTAGGTTTTTTTAAAGCATCCTGTGGAGTTCCCTGCTTCCTCTCCAGAGCAGTGAGAGCACTTGCCTAGGTAATGGAAGGCAAGCTTAAATCCTCCTTCAGCATTCCAAAAGCCAAATCCATTACCATAAACACTAGGATGCCAGCTAGTCTGACTCCAAGAGTGAGTGTGTTAATTGAGAAGAGAAAAAGGATTCTAAGGGGACAGGGAAGGAGTGGTATCTGTTTCACTCTGTTTGCTGGGGACAGAGAATAACATAAAACCATATTTCAGAGCTTATCAGACCACCTGGAGTTTGGGCTCTACTCCAGGCTGATTGATGTATTTTGGCAATTACTGAAATATATAAGCAGACCTGAAAGGACATCCAGAACTCTTTTCAGTCTTAACAGACTCATTCATTGCTGACAGGATAATGTATCTTCATGCAATTCTTGGTATCCCTCCAGCACAGTGAATGCCTCAGTGAAAAGTGACCACTTCAGAAGGTGCAGTAAGATCCTCCCAAAAGAGCTTCTGGCAATGCTGTCCTAGCCAGGGCCATTCTCTCTCTGAGCAAATCAGTAAGGTCAGTGGTTAATGAGAAAAGGAAAGGTCAGTGTAGTTCTTTGTTATGTTGCTTTGTCACTCCTCCATGCATAGTAAGGTTTGACTATCATTGTTACGAAACAAAGATAATCCCATGATTATCCAGGCAACTGATTATGTAGTTCTGATACCTGGAACAATCACCAGGAGTGGTTTCCAAACAGACATGGGCCTGAAATACATCCACATAAACTGATTAACCACTTACCCTGACTAACACATACATATGTAGAAACTCGGATCTGTATGTGCAGAATTTGCCTCTACCAACTGGAAGAAAATGTATCTAATGAGTAATGTTATCAGCTCTATTGCAAACAGCAGGCATCTTCCATGCTGCTTACATTAAACTCTCAGTGAGTGAGGTAAATGACATAACTTCTGCTCTAAGTCAGCATTTCCCCATTACAAAAGAAAAAAGATCAAAACCTTGCCATTAATCACATCTTTGCTTGTAAGCAGCACCACACCATTACTCCAAGATAGGTTTTCAGTAAGTAATAAAGTACTAACAGGATAATGGCAGTGGAATAGCAAATGAAATCTGTTCTTGCTCACATTTGTTCCACTTCTTTGCACTGATAGTAAAAATACATAAAATGGGATACTGAAGATACCCATATGCAGTGCGTTAAAATGAAGAGGAAAAAAACACTCTAGTGGATACCACTCTCTCTCATGCATCATCAACTACTTTCTGCCAAAGTTATACTAAGCTGCTAAGAAGCAATAAAAAGCTGCAACTGGAGAACTACAGAAGATTCAGGGCATGTAAACATACACCAGCCTAAAAAAATAACAGTTCTCATCCCTAAAGACGTCTCTATTATCCATCTTCCTTTATGTATTTTTCACATCCTCTCAAATGAGAATTTGTATTTAGTCAGTGATTGGATGTTCACCCCAAAAGTTTCTAACTTCAGCCTGTGAGTTTAGCAATACATTCCAGAGTCAAAACTTTGCCCTGCCAGTCTACAACCTACTCAACACATTGACTTTCCAAAAGTTCTCCAGCAGACCAATGTGAAGGATGCATATGAAGGATGTATATGCCCTATGATCACTTTGCATCCCCATATCCAAACCCATCTGTCTTACTAGTTTGTAGGAAAGTGATCCCCTTAAGAGACTAGTTTGCCTTTAGTACAACAGGATGAGACTGATTGTCGAGACACTCCTCCAGGCAGGAATCCGTGTGGGATAACAGGACTATATTCACCGGGGTTGTATGAACATCTCTATCCAATGCACCCAAATCTTCAAATACCCAACACCTCATGGTAAGGAAGTCAAAATTTAACCCCCTTAAGGAAGTATATCCCACCCACACATGGGATGTGAAAACTACAGCAAGTCAGCAAAGCATGTCATTCAGAGAGTAACCATATGATTTTACATTATATACTACAAACTAACAAGAAAAAATAAACACGAAATTCTGCACATGCTAGCCAATACCTACATGACAGCAAGTAATGGTATGAACTGTAAAGTTAATAAATGTGTATATTTGGCAGAAAAGAATAAGAAACTAAAGAGAAAAGAGCATATTTATCTTATTCATTTGACTAAAATCAATTTTGGTAAGAATACAACTACAATTGCTACTATTCACAAAAAAGATGTGTTTATGAAGTAATTCATATGGCATCATGACATTTTCATTAGATGCTGTGCTTTTGCTCAAAGAGAATACAGTACAGTATCAAAATGATTGCCAGCTGCTAGCTCTGCTGTCTTGAGTTCAATTAAAGAACATGAAAAATCAGGTTTTGATTTGCAGTGTTCTAAATACTTTCAGAAACTACTTACAGGAAAAGCAAGAACATGAGTTCCTTCTTAGCACTACCTGGGACTGTATGCACAACTTTCAGTTACCAAGAAATAGTTTCAAACAACTTGATTGCAACTTGAGGAACAGGAATGTAATAATTAATATGCAAATTGTAAGTGCATATTAATGTAATTAGTACAAAGAGATAGCACTTGTCAGATAAAGACTACTCATTTGAATTCTTTTGCAAGTGAGCAGAATTTGGCCATGGTTGGATCTCCATGTACAGATACAGAACTTCTTCTCTGCCACAGCTGTAGATCAGATGTAACAACAGCAAAGACTGAATTCACACACTGAAAAACATTACAAGATGTGATTACAGCCTTCAGCTCTACTCATGTGTTTCACTGTTTATCTATTGCAGTGAATCTCTTCCTATTAGATTTAATTATTATATTTCTGAATCCTTCTGGCTTTATTACTTTGAAGCTGATTATCAAAGTACAACATGCAATGCCTTCTTTCTCCATTCTTCAACTCAAGTGACTTGTGTGCTTGTTTTCAAGGAGCTACAAAAGAAGCACTGTCTAACAGAGCAGTCATGAATAAACCTGCCTTGGAGTTTTATACAATCCTAAATGTTTCCTGAAGAATAGCTCCTGAATAACAGTACTGAAAAAATAGTTTGAAAAACAGTATGCATGTCCTTAACTAAACCAGAAAAAAGAGCAATGTATAAACCAGCAGGTTTTGTAAGCTGCTTTAAAGACAACTAGTTACAAAGAAACTGGGTCTCTAGTGCCAACCCATGCATTTTGTCTCTATGCAGTCCTTATGTTTGACCAAGTCACACACAGTTCATCCTAATTTTGTCTCACTAAAGAGGATATATGGTGCATTTGTACACCTTCTCCTTTCACAATTTCCACAAATGATAATTCATACTGGGAATCTGCTCCACATAGAGCAAGGAGAACACAATTTGTCTGCAATTTTATGAGTTGTTTCAGCTTCATAAATGTACTCAGCATAAAGCATACATTCCAGCTTTTGTTTTGACCTTATTCATAGTTCCTAATTTATTATCTTCTAATATTGCATTTGTCTCACACCTGGCTGCTCCGGAAACTTCACTAAAATACAGTATATAGCTAAAATAAACTCTGTTATGACATTTCTATTGTTAATAAACCTCATCATCATTTACAACATGAACACTTTTGCTCTGTTAGAATCATGTTAGCAATTGCACAGCTGGTGGTTCAAAAGGCAAAATAAAATGGTTTTCAAAATAATTAGGAATATTTTTTTGCTTAATTTTATACACATGATCCTCTACACGTAAGTACACAAACAAGCAAAACTAGGGAAAATGGTTTTCTCTTTTTACAGGGTATTCAGTGTTATTTTGAAACATGACAATTGTGGTAACAGTCTACATTTTCAAACCTCTTCAGAAAGGAGATACAGTCCTTTGATTTAAAAAAAAAAAAGGAAAAAAAAAAGGGGAAACATTGGACTACCTGGTAAGGTGAGGGAAAAAAAGGCTCAGGAAGGTTTGGTCAGGATAGATTTTATGAGAAAAGGGAAGCTACTGTCATCACATATCTCAAATCTGTACCTCACTAGTAGGTACAGGCATTTCCCTCATGATGAAATGATTACTGGTCCTGACCCCAGAAGGCACAAAACTTCAGATAAATCATTTCCATCTCAGCACAGACAGCACCTGCAGCCAACTGATCCCTGAAAATATTTTCATGGGTTTCTGCCACATTTAAACATGCTTTCTGAACATCTATTGGGCAAGAGTTAGCACAAATTTTCTATTTAGTGAAAGGCAGTGGAGAGAACAGTCAAGTCAAAGGTTTATGGAAGGAAGAAAAGCTATCTGTTTTAGCATGTAGCTGTCATGAGTTATTTTATGGGATGCATGAAACCTAGCAAATCACATTCACATCAAAAAGAAACTACATCCAACACTGACTCAAATACATCCCCTTGCTGTTGCTATAGCCTGAGAGCCTGACCTTCACATTACATTTAATAGGAGACAGAAAGAATGAGAGCCACATATAGGAGAGAATAATCTATGAAACCTCTTAAATATAAAGAAAACATGTTCCTAAAGAAAACATTAAGAAATAAGAGGTGCATGAAAAATTGTTTATGAGCTCAAACTCATAAAGAAAGTGACTTATTCATACACTTACAGATTAATTCTTCTGCAGAAAGAAGAGGAAGAGTATGTGAGCATATATTACACAACATAGAATTCCAACAATTACTTATTTTTTATTTCCATCTATAACTTTTAAAATGCAGTTGCCAGCTGTTTTGGTGCCTTCTGTAATTTTCCTGCAGTCACTAGTCTCCAGACAATTTATGATAAGATTGATACATTAAGTATGAAGTGGTTTCTCTATTTGCCCTTTATGTCACATCAAAATTTACTTATCAATCCCTTTCAGTTAAAATAGGGGTTTATACTTAAAAAAAAAAAAAAAGCCCAAACAAAATTGGTAAGGCACAATTACTGATAGGCTAGAGCCCAGTCTTAGATAAGGTCTTGAATACATTTAATGTCGGCTATATGAATCTCTTGAATTTTGTACCTGTCAATCTAAACAAAACAAAACAAAACACTAGTTTGTTCTCCAGTATGGGAATCCTTTCCCAATATACCTATTTCAAACTATGAATCTACTCAGAATTAAAAGCAACCAATCCAGTGACAGCTGAAACTCACATTTCTTTCAGCGGAAGGCTTTTTATCCAAAAACATTGATTCAACAGTAATAAAACTATTCTATGAAAATCCATTCACTGTTACAACCATTTAAAAACAAAACAGGTGGGCTTTCTACAAGTTCAGACCCTCAAATTCCTCATGCCACTGCTCTTCTGGATTGACTGAACAACTTCTCAAGGATTAATTTCTTCCCAAGAATCAAACACATATGGAGGTAGGCAGCAGGAAGTAACCAAAAACTGTGTTGGCACACAAACACACATGCATACACAGTACATACTAATTTATTTAGTTTTAGTGACATTCTTCTAAAACACTTCTACTTTCCTGTTCCACATGTATATGTGCTCATATTTTTTACAGGGATGGCTCAAGTTTCTCTGTAATAATGGTTGTATCACAGACAGAGACTTGAATAAATTAAAATATCCACATTATGTGAAAATTTGACTTTTCAGTTTAAAATAGTCTGTATAAAATTCAAACAAAATGAATTTGACAGTGCTGTTTAATGCTTCTTGGAAATTTTTGTGCAGCTTTGTCTTCCTTCTCCTAGGTGCTCTTCACCTGTACTGTATCTGTCATTATGCATTAAGACTGGAGATTCATATCATGTGGTAACAAAGAAAAGTATGTCATCTTGATCTAGACATCCACAGAGAGGACTGAAAATACATCAACAAGTGTCAACTCTCAGAGAGGCACCACAGTAGTATTTCTGAATAAAGGTAATGCTCTCTGTGAAAAATTTCCTACTGAAGGGGGTTTTGCCTATCATAAAAAAACAACATTTTCTTTTGTTTCTTTACTAGTTCTGACTTTTTCAAGTAAAATTACACCATTAGGTAGTAGAGGAATATGTAATATTTCACTCTGTATGGCAACAGCATCGTTTTAGTTTACATTAAAAAGAAGATTAAAAAGACAAATACTGAGAGATCTGCTATCAGTAGTTCCCAAAAATCCTGCTGCTTTCTTAGCTGTAAAACATCTGGCTGAACAGTGAACTTGTTTTCATTATATTAATACTCAGTGTCAATACTGAGCTCTCTCCCAGAGAATATATTTTATTTTATACCTAGTAATAGGTAACAAATAGTGTAGTCTCTTTGTAAACCAATGCATTAATGGTTGCACTCCACAAATTAATCTCTAAGATTTAATCTTTACACCTTACCTTTTCTGATTTAGAACCTACCATTATTTTGCATACCTTATATGCTTATATTTCATAGACTCTAATCTACAGGAGGTAGAAAACATTATTAATTTGGTATGGATGTGCCTCAGTCTTCCCTTCTCTTGGTGCCAGATGTTGTTCAAACTAAGAAATTAAGATTTCAGTAGTAAATTGTCAGTTATCTGAAATAGGACTTTTTGAACTCCAGTGACCAAACAGAATGATCTAAATTACTGGGATGATAAAGAAGAGCACAGGCAGTCATTTATTACTTTGACCACTTCATGGTTGTTTTTTCAACAGCGAGGAAAGCAACAGAATCATGTATAAACCTTTGATCCCTGACACTCAAAACACTTTTTTTCTCCACATATGAAGGTCTTTCCAGTAGCAATCCACTTTAATCATTCCATTGTTCACTCATCAATTACAGTCATGGGCAAAACAGACTTGACTTGGAGAAATGAATTGAATTTACTACAAGTCAAATCACTTAGAAAAAGAGAAGCAAAACTTTTTCTCTCACATATCCTAACTCCTGGATGCAATTGCTTCTGCCCAATAACTTTTTCCCCTTCTTAAATATGTTACTACAGAGGCATTATTACTGCTGCTGACTGATGCAGCCTTGGCCAGGGGCAGATCCATCTTCCAGACAGCTGGAATTGGCTCTATAAGGCATAGGGGAAGCTTCTGGCAGTTTCTGGCCACCCTTGTGGCCTCCCTGCTACCAAAATCCTGCGTTAAAAGGGAAAAGAACTGGAAATAATTGTCTTACATTTAAGCATATGAGAATTAAAATGCACTAGGACTGGATCTAGCAGCAGTGTGAATGAGCAGCACCTCCATATCATGCATCCAAAAACTTTTTCTGAGAGAAGGGGATACTTACCCCACCATTCCCAGGTAAACCCATGTCTGCAGAAGACACTGGCACATATTTTATAGTTGTAAGGAAACTTAAGCAGCGGAAAGATATGATTTGAACATGTTTTTTATAAAGAAAGATACAGTGATACTGCCCCGAGGCCTCAGTAATGGCTTGCTTCAGTTTTGATGGTTCCTCTAACTTGAGTTGTTACAGAATCATAAAATCATTTTGGTTGGAAAAGTTCTTTAAGATCATCAAGTCCAACCATCAACCTAAAACTGCCAAGGCCACCAAGTTTATATGACTAAACCCAAAGTCCCACATCTACGTGTCTTTTAAATACCTTCATGTATAGTGACTCAACCACTCCCCTGGACAGCCTGTTCCAATGCTTGACAATCCCCACTCAGGGAAGACATTTTTCCAAATATCACTTGATGGGAGAAGACACTGACCCCCTCCTCACTACAACCTGCTTTCAAGTAGTTATAAGAGAGCAATAAGGTCCCCCCTGGGCCTCCTTTTCTCTAGGCTAAACACCCCCAGCTCCCTCAGCTGCTCCTCATAGGACTCTGTGCTCCAGACCCTTCACCAGCTCTGTCTGCCCTTCTCTGGACACACTCCAGCACCTCAATGTTCTTTTAGTGAGGGGCCCAAAACTGCACACAGGATTTGAGATATGGCCTCACCAGTGCTGGGTACAAGGGGACAATACCTGCCCTGGTCTGGCTGGACACACTATTTTTGATCCAAGCCAGGATGCCTTTGGCCTTCTTGGCCACCTGGGCACACGCTGGCTCATGTTCAACTGGCTGTTGACCAGCACCCCCAGGTGCTTCTCTTCTGAGCAGCTTTCCAGCCACTCTGTCCCCAGTCTGTAGCATTGGATGGGGTTGTTGTGACCCAAGGGCAGGACTGGGCCTTGCTGCCCTGTTGAATCTCTTAAAATTGGCCACAGCCCATCAATCCAGCCTGTCCAGATCCTTCTGCAGAGCCTTCTTTCCCTCTAGCAGATCAACACTCCCGCCCAGCTTGATGCCATTTGCAAACTGACTGAGGGTGCCCTCGATTGCCTCACCCAGTTGATAAAGGTATTTAAAAAGTCAGGCTGCCAGCTGGATTTAACTCCATGCACCACCAATCCCCAGACCTGGCCATCCAGACAAAAGTTTTTACCCAGTAAAAAGTGTACATGTCCAAGCCACAAGCAGTCAATCTCTCTAGGAGAACACTGTGGGAAATGATGTCAAAAGCTTTAATAAACTCCCGGTAAAAATCATTCACAACCTTTCTTCCACCCACTAGGTGGATCACCTTGTCACAGAAGATCAGGTTGGTCAGCAGTACCTGCCTTTCTCAGGCTCATGTTGACTGGAATAACATGAAATGTGTTTAAATAGGATTCAAAGTGAAAAATATCCACTCAGTAAATGGCTTTGGGCAGTCTAAGGCATGGTAACCCTTGTACATCCAGTAAATAGCTTAAATAGCTACAGAAGTACATGTATATGGAAGAAAACTATTCCAAGAGTGAAAAAATGCATTTCCAAGTCACCAGCAGTTATTCAGGGGACATGAGCCTTTTATCAAGTTTGTGAGAAACTGCAAACTCTCCAGATCAACAACAAAGAAGCAGAGAATATGACACTATTAGGCTTGTTTTATTTAGAGTCTGAGCAACGAGAAGTACCAGGGATCAATATGTTAATCAGAGGTCAGCTGATACTTGAAAAGAGTAAGGCTGGAATGATACAGCAACAGAAACAAGATCCTCACATGCAAAAGCAGACATGTATTCTTTTCTCCTGCCATTGCCCTCCTTCCCATCCTTTCAACTGTTTATTTTCTGTCATTATTAGAACCCTTGACAAGTACTTTTTAAAGCAACAAAACACATGCATAAAACAAACATATTTGGCCCAATTCATGATTGACAAAAGGTCTTTCTGATAATCAGTGTTCAAATGTTGCACAAAATTTTCTGCTTGCCATTAATGAGATTCTCATTCTTCAAAACATACCAGTTTAACTCACTATTTTTAAAGGAAAAAGAGCTGCCTCAAAACTCTGCATGCAATAGTAGCACAAGCAGCCTTCCCATTCATTTGTTAGAATTGACAGCAGTTGAATATGTTTCTCACTTTTGCATAAGCAGGTACTATCCAGTTTATATCACAAAATTGTGCCATAATTGCCCTGTATTTCTATTAGCTCACATGAAAACTTTACCATCACAGCTATCTGCTCCAGCATGGCAAAGCCCCTGAGAGGAACATGGCTGCATCAGTGGAGAGATGAGAGCTGTCTTAGCCTAGTTTACGCATTTAAACACATTTTCACATTTTACATTTAAAGAGGCATCATAACAGCCTACAGAAAGAAAGAAAATCCTGTTGACATATATCACATCTAAACCAAAAGGCTCCTGTAATGAAGCGATGCCAATAGTGCTAAGACTGCAGCCCACAAATTAGAAAAAAAACCCAAGCATTATGCAACACTACAAAGTTTTTGTTACATGATCTTTAGATCTGACTTCTATTGCAAGTCCTTTGTGGGTTTTAATTCAGTGTGTGCACTTTTCCTTTCAGCCATTTCTAAAATCAGGGTCAAAAGCAGCCACAAGAGATCATCTGCTTCAGACAGAATAAACTGTATAAACAATACATTCTTAATCAAACATCCCTGTAAAAGGACCCCTAATCCCTGGGAAATTTTTTGTTTTCAGAGAAAAGCAAAGATGGAGAAGTGTTTAACCCATGTAGTATATATACTTCGCATGTAAAAATAATTCCTCAGTAAGAGAGAATGGGGGAAAATATGCACCATTCAAACCAGAATCAACCCCTTTGCCACAAAATTCAGTGAGAATATTTCTTTTTTGTCCAACGGGAATAAAACTAAGCCAAGGCTTTCTTCACCTGCAAAAATGAAAAAGTGCACCTGTATCTGAAAACATCTCTAAAACAAGGGTTTGCCTTTCTTGTTGATACAGGCTGCCCAGGGAGGTCACAGTCTCCCCCTCTGGAGGGATTAAAAACCCACCTGAATGCATCCCTGTGTAACCTGCCCTAGGTGACCCTGCCTTGGCAGGGGGCTGGACGAGATGCTCTCCAGAGGTCCCCTCCAAAGCAAACAATTCTGTGATTTTGTGATATTCCCACTGCCCCAGTTCTTACCACTCCTCGAGAGAAGAACTCAAATTATATGTATTTCAAGAATCTTGTCTTATATTATCAGAAAGGTGACCATTTATTATGTTTCCCTACCTTCTACCATTATTTTAGCATGATGCTGTGAATGTATTGGTTCCAGCCCTGAGTTACAGGTTTTGCTCACAACTCTTCCTTTCTTCTGAAAGGCAAACAACAGTAGTGTGTCTCTCCTCACACCTCTAGAAAGGTCTTCAGACAACAATTCCAGCCACAATAAAGTTTCTACCCTGTCAAGTGAAAGTGCTAAATGTGAAGAATTCTGTTAATGCAATGTTATGATTGAGATTTTCACAAAATAAATGTGAAAATAAATGTTTCACACAATAAACCACAGTGCGGAAGCCTAAATTCTGTCTCTTGCAGCAACTCTAATAAAGCATAGTTAATCATCTGGAAAAAAAAACAAAACTTGAAGAAAACACAAAAAAAAAAATTAAGAAAACTGTGCATGGCTGAATACAAAACCTAAAATCAGCATGAACATCTTAGACTGATTTCCAATAGGTGTTGGATCCCATAATTTTTGCATTTTTTTCCTTCAATATTAAAGAAGGTAATATTATTTCCTGAACATACTTGTGTGTATGCTGGCCATATTTTCAACTTCCTTATCATCATCCCTCCATGCTACTTCCAAGGAGATATAAAAATATGTTCTGGAAAGGTCAAAAGTTACAGACTATCTGAGTCTTCCCTGTAACAATAGCCTTCTGCTAAAAACTGTGAGAACCTTTACACTTTCCAAAATAGGACAAGGATGAATGAAGACAGTGTGGATAGAGACATAAACCCCCTAAAGACATGGTGATGGTATGAGAAACTACCAGTGACACCATTATAATCTCAAACTCTACAAAGCATTTATTGAAACATGAAGGTAAGAAATATTTTTAAATACACATTTAATATCAAAGCAATTTTTCTAATATGTGAAGAACATTTAAAATCAAGTATTCAGCTTTTAAAACTCATATTCAGCAAGTACAAATGACCCAACCTCCACTGACATTAATGGATTTACAGAGGCTAGAGAGCCACAGAAACTGAGTTTTGAATGATCTAATAATAGAGAAAGCAAGGGATACTGACCTCATTTGTACCATCACTACACACCTTGCTGCTTGCAAACACACCAGCATGGCATGACCAAGGAAAAATCTGTATTTGTGCTATGAAAAAGCATGAACAGTTCAATTTCCAGGCAATCTTTTCCGAGAATTTGAAAGCATCAGACAAGAAAAGCTTATAGAAGATGAATGGTTATCTTGTGCTCAAGACATGAGCCTGAGTTTTTTCCCTGGCTTTGTCCCAGCTTCTCTGTGGCCTCAAGCAAGGTCTACTAGCAGCAGTGGCAGTAAAAGGCTACAAACTCACTTTCGAGCATAGCTCTGGGAAATAGTTCAAAGCTCCCTAAAGATTAAAAATAACGTGCAAGAAGGACAGAAATAAATAGATTAACTAAGCAAGAGGGGTTATTGGTAAGATTCAATGCCTGTATTAGGATTATTACTGGTAAAGTAAAAATTAATCTGAAAATTAACAGAATAAAAATGGCACACTCAAAATTACACCTACATCAGATAAATAATTAGGGCAAAGTTTATTCTACACTAGGTCCTGTGTACAGTTTTAGGAAACAGAACTCCAGAAATCAAGAGATCTGCAGGGGAACTCCAGAAAGTATGATTAAATTTCCATCACAGTTCTGAGAATCTGCTCCTGTGCTGAGCCTCAGTCATGGGGGAACAAAGGCAAAACCATTCCAGATGACCCTGGCCATTAGCAGCAGGTTATTAATGAAGCACTGAGATTCTGTTGGTGTACTTCTCTGCCATGAGAGTTCTCTAATTCTCTCTGCTAACTAAATTCACAGTTCCTAGGTGCGCATTGGCTTCCCTCTGGCCACCTCCAAGCATCTCACTGCCTCCATCAACTTGTGTAAGCAAACACAATACTACTTCTCTAACTTAAGGGTTCTTTGAATTCTTTATGCATGCCAAATAATACCATTATAGGAGAGTCTCACATTGTCATGCAGCCAATATTTCTAATGCAAAATTGGAATTGTGTATGAATATGCACTCATATAGCAAAAAGGGAAATATTTTATAAGAACAGTGGATGAGTCTTAAATACATCATTATATAAGAAAATGGCCTCCAAATCGGAAGTATTTTCTTGCTTATTCAGATATTAGCATATATTAACTTCTGACATTTGAAAAGCTTTTGTTCACAACTAATAGAATGAGAGCAGAACAGACCTTAAAAGCATCTTAAAGTAATGGAAGATTTAATAAGAAAATAATATATTTTTAGTCTAGCAAAAAATGTGAGCATATTAATAATAGATGACCAGCACTACTCAGCACAATGTAGGGATCCATGAAATGTTACAAGGCTAAGTCTCATGCTGGTGAAATGCCAGCTGGTAACCCTGATAAAGTCACTATGTGTGAAAGAAATCTTCCCTTGAGGAAGTCCAGTGGGTATATTCTCAACCACAACACTTTTCAGATTAGAAGAGGGTACTCATTTTTGCAGGCTTCCTAATGGTTCAGTGACTTCATCTAATGGCACCCTCTAAGAGTGCTTGCACTTACCAAGCCCAGTCAGCAGCACAGCTGCCTCAGTTACAGCTCGATCCCTCTGAGCAGTGATGCCACTGAGTGAGGATGCCAGCACCTGTAGCTCCTGCTGCTCTCTGTGGGAGATGAGGTTACTCTCTTGGATGGAGGAGGTGCTCAGCATCTAGAACAGTCAGACTGGTGTGCCTCTGATCGTTTATGTTCTTTAAAGTCACAGAGATTATCCCTTAAACACCAGCATAATCTACTGCTTCACTTGTAGAGGAAGAGAATTGAATGTCAACGGGCTGCCTTGGAAATTACTCTTCTGCCTAGATAGTTGGGATATGCATTTGTCATTTGGAGAAAATGCAACAATTAAGGTTTGCCACCCAGGAGATCTGGATTTTTTTCTTGCTATTGCAATGAATATCCTGTGATTTTTTAGCCAGTTCCAGTCATCAAAAACTGGATTGAGCAAATGAGTTGACAAAGTACCATAATAAGAAAACCATGAACTCACAGTCCTTTCAGTACAAATTGAACAGTGCTTCTATCAGCAGAAGACTTAAAACTGCCCCTTCCCTGTATACAGATGGCCAGATCCAGTACTTTGGGGATACTTGTTTATTATCCTGTTATCCAGAATGTCCTTAAGAGACTGACTCTTGTCTTCCCCAAGTACCTGTGGCCAGAGGTGACAACACAAGATGGAATCCACAAAGAAGCATCCCGTCAATGCAGATGTAGGTATTTTCAAGTCTCATTCTTCAAGAGAGCTAATTGTGTAGGGATCAACTCAATCTGTCACCTCCTGAAAATAATCTTTCCAGAAGAGAGTACATGCTTACTACGTTCCTCCTGAAACAGAAAGGGATTTTTGTCTTTGCACCTCTATTTTGGCACCTCTAAACCACTTTGCAAACAGTACACAAATAAAAAGAAATGTGTTCTCTAAATTTTGAGCCCACTCAAATACAGTGAACTTGCATATCAAAGTGTTAATATGCTCACAGTCACATATGGCCAATATAAAAAAAGGAATAATCATAACTGTGTGTAGAAACATGAAGAAACACCAAGTATAAAACCAGCCTGAACTACAACTCCAGAGACTTTCTGCAGAGCGCAAAGAAAAACATTTGCATGCTTCTTTTTCTGAGTCCATTATCTGTTTTGGTTTGTAAGTGCTTGAGGCAGGCTGTATCTCAGACACACATCCTATTCCAGAGCCAGCCTCAGCTGCAATGTGCTTCAAATGATCTCTAAAAGGGCAAATCCAGCCCAGAACTTGGGGAATTATCTACTTCAGCTTCTCAACAGATGAATACACACAGTGAAACCCCAGCAGTATTGGAGCCCTCCAGCATGACTGGCATGTGGACCAAGGACAGTCCAGCCTAGAAACCTCAGCAAAAACTAAGAAATTCCCATGGCCAAGAATTTCATGGGTCAGATACACCAAGAGAACCAAATACATAATAGAGCTAAAAAATAAATAATTAAATTAATATAACTCCAATGAATATACCAGAATCTCAGTTCAGTGAGATCTTGGGTTAACCCAGACACTCTTTTGACCACAAGGCACTGCACAAACAGTTCCTCAACTTCCACTGCAAGTAAGTATCACATACTGACCAAAACACTGACACCTGGAACCTTTCATGGTTACAAACTTGCAATGAAATTATTTGTCTGGGTGGCAGTACCATCCTGGTGAGGCTGTTTCATATCCTGCATTACCACTGTGCAAGGCAGCACACCACACCTCAGCTGCACAGTCTACACTTTGAAAGTCATCAATGCATTTGATTGATTACAGTTGTACAGATTAACAAATGTAACCGGTTACAATTAAAATGTAAACACACATCTTCATGATGTCTAAGTCATGAAAAAAACATATTAGAGAAATGAGAGAAATGAAGGGCTTCATAATTTAATCCAATTTAAATAAACTTTGGCACCTTGTGGTTACTTCTGGCACAACTCAGTCAGCTTTGGCTTTCATCAAACCACAATGAATAAATTACACATTAGTAACATACAACTTAGAGCCATTCATGGCATCTAATATACCTCAATGTACTTTCTTCTGATATTTGAATGAAGTTTGGATATGGGCTACTGCCATTCATAAGTCTAACTTTTCACTGTAAATCCAGGCTTGGAAGCATTTTCTTTCAGTCCCTCCTAACACTCCCATTCCAAGTGCTGTAATACCTGCACTACAGTTTATGGCACTACTAGTTCATCTGTCTGCCATCACCACATTCTGGTTCACATTCCCTTCTTTTCTGAACTAAACACACCTTTTCATAATGCTGTGCAACCACCTTGTGAAAAACCACAAACTGTGGCAACTACACAACTAAATAAAACTTACGCTGCATAGTTGCAAAACACTTAAATAAGAACAATGTACGAGGCCTATTTACAGCCACAAGTGAATTTTAACAGTCTTGACTGATCATGAGAACAGGGTCTGAATCCTACTATGACAAACAGATGAAGATCAGAATTTGGATGTTGTTCCAAAATAACTGGGAGGAGAGTTGGGAGCAAATCATTTGGCTCCAGAAAAAAAAAAAAAAAANTTAACAGTCTTGACTGATTTGCCATGAAGGTAAAAATGGAAATAGTATATCATTTAACAGCTAGGCGTTGGAGCCGTGGTTTCCTGTTGATGTGAACAGAAATAGTTTATCAGAAGAAGAATGAGGCTGAGCACAAATCTGTGCTAACCAACATAAGAACTGGAAACAGAGATAATTGAGAAAAATGTTTCCCAAATTTGGGCATTTTTTAGGTTTCCTGAATGTCCATGTTGGTGGGGACACTAGAACAGGTATTTACAAATGACTGTAAACTGACTAACTATAGTCAGTCTCACTGACTATAGCTCACTGACTATAGTCTGATTAAAGAATCTTCAGCAGCCATGGGGATCTCCATGGGAAGACCATCTATCTTCAGTATTCTGAGTAGCTCCATCTGCATTAGAGGACACAGAGGCTTTTCAGGTTTCTATGATGCAAATTATTCAATCAGTAGGAGCAGCAAGGCTTCTGTTGCAGTTAAAATATAAACATACTTACCCTGATGATGTCTACTTAATTCATGAAACAAATACATATTAGAGAAATTAAACACCCTGCCTACTCTGCAATAGAAAGATACAGCAAACTTTTAGCAGGAAAAATAAGCAGCTCAATGGCAGAGGCAAATTGTATATTGTTGTGATATTATTCCTTTATTCGTTGATTGTGGAGAATAAACTTCCAGAAGAATGTTTTTCTATGTGCTCCATATTGACAGAATTCTGCTTCCAAAATGCATTTAGACATAAGCTCTTTCCAGTCCATCTAAGAAGCTGCACTTAACTGGGAGGTTTTTTGGGGGCTTTGGTTTTGTTTTGTTTTGTTTTCTAGGTTGATACGGATTTACATGTTTACTCATTTCCACTGAGGCCTGTGCTTCACTTGCACGCTCCTAACCTCCAGGAGCACTTTGCTCACAGGAGATTCCAGGAACTGCCAACAGGGCAGTGAAGTTGCAGCATTCCCAGGACAACACAGAGTACTGAAGGCCCAGCCAAAGGCAAAAACTAGAGCTGGATGAGAAACATGCCAGGCATTCCAATCTCCCAGGAAACATCATCATCATCATCATATGATTTTGCTCCCCTGCCATTTTTTATTCAAAGGGTCTGACACTAACACAGTAACTTTACAACAGAATAGTGAGAAACTGGCACAACAGCAGCAGCAGTATGTTAGAAGACATAAATAAAAATCTTTTCCTTAAGATCTTATTTTCAGTGAAACCTTAGGCAGGAATTCCTCCCACACACAGAGAAAACTTTCATCTCTCAGATAAAGAGGGCTTCCACATCCCACTTTTTTTACACTCATCTAAATACACCTTCCTATCATTTTCATCCCATGCTCCCACAATCTCCTTAACTATAAAAGCATTTCAGGATCTTCGTGGTCATGCTTCATCTCCTAAGTATTATTCTGCTTTGCTATATCTGTAGTTCCTTTGGTGTATGTCAAAACCCTCCTCAGAGAATTCCACTGGGCTCGCTGTCGAGCATATACCCTTTATATATATTTATACTTACTCTCAGCCAAAACTTCTGTACTGATAAAACTGAAAAAAAAAAAAAAAAATTTAAAAAAAAAAAAAAAAAAAAAAAAAAAAAAAAAAATTAAAAAAAAAAAAAAAAAAAAAAAAAAAAAAAAAGACCTGTGGAAGAACCAAGTCTGATTATTCAAGATTAACTCTCAACATAAATAACTGGTTTATAATTATTTTCCTTCTGCATTTCATAAAATTTTCAATTTTTTTTCTTTGCGGCATTCACTTCTGTAAGGGATATTTTTCTAGTTGAAACTGGCTGTTGTATTAAGCAGAAAATTTTCCTTTTTCCTTTTCTCTTACTGAATAATACTGGCATTCACCAGGTGGAGGGGGTTCACTGCTTGAACCTACCATTATAAAGAGCCTATATGTAAAAGAATGACTTTCAGCAACTTTAATGAGAGCTGTAGGGCATTCAGCAACTTGTAAGAACAAGTCCCAAATCACCACAGCATTAAAAAATCCATCTGAGTTGAGATTACATGCAAGATAGGGCTGTGTTTGAAGAAAGACAAGATGATAAGGAAGTATAGTAAAAAGTAAAAGGTCTAAAATAAAATCTTTTACTACCATTTCATTACCAGGGTCTTAAGCACTCTGTATGTTCCTGAGATCAGAGTACAGTGATAATGCCACCTACCACTGTCCTTTACAGACCTACCAAAGGCACAGATCCATAGCAAGACACAAAGATTTCACTGGTCACACATAGAAGAAAAAAAAAAAACAGCCCATGACACAGTAAAACCTGTCATAGTGCTCCTGGCACAGCTGTGTCTGGGAATTGCAAGTCTCACTCAGCGTAGGAGTGTCTGATCCAAAACCTGCTGGCAAACCCTTTAGGAAGGTGTGCACTAACTGCTCATGAAAGATGAGAAGGAAACTCTTTCATCTTGGACAAAACTGAGCTGCTTCAAGATTCAAAGTGAGACACTTTCCATTTGCTACTGCCTGAGTTCTGTTTTCAAGACAAATTGTACTAAATAAAAAGCAGTAAGAAATATTCTTTGTGACCAATAAAAAAGATTAAATTTACACAAAAACAATGCAATTAACATTATTTTTCATTTTAATTTGATGTCAGTTATAAAGCTTGCAAAGATATCATGTCTAGTATGAGCCAAGGCAGTGGTGCAAACTTCACTGCATTATCATGCTAGCACTCCTCATAATCTGTCCTGAAGGAAACTTTGGCAAAACCATTTTGGTCTTCATGGTATCATGCCCACCAACCTTCACCCTTCTCGTATAACATAAAAGGTGGAAATTAGGACCATTCTCTATATTAAGATGACATTTTTATACTGAGGCTATAGCAAGACCAGTATCATTTATATAAACATTTCATAATGACATTTGCCCTCATCTAACCTGCAGTGAATTTCAAAATTGACCTAGAGGTGAAAAACTCTGTATCATGCTATCAGTTTCCTGAACCACACAGTCACTTATTATTGCTCCTTTATATTAATCACCTAGAACCAAAAATAGGCAGTTCATTTCCCTGTACAGACAGAAATAACAGGCTTTTTGCCCCAAAATGACTGCTTAGCAATTAATAACAAGACTGACTGAATGAAATATATTTCACTTCAATATTAATGAGTTCGAAAGATGTGATACACTACATTGTATCACAACATTGTTACTTATGAAATAATAAATCTCCAGGCAATCACAGGTACTTCTCATTTATTTAAACAAAGTTTGACACCAAGAGATACAACAGAATACTAGAATTGTTACTGCCATATCAAGCCTATTTCCACTGCATTATAAACACGACGAATCAAGAAACTAATTATTTCAAAATAACTCAAATTACTGGGTATTTTAAATACCCTCTTCACAAAGAATTGAAGATCCTTATTCCTTATGCTCTGGTAAGATCATACAATCACAGGATAACCTAAGTTGCAAGGAATCTTTAGAGGTCACCTGGTGAAACCTTTATTCATAGCAGGGCCAATTTTTACATCAGATAAACTTCAGTTAGATTAGATTTTTGAGAACTGTGATTAGCTCCATTTGAATTTATTCAAGGATGGAGTTTCCAAAACATCTTTCAAAAACATGATCCAATAAATCCACTATGACTTTTTTTTCTAGCATTCAATCAGAATTTCCCCCATGTTTCATCCTGGATCCTTTGCCTCTAAGCTTCACCAAGCACATCCAAGAAGTGATCATCTTAGCAAGCATGGAAAGCATTCACTTACTCCAGTTATAATCAATTGAAGTACAAAACCTCCATTCACTTTTCCTGTACAATATCAGGGCCAATGATTGGTGTGACTGGTTTGAATCTCTCTTTGGTCATCTAATCAATTAAATTCATATCACAGAGGGGCCAAAATGCAACACTTTTACCTGAAAAATTAAGGGATTGTGATTTTATTTCTTATTTGTCAATTTACCAAATTTGTCCTAGAACTAAAAGGGCCTCTTTGTACCTCTAAGATCCAAGCAAGATACAGATTAAAAACATGAGCTAAGATTAACTAGTCCTACAAGCTTTTATTTCAGATCCAAATCTCAAAAAATCGGCAATATTTTAACACCACCTAAACAACTGCAAGTGCAATCAATCCCATATGATCTCCAAAAATAAACCTACAAAGTATTCAAGTTCTGCAAGTCCTACCCAAATTCCATTTAGATCCAGCAATACTATCCTGAATTCCAATGACTTTCCAAACCACAATATTTGTTTCTTAATCCCAAGAAAGGGGTCTAGGTAGAATGTAGCAGATCTTGAAATAGAAGCAGATCAGCAGCGTATCTGAATGTTCTTAAAATAACTATTTACAAAACTTACTGGTTTTATAGACAGGAAGAGCAGCTATACAATTCACAATTTTCAGTGTATTAATTGCTATTATTGTCACTGAAGTCTTAACTCTTTCACTCCATCACTATAAATATATTCATTCACAATTAACCTCCCTCAGACACAGAGCAGCCAGGAATTGTAGAAAAAAGCCTTCTGTGGTGAATGGAGTCTAAAACTAAGCAAGAGCTGCATGATTTTTTTCACAAATTTACCCAGTTCAGAAATTTCAGAGGGCTCTGAAAGTTCATGTTTCCTCACGTTTTGAATTTCTAACTTTGGAACACTGAACAGAAGAAGTCTTACATGCAGCTCCGACAGGAGGGGATTTCCCTTCTGAAGCTGAATTTTTGATGCATGGAGAGGTTAAATCCTGCAGTGCTGACGAGCTCAGAATGTGTGTTTTAATAACAGATAACTCCCAACAATTTCAAAAAATAAAACAAAAAACACGAAGTGAAAAACAGTGTTAGTTTATACTCTCTTGCTCCTGATGAGAGAGCAATAATATAAAAAAAAAAGTCATATAGTTTTTGGATTGCGAATATTTAACTCAAGTAGTTCTACTGAATGCAGTGTATTACTTCCACTGTTAAGGTAAAAAGCAACTATACACCCACATGACAAGTGTATCAGCCTCTTAGGTATAGCCACCAGCAATGGTCACATGTTTTGGGAATGTCATATGAGTTATCAGAGGAAAACACCATTCCTACATCAGCTGTTATAACAGAAAGTGCAACATCCTGCAACCAGGGCATTGTTCAGGGCTAAAACCCCAAGCTTTCTCCATCCCTGCTAGTACAATAGGCACTCCCTCAACTTCCTCCTCCTTTATCAGTGGACAGATGCTTCATCTCCAGATCAATGGGCTGGTGATTCTTTTATCAACATAAAAAGTGCAGCAATTTATTGGTTCAAAGATTTTACTTTCTCAAATTTATCAATTCCCTTGAATCCCTGAGCTGTTAACTGAATAACTGCTATCTGTTAGTTCTAACATACAAGCATCAAGAGTCAAAGTCATAGAGTATCCAGCTCTATAAAGTATTTAAAAACGAGATGAAAATTTATGCATGATATATACATATATCACTTCCCCACATAACTGCTGAAATTCTATGATGTCCTGTAACAAATTATGAAACATTGTATTGTTCATTCTAATAGATACAGTCTCATCTCCAAATGTAAGGATTTACATACATCAATATAATTAATGTTAATGGCAACCATAAATGTAAATCTTCTGAATATTGAACGGGATTAGGCTGTTAAAATGACCAACTGCACTTCCCAAACAAACACTAGTCAAAAGACTAGTACCTAGAAGTTGAGTTTCCACTGGAATAACTTTTCAGTGTGGCCTGGTGACACTTTCATTATTTGGAAAATAACAGGTTAAGTAGGGAACAGTCTATTTTACACTAGCTATAACTGCAGAAACCAAACTCTTCTAAATCAGGATCTACAGTACGAAAACAGTACAGAGGAGTCCAAGGATAAACACATGAAATGAGACTGTCAACGTCATGAAGGTACTTAGTTACACAGTTTCCATCAACCATCCCTTCACCATTTTGAAAATCCCCATTCATCATCCCTGTATTTAGAGTTCTTTGTGTTTATCTACATATTTCTAGGTCCTGAAAACTTCCACTTATTTTAAGTGTTGAAACAACATTATCCTGCAAAGGTAGTTTTCTCAGAAACACATTTTCAAAGCAGCATGAAGGTTTTCACTGTGTGACATTTATTAACACCAATTGGATTCACACAGCTAAATCTTGCTGCAATTCATTGTCAATTTACCCCTTTCAGAATTTAATATTTTTTGAATTTGTTTTATTTGCCAAACATTTTCATCTTTCAGTGTTTTATGGCATGGTGTCTGCAATAGCACAGGCACAATCTCTGCCAGCTGGTTTAATTTTCTAGTACAGAAAAGGCCAATGTCTCAGACTTCTAGTGGCATCAGTAAGAATTATGGCTGTAATCCAAAGGATTCATATATCCTTATATTTTCCCAATGTATACATAGCTCCTAATAATCTTAATGACATATTTATGCATAAAAAGATACACATACACTTCATTGTTCCTTTCTCAGACACCTTTGGCAATGCCTTATGACAATGCTTCAGTGAGGAAGGGCAAAATAGTGAAAGATCAAGGAGGGACAGTGGGGCAAGATACAGTTCTCCTTACACAAAATTTCCTTGGTTTTCAGAATCCACCTGAAGGGGTACAATAAAACCCTGAAAGGGACTAAGAGCTTTTCCTGAACTTGTGCCACCTACACTTCCATCTCAATGATTTTTTCCATGATTTTTTTTTTCATATTACACATAATGATATGGATTCCCATTTACAAATGAAGCTATTATTAAATGATAGAAGACTATTTACAGACTGTCCTTAGGATGAATGAATAAAACATTTAAACATTCATTATAAAAAAGTAAAAGATGTCAGCCAAAAACCTCCACTTTCGGGATTAGCGCATAACTGAAAATCGCTATTATTGCCATTTTATGTCAAAATCCCCTGACAAACAGCACTGAAAATTACAAGCAAATCTTCTTGCAGTTAACATATTTAATGGGTTAACATTAGAGAAAGAGGATTTTATTCACGGTAATGCAATAACAGTTTTCCTCTTCACTTTTGCCTCAACTGTTTATATGTTGCTGGGATAAAGAAGGCAAAAGTCAGAGAAGACTAAAGTTTTAAAGAATCAAGAAACTGTGCCTTGAGGACACTGAACAGTGCACTCTTCTTTAGAACAAGAAGCAAATCTTGTCTTATGAACATGACTCCAGGGATTTGGCTTTTTTACTTTCCATCTTATACAGAAGAGAATCTACATAGTACACGCATGCTATGAAAGGTGTTGCCAACTGTATTTAATTAGATTCTTCTTTCTCAGGTAATATCTAAAGGTTAATCCTAAGGCTAAGCCTGAGCTGTTCCCAGGCCCTTCTCAGACATGATCAGAACACAACTAATGTAAACAAGTTCTTTTTTTAAAAATATGTGCCCACATGTTTCCTTTTTAAAGTTTTTCTCAGGTCATATAAATAATCAGTACTTCTGAAATTCTACAAGTTAGCACTACAGGTGCTTGGATTTTGCAAGACTTAATCTAAATATTGTCTACAATCACTAATATCTCTTTCACCCCTCCATAAGTGGATACAAAGTAAAATAAATCTCAGTGAGAGTAATGTCCAGGGATGCAGTTTTGCTGCGTATGTTTTATATTCATCACCTCTAAGATATTAGAAAAAGATTTAAACTCCATGTGGTGTTAACTTCTACGTATATAAACTGAACACTAGCACCACTGAGATCATGGAAAGCATCTGAGCTTTAAGTTCATGTGTTGTGGTTCAGGAATGATACTCCCCAGTTGAGTTCTCCTACTAAACTTCTCAGATCATGCTGCCACTCTCTCCTCCCTCACCCCCTCTTCCTTCCCCCTTCAGGTCCTGGAGAAGAGAATTAGGGGTACAAA
The DNA here is from genome assembly GCA_013400575.1 of Peucedramus taeniatus. Classification (NCBI taxonomy): domain Eukaryota; kingdom Metazoa; phylum Chordata; class Aves; order Passeriformes; family Fringillidae; genus Peucedramus; species Peucedramus taeniatus. The sequence goes on from WBNO01002731.1 coordinate 37,458, forward strand.
AAGCAAAGACCATGGGTTGAGATAAGAACAATTTACTGGAAACAGCAATGAGATAAGAAAAGGAACAGTAACATCAACAATATTGATATCAAAAGCATGCTGAAGAGAGAGTGATTGACATGCAAAATGCTCTCCCCAGCCCCACCAGACCACAGCCATGCAGCCAAGCTCCCCTTGGCTTGGAACCAGGGCCACCCCACTGCTGTCTGCAGTTTGGGACTGGTGCCACACTACCCCAAATGGAAGGAGTCCATTCTCCCTGGAAGAGAGTACTTTTCCTCCACCCCTGGAAACGATGTGAAGTAGAATAGGATAACCTCCAGGTCCTAGCTATGTCCCCTTCAGGCTACTGCAAAAAAAAAAAATCAATCTTGTCTTGGTTGGAACCAGGACATAATATCTACTAGATTACTTCTTCTTGAATAGTAAGACTTCTATTTTCAAATGAAATTAAATTAAAATGACAGCATTTTGCCATACAGACATTTATCAGCACCTGAAAGATATAATATGACAGTGGAACATCACTATAAAACGTGGAAGAACACCAGAAAAAAGTATGCATTGAAGTAATTTTTGAAAGTTGTTGTACCATCTGATAAGTCTTTTATAAAACATTACTCTTTTCCTGAAAGACTTTTTATGCATTTCTCTGCAGATTATGGTGGCCATTCACACTTTACTTCAATTTTTATAGACTCCCAGTAATTCCACAGAATAGTAAATACAGTTATCATAATCCTCATAACTGGCAAAGAGATGTATTTGAAGAAATAGGGTTTGTTTCCCCTCCCACATGCATGATGTAAATCAGGAGCAATTCTGCTGCAGTCGTTAGCACAAAACTGATACAAAACAAGAAATAAAAAATAACAGCAATGTATACAGAACACTTTCCTTACATGAAGAGTGCAAATCATATGCCTCCTCTGTTTTCTGGCAAGGTTCTGCCACTGAGTTGTGTACTTATACCACACTAAGTCCATCACTCTATTCACATGTGAATAAGGTCCAGGCTCACACTGGAAACAATGGAGACACACCAGTTTACACAGGCTAAGAACCTGGCACAAAGCCTTGAAAATGAAAGGGGATTTTCAAATAAATGCAATATGTACAATTACTTCTGCAGTATTACCTCTGAAACAGAAGCACTTTCAAAGTGCTGTAAGAGAAAAATAGAAAGATCGCAAAGGATTACGAACACAAACAAACAACCCCCCCAGTAAACGCATCCCACTTTTCTTCTTTACAGACACACACACAAGGAACTCCACTCATTTTAAGAGAGATCATGTGGCAAAATGATGACACTGAGTCACTAGAAAAGAGAAAAATCTTTTAAAACACTCTTGGGACCAGGGACTACCGTTAAGAGGAAAACATTATTTTATCATCCTGCTAATGAGCCAGATGAAGGATTATTGTTGTTTGCGGTGATTTATCTCAACAACTCTTCTCCAAAATAAATATGCCAACTCCACTGAACAAAGAGAAGAAGCGGCACCGTTCTGTTGTTTCAACTGCACGCTGAGGAATACTCAAGCAGAGGAGAGGAACCCCAAGAAAAGTCACGGGAGAGGGCCGGCACACGCTGCTTTTAAGAAAAATAAAAGAAGAAAGAGGCGGCGATGCCGGTCCCCGCATCCTCCCACCGCGCCGGCAGCGCCCAGCAGTGTCCGGCCCCACCGCGGCCCCGCGGGCACTGACCGGGGGCACCGTCACCTTTTTCTTCCCCTCCGCCTCTACTTTGAGCAGACGGGGAGAGCCCCTGCCCGGAACCAGCGGGGACTGACACCTCCTCGAAGCGACACCAGGGCGGGGGAGCCGCTCTCCCTCAGGCAGGGAGCGCTGCTGACAGTCGCCCGGGCTGGGGCGCCGCGGCAGCCGCCTCGGGTCGCCGGCCCTCTCCGTCCCTCAGCCACGGGGCCGCTCTGACCCGCCAAACTTACGGGTCGGGGCGCTGGGGCGCGGG
>WBNO01002731.1:40043-60465 GCA_013400575.1 Peucedramus taeniatus
CGGGGCAGCCCGGCGGCGGTCGCGGGCCATTGTTCGCCGCCCGCGCTGTGCCGGGGTCGGAGCGGGCTCCGGGGGCAGGGGAAGCAGCCAGGACCTCGCTCCTCAGGGGTCCCGCTGGCAGCGGCTGGGTGCCCTCTCCCAGGGTGAGCCTGTTCCCGTCCCGCCGCCCCGGCCGCGGGCGCGGAGTGTCTCGGTGCTCGAGGCTGCTGCCCGGGCTGTTCGATCCCCTCCTTGTCCGCGCACCAGCGGTGCTGGGGAAGGGGTTTCCCTCCCTGGCAGCGCCATTGCACCTGGAGAGCCCGCCGGCTCCTGCTGTCCCTCGCGGGTGTGAACTGGGAATGGGCTCCGGGGAGAGGGACTCGGCTCCGGCAGTCACCGATCCTGGCAGTGGTAAATCGTAGAGTGGTTTAGGTTGGAAAAGATCTAAAATCGTCAAGTCCAAGCGTTAATCCAGCACTGCTAAATCCATAGCGTACAAAGAGACGGATGAACAAACAGTGCTCTCCAGGGGCCTCTCCAGAGGCAGTTGGGAGAAACAGGATCGGTGGAGATAACTGCGGTCCCTACATCTATGTATGTAGTTTGGTCATAAAGTAATCTTCTGTGTCGGGATAATAAATCCAAATATACACACCGTCTCTTAAAAATACGGTGTGTGGATGAAGTGTAGGCTACCTTCTTTTTTCCCTTCTCCACCAAACTACAGATAAATTAGATTATTTTTTACAGGCATTAAGGCATGTTCCACTCACCAGACTGCACTTTCCTACAGCCTGTTACCAGCTGCTGTTCCACAATACAGAGACTTCTGCCACAAAACACTGAAGCTTGCCCTGGGAAAAAACAAAAACAAAAACAAAAAAAAACTATCTTCTACAAGGCTCTTCACAGAGTTATCTGATTAATGCCTCTGTGAAATACACAGCATTGCATCCCCCAACTACATACAGCTCTTCATTTGTATATTAAATAGTAGTGACAATTATAAAATAATTACAAGACTACTGTAAAACAGTATTGTGTCAGATTAAATTTGGAAAGCTGCTTTTTTCTACCCTTGTCTTTCACCCTTTTAAGTAGGAAAACATTAAGACAGTTTTAAATACCAAGCCAAAGGAACAGAAGGAAAACAAGTAAGAAGCAGATTCTGCTCATCCAGGATGTGTATTTGACTAGGTATGTATTTGAGGAGCACAAAATATAACCCACATTGCACAGTATACAAAACTTTATTAAAACCACTTGAGATTTATATTTCTATGTATCGCTTTTAAGACAAAATTCTTCCTGGGGCTAAAGTTTACTAAAGTTACATATTCTGAGAACATATATATTTTGAAGGATGAATACCTGAAGATAAGAAAGTAAACTGAAAAGGTGATAGTTGCAAAAAATACAATGTGCCAGGCTCTGCAAGCTGGTAAATTTTATGGACAATTTGTTTTCTATAGAGAAGACTTAGAGGAAGCATCATATTTCTGGACTTCACTGAAGTATTTAGTAGACTACAAAATCTTTTTAGTTGAACCAAATAATAACCAGAGATTAATAATAAGAATAGCAGGATGTGTAAGGAACCAGATCAATGAAATGCCAAGATGCTCTTCTCTAGTACTGAAGAGATTTTACTTGTACTCACCATATTCTGGCCCTGCTTTTGCATCAATGGCATGAGGTCCATAATGTTCCTCCATTTCTCCCCAAGAATAGTGCTCTTCTGAGAAGCAGTTAAATCTTATGGAATGGAGAACATGATCGTTTTGGCTGCAATAGAGTTAATTTTCTTCACAGTATCTACTATGTGACTGTGTTCTGGATTTGTGCTGATACAGGGTTGATAATGCAGGGATGTTTTAGTCACCTCAGAGCAGGGTTCACAGACACTCAAAGCCTTTTTCTTCTCACCTCTCAGCACCAACAAGGGGGCTGGGGTGCACAAGGAGTTGGGAGGGGACACAGCTGGGACAGCTGACCCCAGCTGACCACAGTGATACTCCATACCATATGACATCATGCCCAGCATATAGTGCTGGAGGAAAAAAGAAGAGGGGGACATTTGGGGTGATGGCATTTGTCTTCTTCCCAAGTCACTGTTACTCATGACAAGGCCCAGCTTTCCTGGGGATGGCTTAACACCTGTCTGCCCATGGTCAATGAATTCCTTGCCTTGCTTTGCTTGTATGCATGACTTTTGCTTTCCCTATTAAACTGTGTTTATCTCAACCCATGAGTTTTCTCATTTTTACCCTCTGATTCTCTCCCCTATCACATCAGAGAAGGGTTGGGGAAGAGTGAGTACCTGCATGAGGCCGAGTTTTCAGCTGGGGTTAAACCACGACAAGTGAGAGTAAGTTTCTTAGAGGTTTATGAATCTCTAATATTTTTCTCGTTTTTTCCCATGTTCCTGATGCGTTTCCTTACTTATATCCTCTAGCTAGTCAAAATTGACCCCCAACCTCCCCCCCAAAAAAAAAGGATAGTTGTGATAAGAATTATCCCTGAGTATAAGATTTCATAAAGAAAAAAATATACACAACAGAATGCTGTTGAATATGACTTCTACAGAAGCACAAGGAACTAAAATAACAAAATAATCTTACACTGTAGCTGAAAGCTCTGGACAATAGGAAAAGTACAGGAGAAAGAACCTGGATCAGAAGGAGGCTAAAAATGAAGTATGGTTATGAGAAAACATAAGATTTCTAGAACATATCAGAGAATGCAATATAAGAATAAAATAATGTACAAAGCAAATAGGAAAAACTATTTTACAGATTTTTCTACCCTCAGTTGGGTATAGAAGCTGGTAGTCAAGTAACCATAAAAAGTAATTTCCAGTTGTATAATGAAGACAGCCCTAATTCAGCATCATGCATGAATTTTCACCTACTTTTTCACCAAGTAGGTGAAAAAATGGTGTAAGTTCTAAAGAGCCCTGTGGACTCTTAATGCCCAGCAAGACCTGTGGTATGAATGCAAATTCAGTGCTCTTGAGAAGAAAGCATGTCCTCAAAAAGCTTTATGATGTGTCCATGTACACATGGCCATACCCTGACATAAGTGTATGATTTCCTATGCTAAAGCTATAATCCTAGGACATCAAAACTTGTGCTTCTTATCTGCATTCAAAGCAGAACACCAAGGCTGTTCACTTTCATAGAAATACAGCATCACAGATAGCAATAAGAGATATTACGAGTATGTCATAGAGACTTCTAATTCCTATGGGTATATGCCTTGTTTGGTTATAATCTTCAGAATCAAAGATAGGAAAATTTTCAGGTTGAAGAACTAAAACCACCAGTAAAAGATCTCATATCAAGAGGACGAAGTGAGATTCATAATATTTGACTGTCCTTGTAGCTCTTTAATGGCATATACTATCATCTGTCTAAGAAACATTTACTTGTCTGTCTCTCCTGGAGTTTTCCTCAGCCTGCACCAAATTATCCTGTCATGGAGCTGGCCTTAAGGAGGGGCATTTTGTTGACTGTGCCCATTGGACTAAAGTAATAATCACAGATGACAGCAGAAACACTTCCTTCACAGTTTGACTTTTCCATTCTTCATCATGAATATTAGTTAGAGGAAATTAGTGATGAAAATAAGTAAGTGTCAAAGGATAATCCTAATCCTGGAAAGATTTGTATATTTACCTAATTTTTAACACCAAGCATAGCCCTTTATGCTGTGCAGAGATTAGGTAAATACATTTAGGGTCTGCAGAGTCAGAACTTAAGAACAGATTCTTGTGGCCTCAGATTTCACCTTTAATTTTGGCATTTAATTCAGAAAGATTGAGAATCAGAAGCTTTGTAATTACTTTCCAAGCTTTCCCAGAATGAGGGAGGATACAGGGATCCAAACACACCTCCATAAAGCTATCAACAGGTCACACTTCAGGCAGACTTACAGTTATGATAGCTTAGAAAAACATTCCACTGTATATTCCCCAAGCAGTCTTGAAATACCTCAAGCAAACTAGAAACCCCATGAAATTTAATATAGCTTTAAAGACAAATGAGGGTTTCAAGATATTATCAGTGATTTTAGTAAATCCTATTTTCAATTTATCCTTCTGAAAGCAGATACACAATATAATGATCTAATTTTTCATTTCGATGTTAACACCTGCTGCTAGGAAACTGCATTCTTCATTAAAATGCAAGTACTTTATGGAATGAAAATATATGTTCATTGTGAATTACTTTTTTTTATTTTAAAGAAGTGTTTTAAATGATCAGGCTCAGTGGGGAACCATGGTGAGGCACAGCATCTCAGTGGCTAGGCTAGGCAGGTCCATGGGGAAAGGAGTGGGGACTGGTCAGTGTCAGAGACACAGGACATCAGCCCAGGCTGGGCTTGTGCCTGGGGAGGCAAAGCTGTGGGGAGCTGTAGATCAGCCCTGCTGCTGAGACAGCACTGATGGCCCTTTTGGGGCTGAGATGAGGTCCTGGGTTGTGGGCAAGGTTGGGGGAGCCCAGGGGATGAGCAAGAACAGGCAGGACTGGTGGTGCCTCTGGGGCCCTGACAGTATGAGAACAGTTTTGAAAACATGAGTGCTTTAAGTCCCTATAACTCATTCCAGTTTGTCAGCAGTAGACTCCACCTCGGCTTTGGGTTTGGTTTTTTTTCTGTATTTAGCTCTTCTTATCTTTTTTAAATTTTTTTTCAGTTTTGGTACAATGCATGATGCACATGCATGTCCCCATAGCCAGGAACAGCAAAACTGGAATAAAGCACTAGTTCTTTGAAACTGTCTCCCATATCAATTGCAGGAACCAAAGAGCTGGTAAATGATACAGATCTAAATATAAATCTTATATATATAAATATAAAGATATAAATGTTCAGATCTCTTTACTCTCAGTGACAGGACTTGAGGAAATGGCATGAAGATGAGTCAGGGGACGTATAGGTTAGATATCTGTGTGAAAAGATTTTTCACACAGATGGAGGGTGAGTAATGGAACAGGCTCCCCAGAGAAGTGGTCACAGTACCAAGACTAACAGAGTTCAAGAACTGTTTGGACAATCGCTCAGGTGCGACTCTTGGGGTGTCCTATGCAGGGCCAGGATTGGGACTTGATGATCCTGACACTATAAGGCTTTCTTTTTGCATGTCAGTATTAATTTTGAACCATTCCTTGTACATAAACATTGGTACAAACCTCAATTTTAATATGGAAAAACTTGACAAGGAAACTGACATACATATTTATATACAAAGTCCTTCAAAATACAAAGCTGAATTTATAGCATCTGAAATGGAGTAGAGAATGGATTGTTTTTCTTTGCTCACTGAGGCTTTTGCATTAGACTTGAAAAGATGGCACCATAAAGATACCAGCTGTGTTATTCACAGCCAAGGCTTTTAGATGCTAGGTTGGTCTGAAATACTTGTGACATTTGCTGCACTCGGGCTCTGCTCAGCTTTTGTGACCTGGTGAATGAGATTTTGGATCTGGGGATCAGTGATAAACCATCACAGGTCAAAGCAGAGATTTTGTCACAGTGGGAAATGTGGGCAGTACTTCCTGTTCTGGATCTGTTCAGAACTCCCACTATAGTCAGTGGGGGTTTGGGAAGCAATGAACACATTGCTAAGGCCTGAATAGGGCTGGAAAAGTAGGCTGAGAGGTTGTTCCATGCAATTGTTCTAAAGTTTCTGTTGTCAGCAGCATTTTTCTCTGAGTAATTCACACTCATTTCCCATCTATTTTCAGGCATTAAATGTCAGCTTTCAATAAGAAAGGTAAAGCTAACTTGCCCACTTGATTCTAAATAACAAAATTTACCTGAATTACAGTTATTATATTTGTAGTTAAAAAACCCTCCTTTTGTTATGATTATGAAGCAGAAATATTTTGCCTGAAGTTTTCTTTTTACATGAAGTGCAAGGCTGTTATTTGAATCAAGCCTTTGAACAGCGTCCATCTGAGGAGATACGCTAGGAGAATTTTGGTTCAGGGAAACTGTACATTGACTGACTGTCAGTGGAAAAGAGACTGGAAAAGGTAATCTGTTTCGAGACATCTTGGGATACTTGGCATGGGTGGTAGGGGGTGGGTCAGACCTTGCTCTGGTGAGGTGGTGCCCTGTCCCTCATATCCCCCACCCACGCAGTGTCTGTCAATCATGGCACACTGGAGGCAGCCCCAGTTTTGCCTAACCCAGTCCGTGAGTGGCCGAGAGACTGGAAGTCCCTTCTGGTAGGAAGGTCCAAGATGGCCCAAAAAGGTTTAAGAAGGGTCACTACAAGGCAAGCACATTGTCCTTCAACCCTACCTTCATCTTGGAGTTTCACATCACTGGAAGCAAGGAGTTGGTAGCTATATGCCTGTTTTCCATGTCTTTTCTGTTTTTCTCCCTTCTTCTTCCTCTGTCATCTCACAGAATGTAACATCAAATGGATTATTAGGTTTTCTGTCATCAATGGGATAAGTCTATGCTGTGATAATTGATGTTACTGTAGTATTTACCCTTTTGCCAATATTCTTTAACTGTCTATAGTTTGCCAGTAAGCTTTTGTGTATTTTTACCTCAAGAATATTTGGTTGTAAGCATCTACCCAAAGCAAAAGAACCTTGGTTTAGCCTAGATTTGGGACTGGGGTGTAACACTGACAGAATTTTTAACCCTCTGGAGCCAGCTGTATTCCTCAAAAGAAGGGTTAAGGAACTGCATACACATCTGATGCAAATTTCTCTGACTTCATTACTGCCGAGTGAAATGCAGTGATAGACCCAAGTGGAAGATATGGCTGCATAAAGCTGCCCTTCCATTACTCAATCAATACTCAGGGTAAACAACTCGTGTCTTTTTGTGGAAAGCCATCAGACTAGGTACTGGTAACAATGAATTCCTGTGTATATGACTTAATTGGTGGGGTTTTTTTCTGGAAGTTTTTCCACTGTGTTAATTTTTTTCCTTTATAGTACAAACAATAACTTTCTAGGATGTAATTGCCTCTCTTTCAGTTTTTCATCAGAACAAATTTCTGTTTGTTAAATCAGCCTGATTCCCTAATTAACATCTAGATCTTATGTACACACTATGCACATACACAATAATACCACAATTATATTATATTAGCTTTTTAAGGGCTCATCTAATTTTACTCTATACATAATCCTTGAAAATTAGATTTGCATAAAGTAATTTAAAATAGACAGGGCAAACCAGAAGTATATAATTATGTGTAGCTCTGAAATAAATACATTTTCAGTTTTCAATTTCCATAGCTGAGTTCATAATTTAGTCCCTGAATATCTGAATTAATAATAAAATGACAGTATTCCCCTGTCATATATGTACTTACACAGAATTTACAGACAGGGTCTCCTTTGTTATACTTAGTGGATTACCTGTGGGGTGAGTAAAGCTTGATCCTCCTCTAGAAGCTGGAGGAGAGGGAGAAGCGGAGAGGCTCTCTCCACTCTAGTCTGTTAAACTAAGGAGACTTTGTCCTACCAAGATTTCTACTGCTTCCAATGTGCAGAACTTAGGCTCCTAAACTTGGTTCTCTACATTGTATTGAAATGTGATGATTGTAATAACCTTAAGCCTACAACAAAAGTATCTACCTACCTTTCAAAGCAAACCTTTTCTTCAGACTCACTGTTTGTCTGAGACCAGCCTATGAAATTACTTTGAGAGATTTTAACAATTCTTCACAGAGAGTTTATAATGATGGATTTGCATGATAATGACCTATGAGGCACAATGAGGTAAATACACTCCTTCTTGGTTTTGTCTATCAATTTTCTACACATTGCAGATATATTTCTGTAACTTTCTAGTTCTGTTGTAGACTTTGAATTGCCAGTACATAAGCATGCTTTTCAATGTCCATACATACTGGCAATACATGTTACCACTTATGATGATGATTCTACCATCTTTGCTAATATTTCTTAGTTTTATAAGGCTACCTCTAGGAGTCAAGTGATTACACAGGAAACTTAGTTTGCGTAAAGAAAAATAAACTGAGTCTTCTCCATGACAAAGTAAAGCTGTAAAGTGTGTGAGGATAACAATAACACATTGGTTGAACGGAAGCTGAAGCAGTTCCAGAATTTGATAGCACACACTCTGATGGTTAAATGTAATCATGTACCTATACACTGATCAAGAAGGTGGTGCTGATGAATTTTTAGCTTGGATGACCAATACTGGGTACTAGTTAATTATTTTAACACACATAATGTAGTCTCATAGTTTTGCATTCATTTGACATTTGTGAAAGTTACAGCCCTATGCTTAAGGTTAAATACGTTGTTGAAACTTTTTACTACTTCATCAAGCTCTGCACTTGCTTTTAAAGGGCTCTTAAAGGAAAGAAAGCCATAGTCCCAGGATTCAAAGAAGAATGTGGGAGGCAGTATTATGACAATGACTCTATGCTGGGAATTAGAAGGACTCCAGCCAACAAAGGAATGAGATTCTAGAACAACTTTCCCAAAGCTATTTGGAGAAACAAATTAAGCCAATGAGTTTTTAGACTGAGTTGACAAATTAGTGAAGGGAAGTGGATGACACATAGATACTTGCAATACCAGGACCCTATAGAATACCAGGAAGTCCCTTTGAATTATAGAAAGCTGTCAAAAATTCTAACACAAAGACAGCACGAGTAGCAAAGGGAAGGAAATGTGTCAGAGATAGAGAGCCATCATGTCAGCCAGGATAGTTTACAAAGACTCTGGACAGCATGGATGCCCCTAGGCAACAGATCCTGCCCTAAGTTAAGCAGTCCTCCAGGATGCTCAAAAGAAAATGAAAGCAACGTTAAGAAATTTACTTGAATCATCCCCTGAACAAATAGCAAACTATGACTGGCTCATACTTGAGGAAAATGGCAAGACGGAGCAGCTCAGGAGCAGTGCATAACTCTAATACAGCTGCATAAAGAACTCGCTGAATAACTCTGAATAATAGAACGGCACATAAAAATCAGACTGTTTGTGGATAAATTTCAATAGGAAAAAGCAAAAAATAAAAGGTGACATTCTCTGAATAAATGCTTTACTGCAAATACTTTTCCCAGCTCTAATGAGGAGAGTTTGTTCTAGCAGAGGAGAGAATAGGACTGTGATGATAGATGATCATTTACTCATTTAAAGCTGCAAGGATATTCTCTTCCATACCTGACTTTTATCCATTGCTAAATGAAAAAGACATCCTTAACTCATTTAATATTACATGAAATGTGAAGTCCAAACAAATCAAGCAGATCTTCAGTCAACACTCAGGGAAGACATGGCCAGCCAACAGTGGCAGGAGCAACCTCTTCAGTCCTGGGCATCAGAAGAGAGAGCAGTGCAAGCCCCCCTTTCACTCCCCCATGGCTGCTGCAGCTGCAGCTCAGATTAAACCCTTAAGAGTAATTCCAATTTGACAGCTTGCATGGGTGTGAATATATTTAAGTAAAAAGAAACCCTGCCAACTTCAGATGAATTAAACAAATGTGACACACACTGGGCCAGGTTCTATAATGCACCACAACAAATTTACAACTGTGACTGTTAACTGGAGTCCCAGTTCATTTTTAATACTGTAGTTTACAAAGCTGTATACAGATGCAGTGATTGCTATAGAGGTTAGAATGTTTCAGGGTTTCTGTCTGAGACTGCTTTTTGCAGTGGATTTTCATATCACATTTTAAAAATGGTAATCTGGGTTGAGGGCCATATTTGCATTTGCATGTCTAGTTTCAGAGTCTGCTATTTATCCTTTCAAAAGTTTTCTGATATGTTGTGATACACACATACAACACTTCTAGGCCAACAATGTGTTCCACTAACTAATGTCTCTTTGGCTCTTAATTAATGTCTCAAAGAATGTTCCCATGGTAAACATAAAAAACTAAACTTCAGAAAAGTTTTTGTGGTGTTACTCTAAACAGCTCATACTTCTTTTTTTTTTAATCCAGTTACCTAAGTGAAACAAAAACGGTGTTAAAACTTGGGAGCAAATAATGATTTACATAATGCTTCTGCAAAAGCCAATGAAATCTAAAATACATGTGTCTGTCATTTGTTCGCTGAGTCAAATATTTCAGAAGAAATGCACTATGTTAGTTTTAAATTTTCAAATGTCAGTGTTCAATAGAAAATGTCATCTTTTCAGCAGGAACATGGAACTTAACAATGGCATAATGAAACTGCAGTGAACTTCTGGATATGAATTTGACCTACCTGTAGTTCATTCTTCATGCCTGTGAAGGGTTCTGGTAGCCTTGAGGAACTGAAGGGTAATGTGAGCCAGGCTGGAGACACACAGGGACTCAATGCATGCAGCTCCATTGGAGTCTAGCTGTGAGGTTACTCTTGTAGCCCCAGTATTAAATATTGACATCTAAGAGAAGTCTCTAAATTAAGATTAAATGTTTTGCTGTCAGGTACAGATGTTATTAGCTTTGATCAGCTCTTTTCTAGCAGAAAAAGAATTATTAAGAAAGGGGTAACAGTGAGGCAGCTATTTAAAAGATGGCATTTTTTTATTCAACAGGTTCTGCTCCTCTGGGTGTGGGACTATGCTCATTAATCTTTCTTTTGGAACAGGATTTGAAGACAAGTACCTAAAATATGAGTGGTAGAATTGTGCAACCTTTTTTATGTCCAAACATCCTCATTCTTCCTGAATCCAGTAATACTATGCTCTTTTAGACTAGGTGCATCTCTGGAAGGTAAAAATAAAGGAATGGTCCTTGCTTTTTGGTTGAGTTGGTACTTACCAGGAAACCAATATCTCTGAACATGCAAGAGATGTTCTGTTCATATTTGTCCATTCAGGAGCTTATACTATGTTTGTTCCTCTGATAAGAGAGATCCATGCAAAGTACATTTTCTGTGTTATGTATTGTCAATAAACATGTTTCCTTTATTGCACATTGGTAGGATCAAACTAGGAAGGAAAGCACTTTGTACTCCAAATTAAACTTCAGATGACAAGGGCCGATAAAAACACCCTAATGAATGCTTTTAAAAAGACCTCAAGTGAGGACTGAGAGAAACAGAGTAATAAGAACAGAATAATAGTGTCATTTTAAGGGCATTTGAGAACAGGATCACATTTATACCACATTTCTGAGAAGTGTAAGCCAAGTACAGCAGCCTTGCCCTTCATCTGCCTCTAAATACAAACTGCTGCCCTCTCAGTTGCCCTCAGCTTTAGGCTGACAAAGGCATTCTCATTACTGAGCAGCAAAACAGTTTGAATTAATCTGGATTAAAATTAATCATGACTATTTTTTCTTTTAAGCAAACTTTGAAGTGGACCCATTCTCCCATTTAGCTCATTGCTTGGCAGTGCAAATACTTATACTGGCAGCAGGCAGGGAGCAACAAAGGGACAAGAGCAAGCATTTGGGAACAGAGAAAGGGCAGGGCTGTTCTTTTTGGCAGCAGTGCTATACTGCTTGCAGAATTGCAATTTTAAAGCATCCCATTCCAGCTCTGTTAGGTTACTTCTGCTTAAGCTAACAGAACCAAAGCAGAGCAAGCTACGCTGGTTGGGAGGTTTGAACAAGACAATCAAACCCCACACTGTTACAGTAGCCAGGATGTTCATTGGTAATGAGGGCTCGAGTAGTAAATAGTTTAAAAGCCAACAGTGGAGCAATCAGTCATGTAGCTTTTGTGAAGCAATGTGGAGACCAAATTCAGATTTGTGCTGCAGCTGGTTAGCACTGTGCTGCTGACACCAAGCAGCTCTAAAGCCAAGGTAGCCAATTAATGCAGGCAACTGGCATAGCATGTCTTGTACCACTGCTCTCCTGGCAGCTGTTTACTTCTCTGCCTGACAAGGGAGTGCAGTCAGATCATCCCTGTTCTGAGACTCTCTTATCTGTCCTAGGGGCTCTTATTTGTTGGTACAGTCCTGAGCCTATATATCTCATCTAAAATCGCTGCAAGAATGGCACAGGAGTGAGTGAATGTTTGCACCTTCAGGCTGCTTCTGCTCTGAGCGAGGTGTGGGGTCCTTGGCTACACAACTTTACTTGTTCCACAAATATGCCCTCTAACAAAGAAAACCAGGAAAAGTAAATACCATCCAGTAAAAGAAAAATATTCTTTTTATTGTTTATGTATATTGGAATACTTGATAAGTGATAGCTTAAAACATGTATTTGATGGAAATGAGAAATTGCTTGTGATTTGGAATACACAAAGCACTTAATAGCTATCTGGTCATGTAACAGTGCATAGAAGGTTCACTTCCTAGGGCTCTCTGGGCAGGACATGAGTCATGAGTACAGGAATCCCATGCTTGATGGTTCCCAGTGTGATTAGTGGTGGGATGAGATGTGTGCTCACCTGAGCCAGTGTCCTGGCAGGAAGCCCACCATGTTGAGAGAAATTCTGCTGTGGTGGCATAGGACTGCTAGAGGATTCACCAAAGAACTTCTGGGAGGCTGCACTGACCTGTAGCCTGCTCACATCACTGTGGTTCCAATAAGGTGGAAAACAGGGAGAAGGCCTGAGACTGAGAACTGTTCTCACTGCTTCTGCAAGTGACCAGCACTAGGGAAAAGTGAGAATTCATAATGCAGGATGACCTTATTGTCTGAATTACCATTGTATGATATTAAGAGGACATTTTTATGAGGCAGCCAAACACCTGTAGATCATAGGGACACAGCGTGTTCCCAATCCATGGACCTGAGCAGCATTCCTTACACTTATGAAATCATATTGTTGGATTGTCACATCTGGCTAAAAGAATTTACTGACAAGAACTGATGAAAAGATGTGTTCCCTCTGTGTTTGCTCATACTGATGGTGATTCTGGGTTCATTAAATACGTAGTTCAAGGTGCTCTTTCTGCAATCAACTTGCTGCGGGAAACAATGAAACTGAAAAATTTCTGCTCCTTTCCTGTTCCAGCCGTAGAACCAAATTTTGCACTCAAGAAGAAAAATGTGCAGTTTCCTTTGTTTGTGCAGCTTTTAATCATATCTATATACATGAGAAGTTTTTGAAATTATTGCAAACTTCTACCTCTTGATTACCTCAAGTCTGTATTTCATGAGACGATTTTTTCAAGGCTATGGACCCACATTTCTAGCAAAATTCTTTGTATTTAAAATCTACCGATGGCCTCATATAGCATTCTTTTTACAAGTTTCTATTCCTTCAGCTTTTCTACTCATCTGTTACAAACAATTAAATCACTGGATTTTTCATTGTTTGAAATAACTGGTTGCATTACCATCTGGAAACAATACATTTTAAGTGCATAATTACGGATGTTTGAAATCCCAGGAACCCAGCTTTATATGCACAGGACTAGGAGGCAGCATGCTCAGAAATGGGAAATGTATTGTCAGCTGTGTGATGAACAGTTAAGAGGAAAGGAGGAGCAACTTTCTCCATGCCACTAGCCTGAGAAAGCTGAATTCAGATTTGACTGCAGAGCAAAAGGGAGGGTTTTAGACTGCTCTCACTTGCACTGAATTTTATTGATTGCAGTGGCACAAGGGGACCCTAGTTGAGCTGTAGCCTCTAAATCTTCACCCTTCTTATTATGAGGCTGGAAACCTGACTTTACACTAGTTTCCAGGAAGTGCAGAGATGAAGCACATTACACGACAGGACTATGGAGGATAACCATGTGCATAATAACATCATGGTGGAAAATGTTTCATTATTCTGAAACAGAAGCTGCAATATAGGATATTGAATGTCTGCAAAACCAGCTTATCTCAAAGATCTGACAGTTAGTCAAAACTTAGCTAAAGCACCAGCTATTAGCTAAGTTTTTACTAGTCTAAATGACGGACTCTGTCCCTACCTTCCACATGACCTATTTCCCATTGTATTCATTTGCCACAATGTATTCCAACTGAAAATAGTCAGACAGGTCCTCCAGCTTCACCAATTTCAGCTGCAGGCCCAGCTCAGCCTCAGGAATCAAATCAGAACAAGTACTTCATACTGTTGAAAAGGTATCAAGCAAATCAAAAAGAAAAAAAAAGTTCATTACATACAGGCCCAAGAAGCACACCACCAAATATAAATTCTATTTAACTTAGATTTCGTAGTGTCTGTATTCCCAGTTCTCCATTATCTTTCTGAGTTTTTTGTTTCCCTAGGATTATTTTGCTCTGAAGAAAATTTAGCTTCTAGTTCTTTCAAGTTACTGTCTGACAGGGCACTCATCCCTCCATTCCCCTACTATCAAACTTCAGTACTAGTTGGCTGAGAAAACCTCAAACCTCTGACCTGCATAAAAGTCTGCTTGATTAAAAGTACTCCTCCTAAATCAACAAGTTAAAATCCACACAACCAAGTTTACCTCTGTGAAATTTACTTCTCCATTTCCAAATCAGTTTATTTCAGGGCAATAAATCATGCCTCTTCTGTTCACTTTTGTAATGCACATATTTTTATTTGAATTAATGTATAAAATGCACATGCAATAATCAATATATCACATTTCCTAAAACCCACATGTGGAATTAGCTTTTCACACCAGTAATTCACACACACACCTCAGCTTTGCTTTACCAGCAGCTTGGTACAGGCATGTAAAATATGCAAGAATACAGTTCATTGAAAGATAGCATAAGACACATGACAAGAAGGCCTTGACATAGTGAAAGGAAAGGGACTAATGTATTGCATTAAAAAGAGAACAGGGCCTATTTTAAAATAAAAGTCAAAAGAAACCCTATTTCAGTTGGGAAAAAAAAAACCAAACCAAACATGTCCAAGCATCTGATGGAAAGACTAACTAGCTTTACACTCTTGAGTATTGAGAGAGCCTTTCCAACTTCCTCAGACTGTTTATGTTTTATTGTATGAAGATAGACATCCTGCACTGCACTACGCCTACTTTAATATATTGTTAAAACTTGTATATAATGCCAGATGTTTCTAAACATTTTAAAATATTTGTAGATATTTTCTTAAATGAAAAAGATTCAAAGAAAGTCAAAAAGGGAGAAACAATCAAACTGAATAAAGGCATCTATTTTTCTCTTTGGAATAAAATAAATGGCATCTATTGACTCATGGTATACTGACTGAGACACACATAAGAAAGAATGTGATTAAATAGCATTCATTTGGTGCATTGTTTATGTATTCAGCTCTGATTATAATGTTCCAAAGACAATCAATCATTGATTTTAATTTACTTTATTGTGCTAAAGAAACGAGTAAATTAAATGTAGAATTTATTTAGCCTTTCTCTTGTATTCTGTTATAATCCAGATGGAGCATATACATTTTCTATTTAATGACACTAGCATGATTAAGCATTAAGACTTAATGAGTAGTGCATTTTTTATGGTTCATTAATAAAAGTTAGAGATAGAAAAGATGTATTGGTCATCAGCCTTATCTCCTTACTGTGTTTGTACATTTATTAAACAGTCAGTAAATTTGTTTATATATAATTGCTTTTGTGAAAGGGACCTTCACTGACTTTAAACTGCATGAGATCTTTCTATCCTTAAATGGCTCAAAATCTAAGATGTGTAAGTCCTGCAAGACACAGAGTGGATCTGGTGCAGATAAATGGAGGAAGATGACAATCAAGAAGAGCAATGCAGGAATAATTTATGAAGAAACAGGTTTGACAGAAGAAAGAATTATATGTAAAAATGGCAAAAGATAATGCTGCAACAATAACTAGTAGACTGATTTTAAAAGAAAATAATATACAAGAGAATGCACACAGAGAAGAGTGGGGGGGTCTGGGAAAGGACTTGTAGTGATTCAGCTGGTTTATTAACTTGTTTCAATGCAAGGATGATAAATTGCACCAAGCTTTAGACTTGAACATTGTCTAGCTACAATTAGACAATGGCTACATTACAGGTGTAACATGGGTACAAGCGTTTTCTCAAAGTGCATTTTAAAATGAAAAAATACCCCAAAACTAATAGGTGCTTTATGTCTCTTAAAACCACTTCTGAATACAGAAGAGTATCATATGAGAAAGGGGGATATTCCAGAAAACATCACATACATAATTGGATTTCAAAGGGATTACAATACATACTACTCCATCTGTCTTCTCTCCTTAAGACAAAAAAAAATCATAATCAGAAACATCATGCAGAGGGATAATAAAGTAGTGAATGGTAACACAAAAATGAAAAGAAGCAGCAATGAAAGTCTTTAAATTTAAAAAGTTCTGATGTTTCTAGTTTAAATGATTAAATTAATTCAAATTATATGTTTTTACATGTTTCTATATTTACCCCTTAACACTCATACACTCTCAAGCCTCCAAAGTGTCCATCATTTTGGACCATTGTAATTTGGTACAACATTTGTCCTATTTTAAAGATGATCTTGAGTAATGATGAGTAAGTGAGAGTATCAGATTTTATAGCTATGAAAATGGAGTCTTGAGATTAGAAAAGAAACTTTTACATCCCATGTAGCTTTGGATTTACCTGCAAGTACTCTCTGCTTGACATATTTCAATGAGCTTCATCCTACTGCCTCCTCCTAAATACAAGTACACCTTCCCCTGGTGCAGTTACTGGAGGTATCCAGACTCATAATGGTTTGTCTCTGGCCACTACACCTGGAAACAAAGCTGCATGCAAGCCCCGAGCCAGACAACTGCAGCACTGAGGGTGTGCATCAGTGACTGCACTATTTTTAAAAGGGGTTGCTTCCCAAGTAAACTGTGCACACTATAATTACATGTGTAAAACTTGCATTAATTTGTTATTTTCTTTTCCTGTTCATAAAGGAGTCAAATAGCTGTTCCACAGCTAGACTCATGCTTCAAGTCTCATTCAAGCTATATCTAGAGTTTCATTTTTAATAACAAACCCCCCAGAACTCATCAGGAGACAGAAATACAGCCTAAATTTTCAAGCCTAGACATGCAAAGCAGGAGTATGGCAAGGGACAGGCTATGGTGTGCTCTACCAATTGTTACATTGTATCTTCTGAAATCATTAAACCATTTCAAATATTCCTGACTTTATTACAGGAGTACCAAGGGGCCCCAATCATGTACAGAAGTCCATTATGAGAGCTGATATACAAACACATTTAATTAAAAGTTGTCAAGACTTGTATGGACAAACAAGGGGGAATTTTTACACTCACAGCTGTTCAAATTTGCCAAGCCACATTCTGACAGAAACTGAGCCAGTGTGAGAAAACAACTGAGAACCAAAAAATGTTTCCTGATTAAAAAAAAAAAAGATTAAATTGAAAAATTTCCTCAAGATGAAATCGGGAAGGGAAGGAAAGGGAAAGGGAAAGGGAAAGGGAAAGGGGAAAAAAAAGTCTATGGTCACGTAAATTTAAAAATTCAAAACACTTTTGAATTATCTCTGAAAAAATCATGTTTATGTCATTTATACGCATTTAATTCAATCTTTGCATAATTATTTTATTATCTTCTCCCCCTTGAAAACTATTTTTAGTTTCAGGAACATTATTTCCCATACAACATTCTAATTTTTTTCTTTTTCTGTTTTCAGCAGCTTCCTTAAAAGCCAGTTATTTACTTATTCAATTTCCTTTCCCTTTAGCACATGCAGCATCTCTTGAGTAATGACTCACTGTTTTCTCTTGGGCAGGTAACAAAACCCTTCTATAGATTATGGGAGCAATGAAAATCATGACAAGCTGCAATAAATGTATGATAGTTATTGTTCCATGTTTGATGGTAGAATTTCAGCACATATGGGCTCATTCCTTCCATTTAGGTAAATGTACCAGCATTTAACTAGCAAAAAATTGTGTTGATGGGGGACTCTTTTCTCCAGCAGTAAGGAGGATCATTTCTCACTCCTATCCCTCGCTACCTATCAGAAAAATAAGCAGGTGCAGAGAAGAAAAATCAAATCAGGCTATATTTTAATGTACAGTAGTGCTGTGGGAATGCAGAAGACTTAGGAGATCAGAACATGGATTTTTGTTGCCAGTGGCAGCAGCTGTAACACTGCTCATCTATTAGTATCACCACTGCCAGTTTAGAGAGCTGGTAGCATTTTCCATATATAATCCTTGGGGCCTTTCAAGGTGAATTGAAAGATGAGTGAAGAGAGATGGGAGAGGGAGAGAAATGTTACAGCCAGTGGCAAAACAGCTGGGGTGAGAGGCTACAGAGTACTCTCACTTATTATCCTTAGCTTGTAAACAAGGCTTCACTCTTACTGTTCTTTGTAGTTATACATAGTTACAAGTGTGGGAAATTATACAAGCAGTTGTCAATGCCCCCTTGCCATAGTTCCTGCTACAATAAATTATT
Organism: Peucedramus taeniatus; assembly: GCA_013400575.1. Lineage (NCBI taxonomy): Eukaryota > Metazoa > Chordata > Aves > Passeriformes > Fringillidae > Peucedramus > Peucedramus taeniatus. The sequence continues at coordinate 58,281 of WBNO01002731.1, forward strand.
TATCCCATTATTCAGCCTACAACAGTGCCTAACAGTATCGGCCATAAATCAGGACCCTACTATGTTAGCTGCTGTACACACACAGAGTAAAAGTAAATCCCTCTGCCAGTGTCTTTGAACCTGAGGTAAAGTAGCATGAGCTTGTTGCCAAGTTGCTTCCTGCAAAGCAGATACACATTTTGAGCAGTGTCTAGAAAGATGAATTGGCTTTCATCTCATTTGGCCAGCTTTCAGGTGTGAGGTAGGCACATAAATAACTGCATATTAGCATCATGGATCCTGGCTTCACTGGGAAACTGAAGAAGCAGCTTGGACATCTGGCACAGCTTGGAAGATTGTCACAACACTACAGGACAGAACTACCATAGAGAAAGCAAGATATTGCATCGGCTTCTGAAAGGGACTGTTTGTCTTTTCCTTTCACACACAGAAGTCCTGGGGATTTTTTAGGCCGTCTCCTGATCAATTGAATCCCAAAGTGGAAACTTTAAATGCATTTACATAATATTCATCTGTGGGGATGAGAGCTAAAACCCTAACACATGCTGAGAAAGTCCAGTATTTTTTTCCTCTGTGATAATAATATGCATTTTCAGTGTTGCTTAATGATGCCACAACATCAATTCTGCATTCTTAAAGCAGTAAGTATGAACCATAAAACCCCTTCAGCATCTACTAAAACCTTCCTTCCTCTTCTTTCCCCTCAAATGCCCAGGAAAGGCTAGTAAGATTAAACATTTCACCAAGGAAACCTATTAGATTGAGATGGCTTTCTTGAAAAGAGATTACACTATTTCCAAACAAGGAAAACAGAAAATAACAAAATCTGACAAGTTAAATGTAAAAATTCCTTAAGGCAGGCCAATAAAAATCTCACAAACTTTTCTCAAAAAGCTTTGAAACTAAAAATAAATCTTCTTCAAATACACAAGGAAGAGGAAGCTGACCAGATAGTCTGTAAGGCTAATGGGTAATGTAGAAATAATGGAGCATGTGAATTAGGGCCACAGGAGAAATTTAGGTTAATATTTCATATCCCTCTTTGGCATGCAGGACTTTCTTCAATATCCAGGCAGACTCCCACACTGAAACATGACAGCAGATACACCACAGTCCTGTCTCAAATTGAAGTGTGAGCTGAAAACATTTTTGGCCAGATTGACATAATGGATAGTAACAGGACTAGGGCTAAAGGAACTTAACTATGAAACATCTGAAATCAACATTGTAGGATGTAACCTCTCACTTAAAAATGCCTCAGTAATTGCTTCCAGGAAGTATCCAGGAAACATCAGTGTAATAATACTAGACTGCAAAAAACATTGTAGCAGTGAATAGAATCAGTGGGCATCTGCAGAAACCCTGCTAAACTTTCAGTGGTACCTAGAAACTCTGCTCAGACCATGACCCCATTATGCCACACACTGCAAAAGCACTGAGCAGATTGCTTCTAGGCCAAACAACAAGCAGAAAAAATACACAAAGACTGATAAAGGAAGTGCAGTAACACAGATTGACTTTTGTAGACCTTTCAGATGCATTTCTGAATGCTTGCATTATGGTTTGTAAGTTAAGGGTTTAACATACACAGGCAAAAGCAGAAATGCCAGGAGAAGCAAAATCTAAGGGGACAGACATTGGCAAGAAAAGAAAACATTGCATCTGCTTGTCTTATTTGTGTCAAAGAACTCTTACACTGGTGATGAGATGCCCCAGGTAGCATCCCTATGGCACCAACTTTTACTGAAAGCTGTAAATATGACAGCCTCATTTAGTCACAACTTAATTCTGCTTTTTGAGTAATATTTAACACCTACCATGGCAGGGTTTCTTAAAATTTTAAAACATGTTAAAAATTTAATATTACAATTTATTCCCTTCTGTAAAGTTTAAAAAACATTTCATTATTTATATAGTATAATGATATTATCATTACTTTATTTTCTTTGGTGTGCTCAGGACCTGGTTTACTGCATATGGTTGGGAGTCAATATTACAAAACATTTAAGAAGAGCTGATATGACTTTCATGAAGTTTCAGATATCTGTGCCAGTTCTGTGAGGGAGTCAAGGAGAGGTATGTGAATCTTGTGAATATAACTACTTAAATCTCCAGAAAAAGTGTCATGAAGACCTCTTGAAGATCTCCAAGAAAAAAAACAAAAAAAAACCAAACAAACAAAAAA
>WBNO01002731.1:60486-98312 GCA_013400575.1 Peucedramus taeniatus
AAAAAAAAAAAAAAAAACAAAAAACAAAAAAAAAAACAACCAAAACACCTCCTTTGGAATAAAGGGAAGCTAACTGGCTAACTAAAGGGAACAGCAAATGGTTAATTTTCACAAAAGAAAGGAGTCACCAGTGGAGTCTCTGTAGAGGACATATACTCAAGCTGATATGATTTGTCATATTCATAAATGATCATGAATATCAAAGTGACAAAGTTTAAGTAGCTCACAGAAGTAAAAATGAAGACTGATTAAGAAGAGTTGCAGCAGTACTTCACAATACTGTGCAATAAAATACCAAATGAAATTCAATAAAGACAAATGTGAAATAATGTCATGAAAAAAAAGACAATTCTAACTTTATAAAGTGAATATGAAGCTCTCAGCTGGCTAATACCATTCAGAAACAGAATCTCAAGGTTATAGTAAATAGTTCTATAAAAATGTCAACTCAGTGCCTCACAATAGTAAAAACAAAGATAAGGAAAAATCAGTAATTTGGTGTTAAATAGGAAAGAAACCAAAAAGATGTAGTGACACATAATATGGTGGCACCATTGGCAACAGTGATAAAGATGGCTGTCAGGCAAGGAAGAATTAAGTCAAACTAAATGCCTTAAACTAGAAAGAAGATAACTGAGAGGACTATGACAAAGACCTATAAAATCACTAGAGGTGTAGAGAAGGTGCAAACCACCTACCCAAACCCAGGGAAGAGACTTCAGAACATTATGTACAGTCAACATTCTTGTTTTAGGACATCATGGATACCAAAAGTTTGCAGGGTCTCAAAAAGATTGAATTTGTGCAAGACAAATACATGAAGTCAAGATATACCTCTGAGTAAGAAAATCCTCATGATCCATTTCAAAGGCTGGGAGATCAAATCCACAACAAATACTTTACCAGTTGCTAACATAATTATAACTTTTGAAGTTGCTTCTGACACAGTTCTGTGTTAGAGCAAAATTATAGACTGAAATCAACAAACTAATTGAAGAAGAAGTCAGTGGAGGATATTTAGGTATTCAAAGGTATGAAAACTAGAATCAGTCACAATCATTCTCTAATTGTACTAGATCCAAAATTTTAATGTAAGTGGGAAGAACTATTTTCATTGGAATGTTAAGCATCTAGGATCATCCAAAGTAAAAGTAAAAACAAGTAAGGCTGATATCGGTGAATTGCATGTAAACATACCTACACAGACAACTGCCTAAGAGCTGGACGTGCATTCAGTTTTGCTTCACCTGTGACAACATCCATTGCTCCTGTACTAGACACAGATTACACCTGACTAAGCAGCAGAAAAGCAGAAAACTGCATTGTGCCAAACTGTTGGCAGGTACTTGCAAAGACACTGTGAGTAAAATACTCTATCAAGACTAGAGATGGTCCCTCCAACTGTTAAACATTTCATCCACTGTAAGAACACAAATTCATGTCTCCCCCATTTGCCAAATAAATACTGAATTTCAGTCTTTATGTCTGCCAATAATTAAACTCATACATAAGTATGCTCAGGCTAAAAAATGAAGTATTGTTGAATGACTTAGAAAGTTCAGATGAGAACAAAGGCTTACATAGTTTTAGAAAGCCAAGCTTCCAACTGATTTGCTTCTGGTCCACGGAGGAAATTAAACAGGCTTTTTAGCAGGAGTTTCAGGTAGTATTGTTGTGTGGGACAGAGAAAAATTCTGCTTCCTGGGACACTGTTTCTGTGTTGATGTGCAGTGAACTAACATTGAAGGAAGCTATGTACTCTAACTCATATAATGGAAGAAGAGGTGCACTGGCACTGTCTTTGTCCTGCTTCCTTCCAAGGAGGTTCTGGCTACTCCTCCTCAGGTGCATGACTCCTTTCCTTGCTCCAGCAGGGGGTCTCTCTCACAGGACAGAGTCCTTCACAAATCTCTCCAATGTGAGTCCCTCCCACAGGCTACAGTTCTTCCAGAACTGCTGCATCCCTTCTACAGGTGCAGCCCTTCAGGAACAGGCTACTCCAGTGTGGGTTCCCCAAGGGGTCACAAGTCCTGCCAGCAAAGCTGCACCAGCCAGGGCTCCTCTTTCCACAGGTCCTGCCAGGAGTCTGCTCCAGCATGGGCTTCCCATGGGGTCACAGCCTCCTTTGGGCACCCACCTGCTCCAGTGAGTGGCTCCTCCACAGGCTGCAGGTGTCTATCTGCTCCTGCATGGACCTCCATGGGCTACAGGGGCACAGCTGCCTCACCAGTGGCTGCACCATGGACTGCAGGGTCAACCACAACTCTGCTGTGGTGCCTGGAGCAGCTCCTCCTTCTTCACTGACCCTGCAAGGTCTGCAGAGTTGTTTCATGTATTCTCTCTCCTCTCTCTGGCTGCAATTGCTTCTGTGCAGTAGTTTCTTTTCCCTTCTTAAATATGTTATCCCAGAGGTGTTGTCACAATCACTGATGGGTTCAGCCTTACTTAGTGGGAGGTCTGTCTTGGAGCATTCTGGCATTGGCTGTGTCAGATGTGGGGAAAGCTTCTGGAAGTTTCTCATAAAAACTGCTCCTAAAGCCCCAGCACAACCAAAACCTTACCACACTATCCCAATACAGCATTCCAGATATGAAAAGGTCAGAAAAGGTGACCTTATGACAACAAAGTGGGTGCTTACAGGGCAGTGCAGGTGCAGCTATTCATAATCTTAGGTTGGAAATAAACATTATAGAGTGTTGCTACATTCCAAACCTTTCCTTTCTTTTATTTCAGAAATATAATTATTACAATATTCCAACAGCACATAATACCAAGCCAGGTATTTCTTTGAAATGCCAGTGTTTCTGTTACCTATGCTGTAAGAATTGGTTTGCATAAGTCTTGCCACAGCAGAATTGGACAAAAAAATTTGGGGGAGTCATCCACAGATTCCTATGACTAGGTGGAGAAATCGCATCTGGAAGGCTCTAAAATGCCAGACTTCAAGGTCAAAGCAAGAGAACATCTATGCACAACATTCAGTGCCAATAAAGAAACAAACAATAAATAACAGGTGCAGACACGATCAGTATCCTAAGCAAAGTTAATGGAAGCATCTGTAGAAAAATTATAAACAGAGAAAAATTAAATCCAAAAATGTGAATGTTGTCTTTTAAATAAATAAACCTTGTGTAGAAGTAAGGCAGCACCAAAACGATCAGTCAGAGACGATGAGTGAGGGGCAGGAGGTGGCAATTTGTCATCCAGCAGTAGGGCTACATAAAAGTGCTGCTCTGGATTTTCTACAAGGTTTTTATGGGCACTTATGTGCCTAATTAAAAGAGACTGCAAAAGACACCAAAATGGGAACACTGTTCCAGGCACACTTGAGTAGGCTAAAAGAAACAGTAAAAAAGCCAAGAAAAAAGCTGATGTCTTCTTAAGCCATAATCATCAGATTCTACAATGAATGCAATCTGTCCTCCTGTTTCTAAACTTCCTTTTCATTCATGACGACTGTGCCAAATCACATGAGAAAGTTAATGGCAAAAAAAAAATCTGTTTCTTCCAACTGGTTTGCTGAGCATTTTAAAAATTGGCAGCCTGGAAATGTTTCAAGCCAGAAGGGGAAGTATTCATGTACCCACACATCAAAGTTTTTCTAAAGACTGAGCATACATAGTTCTGAACATTTCTCAGGTGATCAAAACAAATGTGTTTCTAAGATGCTGCTGCTTGAAATATAACAGGCAGTAGGTCAGGGACCACAAAACCGGTTGATCAAACTGAAGCTTTGGTTTTACAGGTAAATAAGAAGTAAAAACAGTTCTCTGAAGGGCTGAGAGCAGGAGGGAATATCAGGTGGGGGAATTATTGGTACTATAAAGAGCACAAGGGTAATCTTGCTTAAAGAGATGAGTTACAGTAAGAAATAGAGCCATAGAGCTAAAAAAACCAGGAAAATTGTTAGGGAGGATTAAATAACCAGCTGTATGATATAATTTTTGTTGTTTTATTTTGTTGTTTCATTTAGTTTATTTTTGTTGTTTTATTTTGTTGGTTTTTTCATTGTGCCCCTGGGGGCAGCAGTTCGGGGTCACTTGGCAGGTGGTGCTCTGAATCAGGGGAAGATGGGTCTCTTTCCCAGGTTGAGTCTGCTGGGCTTGAGACTGATGAATCTTATTCTTCATCAGAAACAAAACAATCATCGTCTCCCCCTCTGTCCATAGCAGTCCAGTGGTTGCCTTCTTCAATCTCATATTCAATTCAGGTACAAGGCATTGCAATGCATCTACAGATGGAATAAATTGGTCTTCTGAGATGTTTACATAAAGATGGTTTGTCCCACTTTTTGTCCTTACAAAATTGAAGCCCCAAATTTATTTGAATGAAAACTGAGCCCCAAATTAATTTGAATATTTCTTTTATTCCAAGGTTTGAAAACTGCTATCAAATTGTCATGTATTCAGAATACCGTGCTTTGTCTTTCACATACTGCTCGCTGTGTTCTGCACTGAGGGAAGTTTCACCCAAATATATTCTTAGGGAGACAGCTTCATAGCTGGCAGTGAATTAAAATTTAATATGTTTTGAGAAGACTCCCTTATCTCTCCTTGCTCTAACTTTCATTTCTATTGTAAAGTTGTAAGTTATGATTTCACAGTGATACCCAGCATCCTGTATACAGACGTCCTTTTGGAGTCCTCTGCTTAGTGGAATAAGGGTGCCAGCATGCAAAGCTACCACATGCTCTTCAGGACTTTACAAACATTTTAAAGGATGTGAGACAGGTAGAACAAAGGCTAACTTTGCCTCACAGTCCTGCACTTAATAGTGCAGATCAGCCTGTAGTGAAATAATACAGCATTATGTGAGACAATATTTACAGATCTGTCCTATGCAGCCATCCAGGGAAGTAGACATGATAGAATTGTTTTTATTATCAGATTATTCTTCTTTCTTCTTATCATGGAAATACCCTGGAAGCATGCTAGAAGACAGAAACTTGATTGACTCAATCTCTTATACGAGTAATGTAAGCAGGTTTGCACTGGCCCCGAATGTTCTTTGGAGACACTTTAATTAATGAGTTTCAATGTTTTCACAATGCAAATGTTGAGTTCCAAAATGAGAAAACTGAAACAAGTAGCAAGGACCTGCAGTGTTCTTCTCCATGCAAGACACATAATGAATGCATGCAACAGTTTTATCTGTATCACTGACACTGGAACTGTGATGGTAGATTAAGAAACACAAAGAGAAACAAGAGTTGAGTCAGCTTTGCTGAGAACCACATGAGAGCAAAAGCATGTTAACTCTCATGTGCTGCACTGATGATTTAAATTGCTGGTAAACATTGTTTTCAGAAATCAGAGTTGGTCCCAGATACTGCTCCTTAGATAACATTTAACTTTCTTGCATTTTTAATATCAGGAGAATTTAACACCTCAGAAAACAATGTAAAAGTGGTCAGAATGGATCAGCAGAAAGAAGCTGATTGCTCAGTTTGTATTTCCATTTTGCACTGGTGACAGCAATGGTGCTCCAAGTATCATACCTTTTTTTTTTGCTTTTGTACAGGTGAGAGTAGGTACCATAGCAGCACAAGGAAAATATTATATCTAGTGCACTAGTAAGAAGAAGGACTCTAGAGTGAAATACAGAAATGGATCCAAGCCAAACATTTCGTATCCAAATTGCTCCAAATGTTGTAGGGTTTTTGTTCAGACTCAATGGTTTGAGAAGCATTTGCCTCTAGACAGCTATTAAAAGGAAACCAAATCATCAAAAAGAAACTAGTCTGTGATGAATTTTGTGCAGCTGCCTGGGGGTAGATTGTGCTCATACATGCAAAAGAAATAGACTGAACAAGGCAGCAAGATCTTGGACACACAAAAAATTATTTTCTTTAAGGAGGCTCTTCTTTTTCCTCAGGCATATCAACAAGTGTGTAATAATAGTTCTCCCCACAGCAGAGATTCAGTGGATTTCAGATTAGAAACCTGGGATGATATAAATAATTTTGATGGTCAGCAAAGTCACAGTAGGGCACAACAGGCATATTAGAGTTCGATGCCTGGTCAGTAATGATGATCTTCAGGGCTCAGTATTGGGCATGGTCCTGTTTAACATCTTTATCAATGATCTGGACAAGGGGATGCAGTGTTCCTTCAGTAAGTTCACAGATGATACCAAGCTGGGTGGGAGTATGGATCTGCTGGAGGGTAGAAAGGCTCTGCAGAGAGATCTGGACAGGCTGGATTGATGAATTGAGGTAAACTACATGGTGTTCAACAAGGCAAATGGTCAGATCCTGCTCCTGGGTCACAACAACCCCAAGCAGCTCTACAGGCTTGGGGAAGAGAGATTAGAGAGCTCAGTGGAAAGGGTTTTGGGGTTCTTATTGACCTACGACTGGATATGAGCTGAGGTGGCCAAGAACAGAATCTTGGAATGGGATCTTGGCCTGTAAAAAGAATAGTGTGTCCAGCCGGACCAGGGCAGTGACTGTGTCCCTGTACTCAGCACTGGTAAGGCTGTACCACAAATCCTGTGTTCAGTTTTAGACCCCTCACTACAAGAACATTGAGGCGCTGGAGCATGTCCAAAAAAGGGCAATGGATCTGTTGAGGGGTCTGGAGCACAAGTCCTGTGAGGACCTGCTAAGGGAGATGGGGGTGTTTAACCTGGAGAAGAGGAGGCTTAGGAGGACTTCATTGCTCTCTACAACTCCCTGAAAGGAGGCTGTAGTGAGGTGCGGATCGGTCTCCTCTGCCAAGTCTCAAGTGAAAGGACAAGAGGAAATGGTCTTAAATTGCAGCAGGAGAAGTTCTAGGGAAAAAAAAATCACTTTAAGAATGGTTAGGCATTGGAATAACTTCCTAAGGGAGGTGGTGGAGTCACCACTGCCACCACACTGATGGTTGGACTACATCATCTTGAAGGTCTCTTCCAAACTTGATGATTCTGTGATTCTTTGAGATAAGAACACATTTGACATATCTTAAAGTACATTATGGTCTGTCCAATTACTGAAGGTACAGAGATAGAACTTAAACACACAATTCTATTGTATGCATTTAATTTTTTTTTGTTCTTCATTGAGACTAGAAAACAGTAGAAGGTAAGAAAACTAGCAGGTATCAGATATCCCACTTCATATTCTGCCCTGGCAACTTTGTCACAATTTCCTCCAGCTGAACCCTGGTCTGAGACAGATGGCCTGCAGAATTGCTGTCTTCACCTAGCAAGGATACTGTCGTTTGCTGAGGACAAAAAAAAACCCACATGATTTTTCTGTTTCTCATCTTATGGCTGATGGTTCTGTGCCAGGGGGTTAAAAAAGCGACCCTCATCCCCAGCCCACAGGCAGTGACAAGCCTATGATTGACACCAAAAGCCAGTAAAAGCTGTATTAATGCTGCCCTCAGGCTTTCATAGGACCACCTCTTCCTTCCTCACTTCTGCCTGGTGTTATGTTTTGTGCAGCTTCCTGTGTATCTCCTACATGATCTGAAGCAGAATATGTTGAACATGCTACAGTTTACATTATCTGCAAGCATGCACATAAGCCTGTTGCATACATTCATTATGTGTCTTGCATGGAGAAGGACAAAACTGGACAGTGAAAGTTTTATTTTTGCTTTCTTATTTGCAAGACAGTGCCTCTCTAAGGTATTATCTTTCAATGTTTGGGATGCAGAATACTGTAAACCAATGTTCTGTCTAGGCCTGAGTTGGTGTAAGAAAGTGACAGAATAGCTAATACATGCTAATACATGAGACAGGTCCAGAACACCAGCTTGACCATTTCTGCACAACATTATTTTTTATTATATATACAACCAGCATTTTATCTAATGGGCATAACAGCAATCCCAGAACATGAGAACTGAAACTATTGTACTTGTTGCTGGGAAGCCTTTGCTCCACAGGACCTGTCTATCTAATCTGTGCTAGTGCAAACACAGACCAAATTCATGCCAAACAACAGTAGGGTGAAACACGCATCAAGAATGTCAAATCTTTTTAACCTGGCATTGAAAATTTTTCACTATCAACAGCTCTTTCAGCTTTTCCCATGCATCAGCAAGGTATAAGACAAAGGAAACAGGTTTCAGCACCCTACAATATTAACAGGCCTATGAGGTCTGTATCCTTTGCTACATCTCTTTCTTCAGAAAGAGGAATATGGGAACCAGCTCTGTCTGTCTCACCAGTGCTTTTCCCATCAAAACAGTGATGGGCGAAAAACTGGAGCAGACCTTCCCTTGTGCTATTGAAAACTCATGAAGAAGCAGGTGAATGGAATGGAAATGATTTTGTCCACTGCCTTGTATCCCTCTTTTGTTATCTGGCCCACACATGCATAGATGGTGTAAGGACTTTCTGAGGTCCATGCATTATCCTTGCTGTGAGGCAGGAAAAAATCAGGTTCTTGAGCTTTCAGACCCTACTTCCCCTGCAAAATTTTAAATGAAACAAATTTTCACTCTCTGAGTCCTTGTAAACAAGTTTTATAGCGCTTTCAACTTTGCTCCATTTTGTGTTGCAGAAGAATTGCAAGTATTTAGGATTTGAACACTTTTCTCAGTACATCAGGCTGGAAGAACAAGTAAAGGCTTTATCTCTAAAAGCTTTCAGAACTTTCCAAAACAAAGCTCTTGCATCTATCAGTATGAGCTGGCATGAGACACCTGGAGAACAAATTGCTCACTCAAATGAGAAAAGTACTTTTGTACTAAAGTACAAGAGAAAAATGAATACAGAGTTTTAAAGTTCTCTGTTGCATCTGTCTCTCCACCTACACTCTTTGTTCATAATTGGAAACACTTCAGGCATGGACTCATCTTTTCATATCTGCACTAAGCACCTAATCCAAAGTGCACCACTGCAGATGCACAAGCTTCTGTACTTCAACAAGCTTCAAATAAGCCATATATAAATAGCTATATACAGGAAAGCTCCTGGCAAAATATTTGGACACTTTGACTCACTAAACTTTGCATGATTATTGCACAATAATCCTTCCTGCTACCACCAGGCTACTTCTTCCACCTCTCTCTATACCCTCCTAATGCATACATGGGCCATTGAAGTGTCCCCATGAAACTCATTGCAAAAAAAAGAGGCACTGACCGTAAGCTCACAGGTGAGTTGAGGGCTCAGCATGAAGTATGGAATAATGCATATTCTCCAGCCACAGCCCAGGAACCAGTTCATTGACTTTGGGTCTTAGGGCATGCAAGTATGGTCACAGTCCCTCCTGCTGAATTTTGTTTTGAGAACCACTCATTTGTACTTTTATTTATGGAACTAGAATACTGTATTGGAAAAATCTAATGAACTCTATATCCAAGTCTTGGAAAAGACTGGGCAACATTTGGAGGCAAATGACATTTCACTAAGCTGGCTCCTTGGACACTGAATGGGGACACCACACCCAAGTGACTGCCAGATTGGCAGATTGTGTCCAAATCTTGCAGTTCTATAAGGAATGAATCAAGATAAGCACCGATGGCACAAACTCTGCTGCACCAAAACCAAATCAGTGCAAAACCCCCTAGTGACCTCAAGCCCTGGGACTGAGCAGACATTCTGGGCGGCGTGTACTCTCATTTATGGGGACTTAGCTTCTCTCCAGAAACAGAAACATTCTTAGTGTGACACCTAGTGTCAGGAACAAATACCTTATAGACTCAGACACAACAGAGCAATGAAACAGCTAAGTCAACAGAACTGAAAACTCAAGCAACAAAAATTACAACAAAACATCATAAACTTGAACTAACATCTAAAACACAGAAAGTTCTGAGGACAAAGGGGTTTATTTGATAAATAAATCCATTAAAATACATGCTGTTCATCCTCTGTACTCAACCCAACTCTGACTTACCTCTTTGGTCAGCTCAGTATATTTTGTTCTTTGGACTCTGCTTATACAGCAATTACCACAGTCCAGTTTTATGGAAGTATTTCAGGAGTCATTGTGAGATGTAAACCATTCCTGCTGACTTCAAAGGGCAAAAAGAAACTATGGGGAAGCAGACTTTAGAGGTCAACATACTAAATTGGGCCATTGTTGAGTTTGTATGTTTTTAGGTCCTCATGTCCTCATGAAACAAATTCAAAAAGAAAGTAAATAATATAAGAATTAGGAAATGATGTTCAAAATGTTAAATTCTTTCCAAAATCAAGTTAATAGCACCTCAAGAAAGGTGAGGGAAGAAATGTTGTTTGGAGAAATGTTGTTTGGAGAAATGTCTCCAAATAATTTTCAACTCAGCAATTCAGGGCAGTGATTAATTCTAAATAGTAATTACAGTTGATTAAGATCTGACACTTTTAGACTGAGATATGTTTAAACTCAGAGGATAACACTGTTGGAAAGTGGACTTCCTAACTGATGGTATCTTTTGAGCAATATTTTTGTAAATGCAGGCCAAACACAAAGGGAAACATAGATTTGGTGCCAAGTTTTTGTAAGCTGAAGGCTAATCTGGCAGTCAGGCCTCTGGAGACAGATTGATGGCTGGATTTCTTGATTTAGCAAAGAGGAATTATGTTTTGAGCAGACAAAGTGACATTCACTGCCATCTTCTGGAAATGCCTCTGAAGTACTCATGCAGGAAGTATTCAGAGCAATGTCAAGGATTTAGCAACGTGTTAAAATCACAAACAATTCACTGAATTAATGTCAGCTCTCTTTCAAACCCAAAATTTCATCCCAAAACAGAAATTTTCCTGAACAAAGTTTTCATTTTTTTATAGAATACACTTTCCCACAAAAGATGACTGCAATGGCAAATCCCTGAGTACTTACACATATCAGCTCAATTTCGGAATAACTATAAAAAGCTCTTAAACAGCAGACTTACACCCATTCTGAAAAGTTCTGTTGATAAAGGTACCTGTTCAGAAGCTCAATGTCATGATTATATTAATCTGACTATTTCATTCTATGAACAAATGTGATTGCAATGCAGCAAAAGCAGCAACCCCTTCAAAATTTCTACAAGCATTATATAAAAGGAAAGAAGCAAAACATGTCAAATTTGTAAGTTACATACATGAAATAAATAAATAAATTAATAAATTTACATAAATGCGGATAATTTATTTTAACTGCCTCAACATCAGGCCATTATTCCCTGGTTAGCTCACTACGTTCCTGTAGGGATCATGATTTTAAAAGACCAGGAGTGATAAGTTCAAGGAAGCTGTTCTAGACATGGAAATCAAAGCTGTCATTTAATTTATTTGTACAAAGTAACCTGTGGACATAAAATCTATCTGCAAAATATTTGATGATGACAATATTAAAAATGATGAGAGCAAAATAAAATCTCATATCCTGAATTGCATAGAGTCAATTTCTCTTGTACAAAGGTAGACAGAGACTACATGGTCATTGTTCCCGTCTCACCAAGGTCCTTTTTCTGCACGTCATACTAGATCCTCTTCATGGATCTGGTTTTCCACAGCTACACAAAGCAAAGCAAAGTCAGGATTAAAAATATCCACACCACCCACTGCTACCAGCCTGTGAGGAGTCCATCAAAACAACAAAACAGACCCAGAATCTATGTCATTTCAGCATACCTTTGCATGAAATTGTGCTTTCCTTCTGCAGGAATCACAGGGTTAGGCAAGCCATGGAAGTAGGATATTGCAGTACTCTTATTCCCAGGGTTGGAGAGCCCTCCAAGTGCTGGGAGGGGTATTGGGTATCCTCACACATATTGCTGATCCCCCAGTACTGACGGAGCTTTCCATCACTATGACAAATGGGGGTATGAGAACTTTTGTCTCCTTCAGTGTACTCATCACTTAAATGTTAAAGAGGTTAGGAAACATGTAAAGCAGGGCATGAAGAGATCTATTTTTACTGGTTACTCCCCACAGGTTTTATTTCATGAGTCCTTGACTCCAGCCAAAACCTCTTATTTAGCTGTAAGAGAAATACAGATACTCAGTTGAGAAAATTGATTTTTTTTTTCCCCCAGCTATTTTAACTGGACGTGACTTCAAAAAAGACAGAACTCTAAAAATATTTTCGGTAAGCTTAAACTTACATCTGTATGCAAGATGTTCAGCAGAAATTAATTATCTCAATTTATTAGGGAGCCACCAGTAATCAATAAGGTGTCTGCTTCTTCCATGTAACACATTTTATGCCCACTGCATAGGTAGTGTGGAACACATTTACTCTTTAATTATGGTTACAACAGATTTATTCTGCTGCATCATTGAGTAATCAGTCATCTGTTATCTTCATGCATTTGAAATATTTCTATGACTAGTAATGAAATACCAGAGCAGAAAAATAAGATCACAAAAAGGTTTGTATTTTCTCTATAAGTTTGTTCTAAGGATTGGGAAAGGTAAATTAATTCTGATTTGAAATCTTTCACTCTTTTAAATATTTCCATAGGTATCTTCTAATAGAAAGTATAGCCAATGTAGTTTGGAATGCCAGATATGAAGGAACATGTTTTCTAGAAATCATACATTCATTACTAGTGAGTAACCACTTACAGTACTTAGTATGTATTACACACATTGAAGCCCCTATTGCAGTCTAATGCAGGCTAAAATATTTTCTTAATTTTTTAGAATCACTCATTAAAATCAGTGTTCTAGCTCTAACTGAGTAAAGATGCTCCATCATGTCCCTAAAACATATGATTAGCTCTAAGAGTATGTTTAAATCTAATTAAGTGTTCTTCAGAATCCATAGGGTGGGTAAAGAGTTCAGCTCATATAAATATAAATACAAATAAATATTCCTGACATTATTCCTGGCATAAATATTGCCAGAAAGGATGAAAAATATATTTAACTTTCTCATATGGAACTTAAGAAAACTGTTTATTCAAAAAACATGGTTTTGAGAAACTGTATAAAACTTCTGTACTTTTCAAAATTAAACTTTTCAACTTCTTCAAAAATTTTCGTCATTTTTTCCAAATATTCCTCTTTCCCAAACTTTACATTGATCATGAACAATTTTGTCCCTTCCCAAACAGTATTTTTCAATTAATTTATGTTCAAATGAAAAGAGTTATCCAGTTCTACTGGTATTTTTAATTGGCTCCAATTTGACTTTTCAAAATACAGAGATTTATTTCAAGAATGTTTAAAGCACAGGAGCAGTAAACTACAAAGCAGACCTAAGAACTACAGCTTTTTCTGTAACACTGCAGGAATTTGGCATAAGGGTGACTAATATCCTAATAAAAATAATCCTTGTTGACTTGATAGTATTAGTTACTTTAGTACTGATGTGATATGATCGTATTTCTTACTTATGATCGTGGGACACTGTGACCATCCACAATCCTACATGCTTTCCTTTTGAAGGGAGGAATTTTGCATTTATGACATGCTCCTCTGTGAGCACTACTTCCTTGTTCTTCAATGCCCTAAAAAGCCTTTTCTAGAAACGCTGTGAATCCTCAAGACTAGAAGTGTCAGCTGAAATGGAAATGGACAAGAATATTAGCATTCTTTGATTTTTCACTCTCTCAAACACATGGGGTTATACAGCCTACCACTGCCCTACACATAATTAAGCAATAGTTCAAGAGGAAAACCTGAAAGTACTTCCAACTGCTGCATTTCAGATATGGGTCCTTGTTGCTGGATGTTCTAGTGCATCTGGGCTGTTTATTGTAACTCAGTAGCAATATAGTTTTAGTCTATCCCTGCTTGGTGAGTTGAATGCTGTTTCCTTTTTGCACTGTTGAAACTATGAAATCATAGCATCATAGAATATGTTGAGTTGGCAGGAACCCACCAGGGTCATCAAGAACAACTCCTGGACCTGTTCAGGACACCCTAACAGTCACACCATGTGCCTGAGAGTGTTATCCAAATACTTCTTGAACTCTGTCAGGCTTGGGGCTGTGACCACTTCACTGGGCAGCTTGTTCCAGTGCTCAGCCACCCTCTGGGTGAAAAATCTTTCCCTGATATCTAATCTAAACCTTCTCTGACCCAGCATAATGCCACTTTGTCCAGTTCTGTCACTGGTCACAAGAGTGAAGAGATCAATATCTTCACCTCTGCTTCCCCCCTTGAGGATGCTGAAGACCACAGTGAGGTCTCCCCTCAGTCTTCTCTTCTCTAGGCTGTACAAACCACATGACCTCAGCCACTCCTTGTTAGGTTTGCCCTTCAGACTTGTCAGCATCCTCATGGCCCTCCTTTGGACACTGTAATAGCTTAATGTCTTTTTTATATTGTGGTGCTCAAAACTGCACACAGCACTCGAGGTGAGGTTGCCCCAGTACAGGGCAGAGCAGGACAATCCCCTCTGTCACCTGGCTGGTGATGCTGTGCCTGATGCACCCCAGGACAGGGTTGGTCCTCCTGGCTGCCAGGGCACTGCTGACTCATGTTCAACTTGCCATCAACCAGGAGCCCAAGTCCCTTTCCACAGCACTTGTTCCAAGCTCTTATTCCCCACATTATTCACAGAACCAGGGTTACCCCATGCCAGGTGCAGAATCCAGCAACAAGTTGCCCAACAATTACATTCCTCCAGGACAGATCAGCAACAGTCCATAGGCCTTGCTGATTTACGCTTTGATTGATACTTTTAAGATACTTTTAAACAGTCTCTCAGATGTAGATGTCAATTTTTGATCTGGGGAAGAATTCAATCAGAACTGTTCTGCTTCAGAATTAGTCCCGTGACAACGTTTCTGATGCATTTGCATTACTGTATAGGCTGTAGCCTTTGCTCTGCTCGCCAAAATGCCACCTGACTGTGGCAGCAGCTCTCTGGCCACAGAGAGCAACAGGCACAACTTTCCCAGGCATTGTCCTGGGGAAGGCTGTGAGAAGATCAGAGAAAAGAATGACAAAAAATTCTTATCTTCACTTGCTGCACTTGTTGTTGTTAACATGTGGAATATGTTATGGAGATTTGTTTACCAAAGGGTGGTTTCTTAATTAGCCAATGGTGATGGTGTTTTAATTAGAGGACCAATTAAACCACCTGTATTATAACTGTCTGTAAAAGCAATGGGTTTCTTAATAATGATATATATATATAATAAAGATATTGATCAGTCTTCTGTGAATCATAGTGTCAATGCTAATTATTACCCAGCTGAGGGCCCGCTACAGTGACACCTGACTTTTGCAGCATTGCCTGTCAATGAATACTGCACAGTAGTTTGTCCTTTCCATCTTTTTTACAGCTTCTTTCTTAGAGGCAAAGATGTACCTTTTGAGCTTTCAGAGAAGGTCACACAACAGCCATAAAAGAAGACTCTCTACATGGCACAGGTCTGTGAAAGGACTATCCACAGTTTAGTCCACAATAGCTTACTACTGGTTATTTGAGATTGTCAAGATATTATTTCATTTTTGCCCACTTTTGTACAATCTGTCTTTACCACAGACCAGAATATGCAAAATGTCTTTAATCCTGTACCAGAAACTTAAGTGGGGAAGGAGCATCCCCCTCAGATTCTTGTCAAGGCTAGAGCCAGCCACCTGTCCTTCACAGAAGCAATTATTCATGAAAGAAAAATTAAATGGCTGTTGATTGAGAGTTCACCTAAGCTAATGGTGCGATCAGACATTAATGTGACTAATGGTAATGGCTCCTCTGGATGAGTTACATGGTAATAGTGCTCCAGCTGCTTTGGCTTTGCAGGAACCAGTCCAAAGACTGAGAATAAGGTTTCTGGTCTTTCTTCAATTAATCTCTTTTGACTGAAATAACAAAAGAAAAGTATGAGCAGTTCTGAAACTGCAGGGTGGGGGGGGTTATTACTATTTCTGTAAGGCATTAAAGGACACGTAGAATCTCCTTGGCTACTTGAAATTCAAATAATCACTCAACAGCTTCTCAGGACTTAGATTAAGCATTGCAGTTACTTGAAACCATGGCTGATACGGCAACCCTCATCCAGTAAAAAAAAAAGCCATTGTAACATAAGAGTTGTATCATGGACTTGTTACACAAAACAACTATGTCTCAAACCCCTTTGCTGTTACTTAGCAATGTGAAGGTTACAAATAAAACCTGCAAGGCTATTAAAAATTTCCAAGTCATTCTATTGTTCTTCTAATGTGCTCCTGATTATTTTTAACAAAGTATTTTGAACCAAAACTGCCTATTACTTCTCACTGCCCCATATTTCTGGCCAGTGTGTGGGTTCTCAATACCCCAAAGTTTCATTTTCAAAAAGTCTTTGTCCTCAAATGCTTGAGTAAATAGTTTAAGGGCAGAGCTTCTTTTCAGAGGCTTAGAGAACCATGAAATTTGTTCTAAGCCTAAGGTACAATCATTTGGTAATTGCTATGGTGCAAGATGCTGATGGTACAGATTACCAAGATTAATACTTTCCTTCACAAACAACATAACAAATGTCTGAACAAAACTTTGCAGGGCTACAGTATAGATGAATGCCAAGTAATGGTGTGAAGTTAGTATCTTTTGATAAAAAATATTGATTTTTCTTTTTAATTACTGAAATAGTTAGTGGAACAAATTCCAGTGTAGTTTGGGAAAAGTGTCTCATTTTCCAAAATGCAATTACTGAGATTAAGTCTGAGTGTAGTCTGATGATATACACAAGCAAAATGCTACGTTCATGTTCAGTAGAGTGGTTTTGAAAGAAAAGAGTGCTTGCAATGACCATGTTATTGTCTATCCAGAAGTATTAACTAATATTACATACTAATTCCCTTCCTGAACACAGATGAAAAAGTGGCAACAGAGTTAGGGTAGACCTGTGCAGGTTTTCAGGAATATAATTAAAGACAGAAACAATATGTGGTAAAGCTATAGTGTACTACAAAACATGAAGTGTTGAATTTGCCAGTTTTCCCATAAGTGCTGAAAATATGGGGAGAAAAAAGTAAAATAGAAAATATGTTCAATGGTCTTTTATTTAGGCACCTTAACTTGCCATAGACAATTACATAATAATGCAAATAGGAAGATACCCAAAGAAGTACCCTTTCTGGTTTCCTTTCATTCCTTTTCTGCATGAGATTTGTTTTGTCTCTGGGTTGGGTCTTACATTGTGAAATCATGTGGGAAAAAATAAGTTTTGTTAGTGGAGAGTGTTCTCAGATCAGGATTTCCAACACTTCAGTACCTATAACACCATATTACATAGATCAAAGTGTCACCAAATTAGAAGGTAAGGACGAGTTAGGTCCACAGCACATTTGCTGTGTAAAGCCATTGCTCTGGAATATTTCCTGGAGAGAAGACCAGTACAATTGCACTGAATCAAGCACAGACTGACAGAAGGAACAGTCTCTTTTTTCAAAGGTAATTGTAACTTCCAGAAAAAGCCTGGAAAGCTGATAGCATGGGATGGAGAAGATAAGGAGTGAAAGTTTTGGATTCTTCAGGGCACCCTTTTTACCTTTACGTCAAAACCTAAAACTTCCATAAGAGAGAGGCATGTTTGTGCTGACTGATTGTGATTTTTACTCTTACATGTAAAGGCTGAAATGTTCACATGGAGCTTTAAGCCAAACCTGAAGAAGGGTGAGGAAGGAAGATATTAAATGCAGAGGCTGCTGGGAGCAGTTTATGAGGAACTGCCTTGGCAGCAGCTCACAGTAGATCGAGTGCTGAAAAACTGTTTTTTGAAAAACTGCCTCTGACCATGTTCAGAAAGCACCAGAATGCAGTAAATGCTTCTATTGATTTTGCATTATTAAATCCTACCTTTGCATGATATGCAATTTACTTGATTTAGTACACTAATAATTCTGTCTCTAAGACCAAAATGAAAATCCCAGTGATTCTTCACTCTGAAATAAGATGACTGCAGAGGATTTTTTTTTTCCAGATTATGTAAATTACTCAAGAATGTTTAAAAGCATTGGCTTTAAACTGTTAAACTGCTTCACCCTTTTAACCAGTATGAACAGTTAGTCCCTTGGGGTCTACTATTTTAAGGTGCTGACAAAAAATTTGGTAGGAGGCAATGGAGGGTTAACAGTGGTAGGACTTGGGTTAGAACCATAATAGGCCTTAGAGGAGAGTGGAGATGGGTCTTAATGATACATATTGAAACTGCCAGATCAGATGTCCTTTCATGACATCAGTGACCAAGTGAGAGTTACATTGCATGTATTTGTGATTTGACATCCACATTAAAATACAAAAGAGGTCATAAAAATTGAAACTTTAAGACGGTACTCACCATATCCCAATAGCACTGATTAGTCAGAAATGAAGATGACAGTCACTGTCCTTAAGGGAGCAATGTGGCTTTCTCTTATGCAATGTATCTCTTTTGGAAGGCATACTGAGATAATTATTACACATTTCATTCGTAATTTAAATCTGTTGGGTTTGCCTACAAAATCATCTAGCATGCATTCAATTCCTGGATACTCTACTAGAAGAAAAATATTACCAAGGACTTCATTACTTTTATGTTTTATACAGTGTTCATAAACTATATCCTCATTCATTTTAACACAAAACCTCTTTTAAGAGACTATAATTAAATTCTACATCTGGAAACCAGATTCTTTTTCCTGTCTCAAATCCTGAACAGAAGGGACTGAGCGAGTCCTTTAAATGCCTGCTGAACTCTTCTTTCCATCGTGCTTCACTACTGACCTCTAATGAGCAGTAAGGAAACTGCCTGAAATTCTTAAAATGTGCTTCCTAATACGGGTTTATCCTCTCAGAGTAAGTAGGAATGCTAACAAGAGTTTCTGAGTTGGATTCCTGTGCTATGCTTCCTAAAAAGCTGCTTTCCAGAGGGATATGTTATACAATCAGGAAACGGTATTTTTTAATCACTGTTAAGTAAAACGTCCAAGATACTAGCAGATTAAAACAAATCTGCAAACATGGTACATGATACTCAAAGTCCAGAGTGCTCCTAAAATCAGGTTTGCAAACCCCACTTGAAAACAGTGAAACCTGAGTATTTTTGAGCAGCAGCTTTATTGTATATTGTAAAAATAGCACACCATTGAAATAGTCTCACACATCTCCCTCTTGGTATGTGCTTGACTGGTCAGGAATTTTACTCCTGAGGAATACTGTGTACTATGTTAAGCACATGACATTGAAAACAATCTAAGACTTTGAAAGTATTTTAGAGTCTTCAGATGGTTAATGTATTTTTATTTTAGTATTTATATTAAATACCTGCCAATTGTATTAATGTTCTGTTTATCCCTCATCCTAGTTTACAACACAGTTGATATTATATAATTTGACAGTCTGGTAAGAATGCCTAAGTTAACAGCTCTTACAGTAATTGCAGTACTTCCATCTTCAAACAGTCTATTAAGGTTATCATATTTTTGCACTATACAACTATTTTTACATGATACTAAAAGAGCGTCCATGTAAGAGTAAAAATAAAGCAGAAATATTTCCACATTCCAAACAACTTTAAATATCCAGGGACTGACAATGTTGTCTAATTGTGGGAATTTCTCTAGGACTCCCCCATGTTCTCATCCAGGGTTCCAGGTGAATTTCACTAGCTGTAGTCTTCTTAGAAGTCCAACACAGAATTTCTATTTCTAGTGACTGAGCAATTCAACTCCTAGGAAGAATACAGTATACCTGAAAATTGCTACAAGATATTTTCTAAATTGCTGACAATAATAACATTTACAGGATTTAAGATAAAAATAATAATTTTCAAAAATTGGAAGTTTTAACAGTTTCAACTGCCATCAAAAAGTCAAAGGAGGACATTATATTACTCAAAATAGTCTGGTGATAATTACTAGAACATGAAACTTTTTTTTAAAGAAGAGACAAGGGAATACCAGCACAAGCGAATGACAGGGTCAGTTGTGTGCTATGAACTCCCACAGAAAATACTGTGAAATGAGGCTAAAGTTGCATTCTCTCCCAGAGGGCTGCAGCCACAGTCCCTTTGGCCCTGCAACACACAACAAGCTTGACCAAAACCAGATGCTGCAGTAAAAGCCATTTTGCAACAGCCTCATGGCTGTTGCCATCGTATTCTGGAGTAAGCAGTCATAACAGGGTATCATTCCAGAAGTGCTATTGAGTTTTAAATTCTCTATGTCATTGCATAATAATTTCCCTCTACTGAGGAGGCTGTAGGCAGTTTTAAACTTATGCATAGATTGGGAATTGGTAAAAGTCATGGAAACAGCAGCATGTTACTTGTACCACTGGGAAAAGGAAAAACAACACTCCAAAAAGACACACATTAATGAGCTCTCTGTGTACACTGAGACAGACGCTGAAAAGTGTTGAATCACTCAGTAGGAACTCAGAGCACTCTCTTCCCTTGGTGCTGCTGGTTTAGGAAGCACAGAAAAGCACGGACAGAGATTTTTTTCAGAACTATGTCTGAAATTAATGCTTTCCAATTAATGCCACAGTGCTGCACTGCAGGACTGCAGCAGTACACAACTGCTACGGCCATTGTGTTATGGTCTCTGTGCTTCAACAGTAATGCTTCACTAACACTTGACTCAAGTGTTTGCTTCACCCCAAGGTGGTGGTAGGCTCTTACCTATCCACTGAACCTGGCAGGAACTGAGTCACAGTAGGAGGAGCTTCAGGAGTGACCAAGTCCACAACCTCACTGCACTTAGCAAGAGCTTAAACTGGCAAAGAGAGAATCACACTTTTCCTCAGCCTCAAATTGAGAATTGTTGTTGGATAGAAATCTCTTCAGAAAAACTTCAGGAAGTTTTCTAACCCCTGCCCTGGATTAGGTCAGCTAGAAAGCAAATGAGCAGGTTTATGGAATTATAATTGCAAATGTACAACCTTTAAAATTTGAATTATATTTTTTACTACCTTTGAGACAAAACAAATATTGACAGCAGAAAACCAGCATGGTTGTAATTACTCTCAAAAACTTCACAATCAAGTAACTAGCAAAAATTGAAAAATTGAGACAAAAGAAGTTTTGGCTATGTGCAATATATCTTATAATTAGGATACAAAGATGATAATAACTTCTAACATACTTTTGAAAATGACCAAAAAAAAATTCAGCCCATACTACAAATGACAGCTGCGTTACATGTGAAAAAGATATAACTTGGTTTAGTGTTTTCCAAATTTTGTAAATAGACCATGAAAAACAAAAGTTAATTCGCCTTTTGTTTTTAGAGACTGTTTAATAGCACTATAATGTTTTTATGTATTTCTCCAAAGCTCCACATTTTGTCAGCAGCAAAGGTGACTATTTTATGTTGATGAATCTTAAAAGTATTCATAATAGTATATCAAAAAAGCTCTTTAATAACAGTCTTGAGAAAGATACTTTTTCCAAAATAAATAAAATTTCAATCATACTCTTACAAAAGAGTAAGCAGCACTATGTAGGTGTCCTAAAAAGTAACCACCCTCTCAGCTAGAATAAATAGGACTTATTTGTTGCCATAGAGGCAAAAGACTAACTTCCTGGGTAGTGTCACAGGTCTCAGTAGGATACTTGAGAGTGGATGAGATGTTAAACTTCCTTAGAGGAAAAAGAAAGCCCAGGTGATAGATTAAATGCTTTCTTATATTGTGTAAGAAGAGCATAAAATGTTCCTGTGAATGAGAACACAACTTAGGGATTTCAGTGCCTGCCCCATGAAGAATACCCACTGTCTGTTAAAGCCCTTTGTAACTTACATCTGCTCTAAGCCCAAACTAATTAATGATACTAGTTTTGGGAATTGCAACCAGAAATCCCCTAAAGGAGAATTTTAGCCCAGGACAGAGTTATGGGGTACAACCTGAGCACTGTCAATGGCCCCCTATATAGTGGGGTAGTATATAAATCCCTAGAGAAGCTGGGGCTGCAAAACCCTCTCTGCTCTCAGCCTGTAAAAGATTCAAGTCTATTTCCATTTCCAAGGTATGAAAATCGGCTTTTCAGTTTACAATTCCATTTAGTAGTCCCTAGTAAAATCCCAAAAAGGCACTGCCATTATACAAAACATAAATAAATCTGGTAAAGAGGTGAGTTAATGTTTAATTGACAGCAGTGTCAGAACATTCTTCAGATACAACAAAATGTAAGACATTCTTTCACTTTGAGAGCCAAAAATGATCATACAGACTGACAAATACCTTCCTCCACCAGAGTGTCCCCATTGCCAGTCCATGGTTTATGCTCATCTTCATCCCAGATAAAACCTTCTGCATGCTGACAAGCCTTTTTCTGATCTTTGACTATAAGCAGCCCAGATCACCACCATAATGCAAAATTAATCCAAGCCGCCTCATTCTTCTAATCCCAGTGTAGTCTTAAGGTAGTTTCTTAAGAGAATCATAGAAATCATTCTTAAGCAGAAACCTGAATGTGTCAGCAAAACATCTTTAGCAAACACATAAGTGTTTGGGACACTCTGCTGTGGGGAAAGTTGTGTACACCAGGACTTGGGCATCTACATCAGAGTTCTGAGTCTCAGACAGGTGACAGACTGGACACTTCTAGCACAAAGGCTACTGTCTAAATTTGGACTGAAGCAAACTGGAAATCTTTGTTAAACCTTTACTTGCCCCATCATGATTTTCTTTTCTTGTAAAAGCCTCACTAATAGACACAACTGAAAAGAGGAAAGAGCATATCTAACACAAGTGTTCAGTATACGATGATTTATTCACCTAATTATTTTATTTTGTCTCTCTTAATGTTATAGCATAAGGGTAATTTCTTGACAGATGAATTACATAAACATTGATTAAAAAAATAATTTCTCTCATTAAATTGCATTTATCCAATTACCCATTAAAGTGACTTGTAATGCTAATGCACATTTCTCACATGACATTCCAAAGCAATGAACTGGAAAATGACACCTTGCCAAAATGGCACATTCATATATCTGATAATAGAATTTAAAGACCAAAAAAAAAAAAAAAAACCAACCCCCAAAAAAAAAAAAAAAAAAAAAAAAACAAAAAAAAAAAAAAAAACAACAAACTACACAAACAAATAAACAAACAGAAAACCACAAAAAAGCCAAGGAAAAAAACCCCACCCAAAACCAAAACCCAAACAAATCCCCAAACTATTGCCAGCTGTTTATAGCAGTTTTTGTCACTGTCTCAGAAACCATTATGGTGTTTTGAACTCATATTTATCTACAATAAAGTAATTTTATTCTTCAGCAAATGGTGGTAAATCAGAAGCCTAAAAAACACTCTACTTAGTGCCCAAAAAGTAGCTTGGAACAAGAGGACTTCTAAAGAGCAGAAAAATAAGACTCATCTGAGACTCATTCAAAGGACACGAAACAACCTCCCAAATCACTCTGCACTGATGGGTGCAGACAGACCTCAATGGGCTCTGACTGTGCTGAGCATGGTGTGGCCCCAGCATTCTCACGGGAATCTATGAACAATGAGCCAGCTCCAGGCCACAGAGCAACAAATCTGCATTAGTGCAGCTCTGTGCCCCAGTTATCGTGCAGTAGCAAGAGTCAGAGCTCATTAGCTCAGGAACTGTGCTAAGCTCATTTATAAACACAGTGTCTTCAAAACTGAGCTGTTAAGTCTGTGAAATGCTGAACTGTATTTGTGAACCTACTAGGTCAGACTGCATCTCTGCACTTTTTGCCACTTCTCAGCAAGAAGATTCTCCTCTGACCTCAGCCATGGTCTGAGGCAGTGCAAATTGACTCTAGGATCTAAACATCACATACACAGCTATACCTCAGAAAAACCCCTGACCTTTTATCCCCTTGCATACAACAGGCCCACTTAAAACCTTTCTACTAAGACAAAACATGTGACTACAATTAGTCTTTTTGTTTTTTTGGGTTTTCTTGGGTCAGTATGGGTACTCAAAATAGTCTCTCAAAAAAGACTCAGACTAAAGTGTAGTGTCTCACAGAGATAAGACATTTTAAATACAAAGGCTGAGTCAGCAGAGATATGTGCAAGTATTATTGTGCAGATCTTATGTGCTGTTTTTTATAGATCTTTTCACATTCCCTTGAATGACCTGACTGTATCTGCTTTATTTTGGCACAAAAGCAGAAATCGCTCTTTGGTGCTCAGCTGTACCAACAGTGAGCTAGAGATTGTTCTCATTTTTG
Source organism: Peucedramus taeniatus (assembly GCA_013400575.1). Taxonomy (NCBI): domain Eukaryota; kingdom Metazoa; phylum Chordata; class Aves; order Passeriformes; family Fringillidae; genus Peucedramus; species Peucedramus taeniatus. Next base: position 84,469 of record WBNO01002731.1, read on the forward strand.
ACAGCCTTCTGAGTATTGCTTACTGAGTGGCCCCAAATCTTCATGCGACTGCAGCTGTCTTCCTGAAGCTTCTCTTTGTTAATACAGGTGCTATGGTTAAATAACACTTAAGAAGGTCTATACTATTCCAATCCTATTGGGATTAAATCTTCTCTGTAACACTACTGTGTCAAATCTGCTTTGTACCTCTAGGCACATACAGGCCAGCCAGGTGATCAGGCCTATGCGCCTGGATTTGAGAAGCTAAACCACGTCCCTGTTCAACTTCTCTTTATTCTCGAATCCAGAGAGGCTTTGTGAGCAGGGAGACACATATTTGGTTGATAGCCAACTGTTCAGAACATCTCTGGTGATTTTATCTACATTATCAGGAGGTGGTTCAACCACATTATTGGAGGCAGAATCATCTGAACTGCCTCGTGCAGGCCAGCCATGTTCTGAAAGTAGCACAGCCACACCTTCACTATCCACCCTTACCAGTTTGGCTCAGCTAGAGGTTCTCTGGTTTCATTCATGGTCAATGAAACTTTCTCTTTTTTTCCAGTCATATCTGGCATTACGGTTTACTGGATTTGCTTGTTCTGTTTATTAATTACATTTACTATGTTTCTGCCTATCCAACCCCTGAAAAGCTGAGATCTGATAGTACGTATGAACAAGAGGAGTGAGGAAACAAGACACACAATTATATTTTTATTAATGTGCATATTTATGAGCAATACACTTAATAAAAGGAGCAAAATCTACCATGTAATAGAATTATGTTCATACCATTATTCCTAACGCTATCAGGTTTACTGAGATAAAATTTAGCCACAAAAGAATTCTGCCCATGGGTCCATTGAGTCATTATCTCCAATTGGCTCTTTTTTCACATCTGTTTCAGTCAAGCAACACGTTATCACACAGTTCTGCTTTAGAGTGCTTTGGCATGATTAATTTCTGTGACATGAACTCTGCCATTGCTACCAGGTTTGTGGTGTTCATGTTTGTGCTGCCTTCTTGGGTAAGAGAAAGCATGAACTCTCTGAACTGCTGCACAGCTACAATTGAGAGCACTCTTCCTGCAAATCATCTTGGTATTATCATCAGTCAACTACAACTCTTCTTCCTGAGCCAGCCAAGGAAAGCCCCTTCTGCTGCAGTAACTGCCACTATTTCAGCCTGGCCCCATGCTACTCCAAGTCTATAGGATCACACAGACCACATCTTTTCCTATGTCTTCAATATGAAGGATTTGGAACAAGAATGCTAGACTTGCTCTTGTTTATTCAGAGAGCCTTTTCTGGTTTCTTGGACAGAACTACTGATGCTTCCCTCAAAATAACAGAAAAACTTTGGCTGGAAGGGAACTTTGGAGGTTATAGTGCCAAATTTAAACACCATTCTCAATTCACAGTTCCCTGCCTATTATGTCAGGATGACTCTTAACACTGAAACAAATAACAAAATTTATATTTGTACTGTCATTATTACAAAATATTAACGTAGCAAGAAGATCTAAAGCAGGAAAAGAATAGTACTGTGTGGAATTAGGAATAAATAACAGAATTATTTATGTAAATTATGTTAGACACTGTAGGTTCTTCCCCTTTGCCTTTGGTGCCGAACAGTTAATCTTCCCTCCCAGCTCTGATGCTTCTAATGCTCAGAAGAATTAACATACTGATTTACAAACCTCCTGAAAACTCTTAGCGTTTTTTTGGTTATGTTAGTTTAAAATAAGTAAATGCTTGACAGAAGTAAATACCAGAAATAAAGACAGAGTAATATAAAGTAAAAAATAATGAAGAGAAGAATATCTCTCTCTAGGGAAAGAAAAGCTGTATTTCCAGAGAATTGTGAAGTTCTTAATAAAAACAGATTTCTGTTTTGTGAAATTAGAAGTAATTAATCACCTTTCTAACTAAAGGACACGCCATTTAACATAAAATGGATTTATATTAGTACCACTACTTTCCCTCTGACATGAATACAGCACATACAGGTTGCAAGATTTTTTAAGGGGCTGGATGATTTCTCAGCAGCTCAAGAATAGTCACTTGCTGAGCCAGCTGAAGGTTATATGAGCACTCAGGGTCCCATGCCAGGGCATAACCCGATCACCTACAAATATTAGAAGGGAATGTTCCTCACATGTGCAGTCCTGAGTAGCTGGCTCTCTGTAGCATAGATCTTGATACTTGTTTTTTAACCTTTTCCTTGAGGAGAAGCTTATTACTGTTTCTAGACTAGGTGCACAACAGAACTGATTCTGTATACTAAATCTTGTTCTCTTATCTTTTTACTGTTATAGGACTCTTTGGTGAAAAAGAACAAAGTCCTATCATATATTATATTTCAATATGCAGATGACTTCCAAGGTAATTTAATTTACATTAAATATTTTACTTCCAATTTATTTTCATGGTCCACCAGGCACTGCAAATGAGAATGTTATACAAAATAAAAATGCATAGCTTTACACTCCAGCAAATAAGCTTAGCATCATAAAGTTATTCAAATTTATAAAAAATATGGAAGACTTCCTTGATTATAACTTTCAAGTATGTACTTTTACACTATTTAATTGATTATACTTACTAGATAACATGATTTAAAAGGCACCCTTCAATGCTGTAGGCTTCACTGATAATATTTTAAAGGTTTCAGTAATACATAAACAAGATAATAAACACTCCTCAGACCAAATCACATAATTCAGTAACAATGTAAAGTAAACAGATCCTCCTACTCCCCAGAGCCTCCATATTGCCACTGGCAACCCCCAGTGAAAATCCAGCTACTCACAGTAACAGGGGTGAGCAGAAGGGCCAACTTTGCAATCAGTCCTGGAAGCTCAGATATTTTATAGATATTGGAAAAGAAAGGAGCAGCGGGGGCAGAATATTTCCCCTGCCACTTTCTCTTCTTATTCTAATTATGACTTAAGACAAGTTCCTCCTTTGGCAGTATAGGCTAGCATGGAATGAAAAACATTCCAAGACACACCTTGGCATATGTAGGTCAAAATAAACTCTAGCATTATTTTAAAAATTTTTGAAGCTCTATGAGAAAATTTTTACCAATAGCCTGTTTATAGTAAGGCTTTAATAAACAGATATGAATACATTTTTAAGCTTACACACAAAACCACCTCATACAAGCTCATACATTAGGACTGCATACAAACTGTGTTTGAACCTGAGCTATTATATACTGTACAAGCAAAAAGGTGGTATTTATATCCTGCCTTTGGAATGATGCGAATAAAAGAGAGAGCCTAGAGTGGGCCACATTGAAAGAAGATGTGAAGGTGACAGTAAAGACATTCGCTTTGCTCATTATGTCTTGAGGTACACCTGTTTCACTACAGGATCCTGGGATAAAGCAAAGATAAAAGTGGGCAGAACCACCCTAAGAATGACACTCCAAGTATGCAAAGGAGTTTTTTTATTTGACTTGATCTCTGTGCAGGTTTTCCCCATGGGGCAAGGATGGTCTTCCAATAGAGATGCAAACATCATTTCCCCTCTCACAGAAATAAAACTTCAGACCTTCACCTGCTTTCACAGAGAGCAAGATCCTACATCTCCCCTGATGGGATCTCTCAGCCCATTTCAGTCACTGCATTACAGTAGGGCGGCTCTATTCTCTTCTTTTTCATTAATGCAAATGGAAATGGCAGCCCACTATGAAGAAGAGACACAGACTTAGCTGGTCTATACTTGGATACTACAAGTGGAGGAGCTACACAATTAGGGATTCAATACATGCACTCAGCTTTGTTATGGGGATAACCCATCACCTGTAGTTGCTCTAATTTATGATATGAAATTATGCTGAGAAACACCATGGACTTCTGGAGTAGGCAGGTGGCTACCTGTCTTGCCTTTTTGTTATAGCAATATCCTCCAGCCACACCACTGATGGCCACTGATGGGTCTATTTTTCTAATGGAATATTAATTCATAAAACGATAGAATATCCTGAGTTGGGAGGGACCCACAAGGATCATCAAAGTCCAAATCCTTAGAGTAATTAGTTGCTTATTAATACTTTTGATTGGATTAACTAAGCACAGTGTCATCAATCAACCTTTCTTCTCAGCTCCACTGCATGTGAACTTCTCAGATGTCATTTCTCTGGCTTTCACACTCCTCTTAATGTCTCAGTATTTCCCCCTTTCCAACAACAGCCATCTCTTCCCCAAGATCATGTTGCACACACGATGTTTGCCAGCATTATATTAATGTCAGCTAGGGATATGTTCTACTCTTTTTCTTGGTTCTTAGGACACATCCTCCCCATGTAGAGCAAGCTCTCAGTGTTAGGAACTCTCTGCTACCTTGTACTCTTCTGGTAATGTCCACTCGACACTCACATTATGGCTTAAAGTTCGATTTTATAAAAATGTAATTAAAGACAGTTGAATCAATTTAGTAAAGTACATTTGGGTTTAAGCAACTGAAATTTTGTTTGGATCATGTTTACCCAAACACACATAAAATTCCCTAACTGTACTTGCCACTTCTTCTCACTTGTCCCTTTCCTGCATCCCCACCCTTCTCAGCTCCATCCCAAAGTCCAAATACCTTTTCATTACTAAAACATTTTGTTCCAAATGTACCAGCATGCACAAGGTTCACAGGCTGTTTTTCTAAATTAACATTAATGCCATTTTAGTAGCCAGTCATGAGTAAAGCAAACAGAAATAAGATATCTTCTTTACAACATTAGGCTCAACACTTCATTACTTCAGTTAATGTGTTGTGATAGGTGTTGTAGGTTCATATTACTATCTTCCTGTACATCTGCAGTGAAGTCTCACAGTGCAGTGTAATTGGACCTTCACAACATCACCTTCCACCTACTGGCAATGGATGATGGCACAGTTTGTAAAACACCTTACTACAAAGAATGTAGTAGCCTGATAAATTCAGAAAGATAAAGAATGACTTTGTAAATGGAAGTCAGTGGAAATTTGACCACTAAAAAATGAATTTGAATTTGCATTAGAAAAATACATAGCAAGAAGTTTGAGAAAAAAGCATCAGAATTTTACGTCTTTAACCAAAGAGAAGATTTATTGGTAGTTTGATCTTAGACTCCACAGGCAAGTATGTTCCAACCAGATAACACAATTTGAGGGCTACAAGCTTATGGCCAGAGAACTTACAGTGGTAAATCAGTGAAGCTTACCGAAACCAAGAGAATAACAGTTGGTATGATCCAGGTCTATGTGCCATTCAACATTATCTTGGAGCTAGTAGAGGGGCTGTGCTTATGAATTTCACACGGGAAACAAAAAAGCAACAAAGGGCAGATTCTCTTGCTGGCATTGCTCCATTCAGGCATTTCTCACTCATACTGCTGTAGCAGCTAAGATAGAAGAACTCTACCATCACAATAAAAGACAGGCTTCCCCTTCCAGCAAAGGAACATATCTTGTAAGCCAGCATAGAGGACCATAAATGGACAGCCAAGGAGTACTGGGAAATGGTGCCATCCCATTGATTACAGTGCACCAGTCCTCACCATGGGTTAATGTTTTTTTGTGGCCAAGAGTTTTAAGGTGGTGTGTGAAGAAAAAAGAAGAACATAGAAGGAAGCACACCAGGGCTTATTATAAAATGCAACATATGAGCAAATGAAGTCAGCAATTTAACCAATGAGAAACAATAACTTTAATCCTGATATGGAAAGTCAGATGTCAGACAAATGACAGACATCTGTCAGCTTGTGGAACTGGGACCCACTCATGCTCTGAATGCCAGTCCGCTATTTGTGACTGTATAATATACAGAATTTGGCACCCTGCCTCCTTTCCTCACAAAGCAAGGGAATGAAAGCTGAAGGCCCTCAAAAATCCAGGAACTTTTGCATGTGTAATGTTAAAAGATTCTGCCTGAAGATCTTTTTAGCTTTTTTTAAACTTGCTATTTTGAATGTTAGCTTTCCTCAACTTAGCCTTAAATTCAACTAGCTTGACTAATCAGATAAAAATAGGAGCAGTTTTGAAGTTCAGAGTCATCTGAATTATTAAGAATGAATGGTAACCCTTCAGCGTAACTGATCTTCCATAGCCACAAACCAGAAAACTTTCCATTGGAATGATACTGCACTTCCATGGTAAAGTAGTCTCACCATAACGTACAGAATACACTACCGTGACCACCACACCTACAAGATACCCAAATTGTAAGGTGAATTACTACTACCTGCTCCCCAGAGGAAAACACTAGCTTATACCTGACAGATGGAACTGGCAGCTGGCAACTCAATGCACCACAGAGACTTTATGTAAATAGGCTCTTAACAAATGGGTATTCTGGCTTCCTGCTCCCACTCCATTTAAATCAAACACCACTGACTCCCACTCCTCACCTTGGTTGGCTCTTGGACTTAGCCTTTGTTCCTGCTTAGTTCAGACTGCTTCATACACACACACAAAGACACACATACACACTTTTTATTATTTACATATTTTATCACAGCAAATATTAATTGCATGTATTTAATCAAAGACATTTCTTCCAGTTTGCTTGCAAATAGACCTGCTTTGGCTGTGTCATGTCAAACAAAAGAAGTCCTATTTCTGTGTCACAGACTTTATTCTTTTGATTACCAAATCATATCCCCATCCTCTCACTGAGGGAGGACAAGATTAATAGCACAGTAAGTACATATACTGCTGCCCTGAATGTTCAGTACTGACAAGTGTTTTCTTAAGTTAGGCTGCACCTAAACAAGAGTTAGCATGCCTAACTACTTCAAATAAATGAAGTAATTGCTCTTTCAGTTTGAAAAGTTTAGCAAAAAATTGGCTTTTACTTGTCATTAAGTGCAACCATGAATAAACCTTACTAGTCCAGTAATTTTTAATAGAACTTTCTGAAACTATTATAGTGAAATACATAGGAAAAAAAAAAACAACAAACAACCAACAAAAAAAAAAAACAAGAACCCCCAGAGCTGTGTAAACAAATAGCAAAATGAACCACTCTTGAAAGTGTTCTGCCCCAGTAGGAGGGAAAGACATACCTGTGGAAAACTGAAGCAGATCTAATGGAGGCATTACAGCTGGCAGAAAATGCTCATTGCATAATGCTTTAAAAATACACAATTAAAAAAAAAAAAAGCATTCAAATACATTATTTACAGTATGCAGTAATAGCTAACCAGACAGAAAATATGAAGAAATTCTATCTCAAGAGAGTCAAGAAATACAGTGAATTTTAGACCAACTTCTCTCAGATCTGTCCACATCCTACTCACATCATCAAGCTCCAAAGATTAATGAACAAAACACAGAACATTTTATTATTACAAGTCACTTGCCTAATGAATGCAGGATATTGAGTGTGCCAAGACTCTATGGTTAAGTTACATTTCTTCACTGAAAAGTGAAATAGGCGTAGAGAGAAACAGAAATAGTTTGCTTCATGAAAACAGCAACCTTAAGCTGTATTCTTTCACCTTGTAAAATGAGGGATCAGGTGAGGGTTTAGAAATGCTAGCACTAACTAGTAACTAAGACTTTGTCTTGATACTAAGGAATTCCATTTCTTGTGGGTTTTGGGGTATGTGGGTGTGCTTACCCTAGGCAGAAGTAGTTCCCAGAGGCTGGGAAAAACTCTCAGGTGTGAGAGCTCATGCTACAGGTTATTCCCCCCAAAATTACTTGCAAAGAAAGAACACAACAGAGTTCTAGCACTCAATCAGTTCTAGTTTACTGAAATGTGTAATTTTGAAGTGAATGCTATCATCTTATTTGCTGCCTTGGCCCTTTACTACAGCCAGACTGACACTAGCTGGGGGGATCCCTAGGCAAGTGGCCTGGATTGAAAAAGCTTCCTATAGGGCAAGCTCTACCAATTACAGCTTTTTTAAAAAACAATACTAGCTATTGTTTGCCTATTTTTTGCAGGTGCTTTCAGTTTTTAAATTCTTCTTATTACAGCTAAGAGAAGTGTCTCCATTCTTTTCTCTGGAATGACGGAGTATGCAAAAGCCTCTCAAGGCCACAGAATCTTTCATATGTTAAATACACTTGAACCTTATTTACTTACAACTGAAAATAAAAAGTTCACTAGAGAGGACTCAGTTCTTTAATTTGCCAGCAGGATGACTAATCAGCAAGTATGTGCTGGCCAGAGCATGGCAGCCATTCAGCTATGCACTAACCAGACAGTGCACACTATCTGAATCCACAGGGATGATCACAATTCTCAGTGGAAGATGAGAGTCTACTGAAGCAGAGGTGGGAGAGAGTTTAAAGAGACAAAGGAAACAAATCTCCAGGAATTTAGGCACAGTATATCCTGCTGCTCCTTGGACAATTTGTTTTCTTTCCTAATGTGGAAAATTCAAATTATTTTATTAGACAGTGTGAACTAACAAGACTAGTTCAGGCACAGCATCTGGGGTAAGCAGCTATTGGTGATGGCTGATTTCATAAGAATATTCCAGGTTGATTTTGGAAAGCTGCCAAGTCACTCACAAAAATGTACCATCCATCAGGACAATTTATTAAATCCATTGCTATTTCTGTTCATCTGTTCTTCAAGATTAAGAATCCTAATTTATGGCCAATAGAGGTTTTTGCTTTTTAAATAAACAAAACTCTAGAGCTTCTGACTAGAAATTTCTGTTATTCAGATAGCAGAAGTATCACTAGTAAATGATACTACTAGTAATATATCATTATAGATATAGATAGTACTAGTATCATTACTTTTGCTCCAGCAGTTTTACCAAATGCAATTGTAGGCTACAAACCTTTTTGATTCTTTCCTGCTTTTGCCAAACAATTCAGATATCTTGAAAAAAGCAAGCAGTACATTGGCAGGAAAGTACCTTCTGCTTCTTATTTTTCCTGCTAATTTCAGTGGCATGTATGATGGCATGTGCTGGGAATGGCTGACTAAGCCTCATTCTCTTGTCACCACTAATGAGGATTGTATTTGTATGTAAGATAATTGAAATAATACTGAACCCAGTTTGTTGTAGTCTTTATCTGTAGTGTAGTACTATTTGAGGTCTCCTTCTGGAAGGTATGACTTCCAGTTTAAATACCTTTCAAGGCTTATTTCTCATGGTCTTCCAAGAATACACATTATAACTGTTACAGGTGCACAAATAAATGTTTACTCTTTTCTTCTGGGTATCTCATGCCGTAGGAAACAAATCCACACTTTAGTGTGTTGGTACACAGGGACATCACTTAGATTCTAAATATCTTCACAGTTTATGCAAAATCTAATCACCAGATGAAAAATCATGTTCTGAGAAGTTTACTTTATTTTCAGCTTTGATTACACTCACAGGGATCAATTTACCTGAATCAGACCTGGCAAAATCTGCACTAAGACCTCCAGAATCCAAGCAATGCTGTAACAAATCCCAGACTACTAGGCCACACCACTGATCCAAAGGCCAAATGCTATTTGAGTTACTCCTCAGTGAGGTTGCTCAAATCATTGAGAGCAACAAAAACAAGCTTTTGACCTACATTTTACCTTTGCAATTTAAAGCCAAAATTTACTTCAGCTTTACCTATGCCTGAACCAGCTTCACCTAGGTCAAGTTCTTTGTGTCTTATATTCTGGATAATTACATCCTTCTGAATGCATCTCAAACAAATGCTGCCTTCTATTTGTCAGTAACACCAATTACTTAGAAAATGTTCTAAGATTATATAAGAATGCACAATTATAATAACAGGTGTCTACAGGTGTCTAACAGTGCCATAGAAGCACTATTAAAATAAATAAATGAGACATTTCCTCAAGAAGAATAAACAACTCAACTACACCTTACTTTGCTGCAGATTCAACTAGTTATAAGGAGAACACCAATGCAGACAATGCAGTTGTTTATGTTTGGTTAACTGAGACACGCTTCACCTTCTCTTCTCTCCCCCTCTTCCCAAAACATCTGATCTGTTTCTCCACAAGCGGTTAATGAAATTTGTCTGATAACTGCAAATGTCTGGAGGCTGATTCTTTGAACTGCCTGTAAACAGAAAAATGATCAGCAGTTCAAGTGTCAACTTGATAATCCAGAAAACAAACAGTAAAACTTGTTCATCACCCTCTTTGCCCTATATTTACCCAAGGCACATTTTTAAACACAGCCTTCTTGTGGGAACACCTTCCAAACTAGCTATCAAGGTGCAGAGTTTCCTCACAATGCACAAAAAAATATTATCTAAGCAATAAAAACTTTAAAATTCTAAATGTCTAAGTTCTCAATCAAAAATCTTACACTTTCTTGGAGTTTTTAACATGGTATTTTTAACGCCATCCTGAGAATTGTCTACCTCTTTTCAATTAAATGTATTAAGACATAAAATAATTTTTCCTCTCTTGTTGGTGAACAGGCTTTTGCTTAATAATCAATTGAAACTAATTTATTAACGAGAAATATATAATTGAATGGAAAGCTGTATGTCACAATGATCAACATGGATGACAGGGACACCAACAAAATGAGGATAAACCCTTTAAGCCTTCAATTATTATACTTTTTCATACAAGAAATGTCACAGCCTATTAGCAGTATAACAGATGCCTTCATGACAAATTCAGAGAAAAACTGTGAATGGAAATAAACTCAGAAAACTATAGCTCTGATTTTGGCACAGGTGAAGGGGGATTTAAAATGTTTTATTCAGCTGTGATACAGGAAGTGAAAAATATAGGCCTAATTTAATGGTTCCTTTAAGGAGATGTCACTCTTTCATATTAATACTTTTCACTCACCATCCCATTTAACTGTTATAGACAGGTCATATATTTGCAGTTCTTTTAGAAATTAGGAGATTAGACACTGAATTCTATTCTGTAATTGTTTCATTGCTGCTTCTGCTTATCACCTTGGAAGTGTTTCTGTCAAACAGCAGAGTCACTGTCCTTGAATCAATCAGGACAGCAAAACAGCTGTGACTGCACTAATGCAAAGGTATTTAAGGAAACAAAATGCACAGTAAAAACATGCATTTGTTTTCCAAGCAGGGCTCATTAATTGGTGGCATTCTTTTACTACAATGATTTATGATATGCAGTATAATTTAAACTTAGTTTAGCTGTAGTCTCAACAAGGAGTCAGTTAGGACAGTTTGGAGTGAGGGCAAATATGACTCTTGCCAAGAGAAAGGATTTTTATCTTCTTTTTTTAAAACCCTGATACAAGCAGAAAGACTCCAGCTGACTGCTGTGTGGTCTGTCTCATAGCCCTTGACTTCATTTATAACTCCTGTTTTTATGGCTTTAATTTCTTTTGTCTTTGCATTACAAACCACTTGTTACATTCTTTTTCTGCCCTGTTTCTTTTCCTCCTACAGACAAAGCTGATATCTTTCTTTTTGTGGTTTCCTGCACACCCTGACAATGTACCAAACGTGTAGCTCTAAAACAACTAAGCAGATTAAAAACTGGTGAGCCATTCACATGCACTTACACCTAACCACACTGTCGGCTTTCCTCTTTGTCATCTTTCCCAGAAATGACATTTTGAATATTCACTTCAATTTTCATTACATTTCAGATCAGAAGGCACTGTCATATCATTTGTAGCAACAGACACCCTGGCAAATTTATATCAAATTAAGCATTTCTTTCTCTAAAAGAACTGATATCAAGCTGTCCTAAGCTTCTTCAATGGCACAACATAGATCCCATAGCCTGTATATGAATTGTGCTCTTACTGGTGATCCCAGTAGGAAAACCAAGCCTGCTGCTTTCTGCAAATTAACCTGAACTTCTGCTTCGTCTAAAACCATATATCATGATCAGATTTAAATGTATGATCAGAGATATCAGGCAGAAATACAAGGAAAACATTCTCTGATCAGTAGAAGACAACAGTCCCTCTTATCTAACATTCCTCTTCAGTTTACAGTTTCCTGTGGACTGGGAGGAAAAAGTCCTGATGCTATAGGACATCAACAGAAACCCCCAAACAACCAGATCATGCAGAAGGATGGTGATATTGTATGTTTATGAATAAACATACAATATCACCATAAACATACAATACTGTATGAGCATTTGTACCTCTGGGAGTATATTTTAATCTTGCAAGGGAGACTTCTTGGGCAAGTGTACAAGCAGGTACTGAATACACCAATCACAAAGTGCTGGCAGCTGTGTGCCAAAGTAAACAGAAGTAAGGAATTTGACAGTCCATTTAAAGCCAAAAAGTTAATTCACATTAAACAATAGCAATATCTTTCTAAGTGTCCCTGCCTGTCCAGTGGCTTCAACGTTCTCAGTATCTCTTTTCTTATCAAAGTGCCATTTCCAGTAGTATAGCTTCAGGAAACAGTGTCACACATTAACCACAAACAGCTGTTGCCTCAATTGACAGTAATTGCTACTTGCAAGACTATAGTCACACATCCTTTTTTTTTACTCATTACTGTATTTTCAGTAATCCCAGTACAAGATTATATTTTTTTTATGCTTTTCTTAGGACAATTTGTTCCTTGCATTGTACTTTCCAATTTGCTGAAATGTTAATAATTCATCCTGTTAGCTGTTCTGTAATAAATTCAACATAGTCATGAGTACACCTACTCCTCCCTAGCAGCCTTTAAACTTGTCCAGCAGCTTTAGTCTCACCAAACAAAAGGGAAGCATCTCAAAAAATATTAAGTACTAACCCATCGTGTGTCAGTAAGACTGGTAGTAAGACTGGTTAGTAAGACTTTGGTAGAATGCAATAACCAAGTGAGAAGTTCAGATACTCAACTGTACTAGATACAAGTTAACTCACATGAGAGATACCAAGAAGTAGGCTTCACTATTTTTGATGTTCCCAAAACTAGTTGCTTTTACTTTTACTGTCTGAAGTGGTATCAGTGTGCCCACACTGATATCCTGTTACTTGACTAAGCATCTAAGTGCAAATGCAATTTAAAAATACTGATTAATGCTCTCCAGCAAATGACTGTTTCTGGTTAGCTTCATGGCACTGCTATCCAAAACACAGTGCTGACCTTGATTTGAGAAAAGGCTTCCTTCTCCACACATACACTTGCAAAGCTCTCGGATTTGCAAAATTGTTTGTTTTGACTCGAAACACTGTATTTATGGTCAGGACTCAAAGCTGGGTTTTGCTTTTTTCTTTCAGACTTTTAGAGTCATGCCAAACTGCTATTTAACCCAGTCCCGAAATGAATCATCAGTATCAAGACGTGTCCAGACCTCCTGCAAAATGAATCCCAAGTTTATTTTATCAGAGTCAATTAAAAGTATTTTTAAAGCCTCAAAACGCCTTGATGGGGAATTCATAGTCTGATGCGACGAACTTCAAACCCTTTCACTCTGCTGATTGCAAAGGTGCTCTCTGGAAGGTTTGACACGCTGTTCTGTAGAATCTGTCACAGAATGGGTCAGGTTGGAAGAGACCAGAGCAGTTCATCTGGTCCAACCTCCTGCTCAAGCAGGGTCAGCCCAGAGAACACGGCACAGGATCCATCTGGGATATCTCCAGTGACCGAGACTCCACAGCCTTTCTGGGCAGTGTGTTCCAGTGCTTGGTCACTCACACAATAAAGAAGTTCTTCCTCACGTTCAGGTGGAACTTTCTCGGCATCAGTTTCTGCCCATTGCCTCTTGTCCTATTATTTGGCACCGTCGAAAAGAGCTCCATCCACCTAGACCGCTAGACATTTATACACATCAACGATGTGTTTCCACAACCTGGGCGTTTAACTGGATGCGGAGCGCGGTTTAGGGCACAAGGCGGGATGCTTTAGGCGGAGTCGCCTTGTAAATGCCGCCTTCTCGCGTCCCCCTCCCCAGCCAGCCAGCCTGCCTGTCTGCCTGTCTGTCTGCCTGCCTGTCTGTCTGTCTGCC